>CM045564.1:11623024-11938024 GCA_024721245.1 Mitragyna speciosa
AACCTAGCTAATTTCCTAAGTTAGAAATATATGTTGAATAGTGCTGTGAAAATTTTGGGAATACAATTTGTTTAAGTTAGTGATGTGCGATGCGTGTGAAACCTTTTCCCTATTCAACCATAGAAAATGATTTTCAAGTGTATTCGTTTACCTACATGATTATCATAGTAAATTGTGACTACGAAAAATGCCTCAACGAAACCCACTTTATTTGCTGAATTAATTACCAAATATCAAAAGTCAGCTGGGTAGCCACACGGATGTTTGCCCTAAGAGGAATAAGTATGACTAGTGTAGCTTTTGGAAACACCTGGATAGCATTGATGTAGTCCACTAAATAAAGGAAAAGGAATGGCTTAGGCTTGTAAGGCTACCTGTTAAAGATCAAGAAATTACCACAAATGGCAATAAGCCTAGACGGTATTATTCGCAAAGTAGATAATTTATTCAAGGATTTAATAAAGACTTGAAAAATAACCAAGGAGAACATGATCCAAAAGGAATGAATTCTGGGTTAGATGGTAAGCCTCATTAAAATGATTGATTTGAATTCAAATAAAATGCAAATATATACATTTGGCATTAATTTAGGAGCAAGGCCATCTGAGAACAGATTAAATGCAAGTTCAATTGCTAGATCAGTTGTCTTTGAGAATCTATGTTGGTTTTGAAGAGATATTTGGATAAGCACAAATTGAATTAATTTTAGCTTGAGAGGTTGAACAGCATGTAACTACTTTGGCATTCTCTTATGAGAGGAAACAAATTTCGAAATCACCCGTTGACAAAATAATTCATTTCGGTTGCTGAACTGGCTGGATGAATAATCCATTTAGTATACCATAAAAGGAAGATTATGCTTCCAGGTGTGACTCTTTTTTTGAATGTTTAATAGTATGATTACAAGTATTAGTAAGCATCCTTACACTGGACTTACTTCACACAATTTACTTATGGACTCCCTAAGGAATATTTCATTTTAAAATGAGACTAGAATAACATTAGAGCTAAGTGAGCACTTGATCTTGTGAACAGTCAGCGCATTTTAGCAAGGTTTCAAAATCCTCTCAGCGCATTTTAGCAAACTTTCGGAACATCAAAATCCGCCATTGCCAAGCTCTCTCCAACTCAAATGGAGTAGCAAACTTCTCATCTGGTACTCTCAATCTTAACTTTCTGTGGTTGTATAGCTATTTTGGATTGTTGAGTTTAAGTGGCAGTGGGAACCCAGGCAGATTGTAGTAGAGAAGTCTCCTCGAAAGAGATGGTTGTTTAGCAGCTGTCTCCTGCAATTCCAGGGGGATTAGAACTTCCCTGACATGGAAAACTCAATTTCAAAGCTACAACTTGAACCTAGGGGTGACTGTTTTAAAATGAATTTTGGGGATAAATTGATTGTGGAGCTTGAAGATGGCTCACAGAACAATGCAAGTCAAACCAGATCATGGGCTCAGGTGGTAAGTTCAAATGCCATCTCCCATGGAGGAATGGAGCTAAAATACATAGCCCCGGGAGATGAAGGACAGATTTGTATGACTATGGATGATATTGGAAAAGGTCTAGAAAAATGGAGAAACACTGTTGTTGGATACACTCTAGGATCCGCCCCCCCATACATGGTTATCAAGAAATTTGTGGAAACAAAATGGAAGGAATGTGCAGAAATAGAGGTGATTTCCCTAAAAAATGGAGTGTTTCTTTTCAATTTCCAAAATGAAGAGGATAAAATGAAAATTCTGGATCAATCCCCTTGGCCATTAGCAAGCAAAATGTTGTTTTTGAAACCTTGGAGCCTCCAAAGTAGCTTAAGAAAAGAGGATATGGATTCTGTTCCCGTTTGGATCAGGCTTCCTCATTTGAAGCTCCACTATTATACTGAAGCAGGTCTTAGCAAACTTGCTAGCTGTGTTGGAAAGCCACTTTTTACAGATAAACAGACTGCAACCCAATCAAGAGTCTCATTTGCTAGAATCTGTGTAGAAATGGAAGCTGGAGGAAACAGGCCGAAAACGATCAACTTTTTGAATGAATGTGGAAGAATGGAACAACAGGAAGTTGAATATGAATGGATACCCCCAAGCTGTCAAGAATGCAAGAAATTTGGGCATAACCATTCCAACTGCCCGATGCAACCAAAAGTGGTACAAAAGTGGATGTCAAAAGACCAGCAAGAACATGCTAAAGCTAGTGAAACATCAAACCAAGAAGTTATGGAAAGGAAAAATAAGGAAGCTGAGGTTCAAAATGAAATGCGAGAACAGAATGTGGCACCAGAATGCAATGCAGAAAGTATGAGAGCAAAATGCAATGCAGAAAGTAGTGCAGCAGCAAAATCAAACCAAAATGTGGCACCAGAATGCAATGAAACTCATCAAAGTGAAGTGCAAAATGCAGGGACTAGTAGTAGAACAAAACAACAGCATGCAGGAAGCAATGAAAGTGAACTGCTATTAGCAGGGAATGCAGTGCAAGTTACAAATGCTTTTAATAGCTTAATCACAGCTGATAAGATCCTAGCTGAGCAGAAGCAATTAAATGATAAGGGAGACAGAACTGGAAGGGGTACCAGGAAAAAGGTACTCAAAAACTATACTAAATGAATCTTTTATGTTGGAATATAAGAGGGCTTAATAACCCTCTAAAGCAAATAGAAGTGAGAAAGTTAGCAGAAGAAGTTAAGGCCTGTGTTTTTGGTATTATGGAAAATAAAGTAAATTTACTAAATGTTGATTCTATTTTTGAGAAATGCTTGAGGAATTGGGAATATGTTCACAATGGCACGTTGAAAAATGCTTGTAGAATTTGGTTTTGTTGGAAATCTGAGCAAGTAAAATGTCAGGTATGCAGAATTCATGACCAAGCAATAACTTGCTATGTTCAAAATAAAGATTTTGATGGTACCTATGTGGTCACTATGGTATATGCTAAAAACAAGGCTGAAGAAAGGAAAGAGCTTTGGAGCCATCTACTCAATCTCAGACAATTGATAGGTAATATGCCTTGGGTGATGCTTGGAGACTTTAATGAAATCAGAAGAGCAAAAGAAAGACTGGGAAGCAAAGATTATGACCAAAATGCAATCCGAGATTTCAACCAATGTACTAGAGAACCTGGATGTTGAGGAAATAGAAGGGAGGGGATTTTTCTATACTTGGTGCAACAAAAGAGAAGCTGAATATAGAATCTATAGCAATATTGATCGGGTTTTTGCTAATGAGCAATGGCTAAGCAAGTTTGCAAACACTAAGGTGGAGTTTATGGCGCCAGGAGTTTCTGATCACTCCCCCATTCTTTTTGAAATCAAACAACAGCTCAGATATGGAGCAAAGCCATTCAAATTTCACAAATTTTGGATGCAACGTCCCGAGTTCCATGAGATGTTGATGAGAGCTTGGAATACAGAGATAAAGGCCAATCCAATAATCAAGGTTTGCAAGAAACTCAAGCTGTTGAAAAAGGAGCTAAAAAGACTTAACAAAACACACTACAGCAGCATTACTACCAGGGTGCTACAGAAGAAAGAGCAAATGAATGTGGTCCAGAAACTCTTGCAAGACAAACCTTTCAATGCTGAACTAATATGCAAAGAAAAGGATTTGCTTGGTGAATTTGCTGAGTTGAGCAAAATTGAGGAGGAATTTTACAAAGCAAAATCAAGAGTAACTTGGCTAAACAAAGGAGACAAAAACACTGCTTTCTTTCACAGAAAAGTTCTAGCACACAATGCCAAAAACAGAATACTGGCACTCTATGATGAAAATGATGTGAAAATGTCTGATTATGAAGAAGTAAAAGCGCACAGCAGTGAAATTCTTTCAAAATCTCTTTAGGAAGCCAACCTTGCAAGCTGATGATAGATTTCAAAGCATGCAGAATTTTGTCCCTGACTTGTTGTCTGAGCAGCAAAAGCAGCAATTGCAGGCACCAATCACAAACGAGGAAATCAGAAGAGCCTTGTTCCAATTGAAGGATAGCAAAGCACCTGGACCTGATGGCTTCACAGCTGAGTTTTTGAAGCCTGAACTGGAACATTATAGGGGAGGAAGTTACACAGGCAATACAATACTGCTTCCAAAACAATTATATGTATTACCCCATAAACAACACTATAATAACTCTGGTGCCTAAGATAGCAAACGCCATGAAAATGAAGGACTTTAGGCCTATTTCTTGCTGCAACACTCTATACAAATGCTTCTCATCTATCCTAACAGCTAGACTCAAAGTAGTTCTTCCCAGTCTGATTGGACATCAGCAATCAGCTTTCATAAAAGGTAGGCACATTGCAGATAACATTCTACTGATGCACGAAATTGTCAGAGGATACAGTAGAAAAGGTGGATCAGCTAGAGCAGTCTTGAAGATAGATATTATGAAAGCTTTTGATACATTAGATTGGGAGTTTCTTTTTCACACAATGGATTTGATGGGATTTCCTCCGGTCTTTAATCAATGGGTGAGATTGAGTGTAGAAACTGCTCATTTTTCCATAAATCTAAATGGATCCTTGGTTGGTTATTTTCAAAGTGAGAGGGGACTCAGGCAAGGAGATTCATTATCTCCATATTTATTCCTTATTGCTATGGAAGTTTTTTCCAGATTATTCCAATGGAAACTTGGCCAGCAAAATTTTGATTATCATGCAAAGTGCAAAACTCTGAAGATCACTCATCTTGCTTTTGCAGATGATCTTTTTATTATTACTGGAGCAACAAATGCATCCTTTCAGCTCATAGCCAGACATTGAAAGAGTTTGCTACTCTATCAAGTCTTAAACCAAATCTCTCCAAAAGCCACATTTTCTTGTTTGGAGTAAGCAAGGAGAAGGAGCAGGAGCTAAAAGAAATCATTCAAATGCCAATAGAAGAGCTGCCAGTCAAATACTTGGGGTTGCCACTGATTGCAACAAGACTGACTCACAAAGACTGTCAACCCATTTTTGACAAGATCCAACAGAAAATACAAGCATGGGCAGTTAAAAAACTTAGTTATGCTGGAAGGGTGCAGCTGGTTAAATCTGTACTATATGGGATACAAATGTATTGGGCAAGCAATTTCATTCTTCCAAAAGCAACGATAAGGAAAATTAGAAGCATGATTTCAAGTTTTATTTGGGCAGGTGAATACAAACAACATTATGGCTCAAAGGTGGGATGGAAAGAGATGTGCAAACCTTACAAAGAGGTGGCCTAGGCCTTTATGATTTGGAAACATGGAACAAATGTCTCATCATCAAATTGCTATGGAATATATGTAGCAATAAGGAATCTCTTTGGGTAAAATGGATCCACACAGTAAATCTGAAGCACTCATCAATCTGGGGATATGAAATCCCAAGTGACTATTCATGGGGATGGAGGAAAATACTCAAGCTTAGACATCTTGCCCAACCTCTGATTAAGTACAACATTGGAGATGGACGAGTAGCAAATTTTTGGTATGACAAATGGCACCCAATTGGGCCATTATATATGCATTTTAGTGAAAATCTCCTCACATGTTTTGGCATTTCAAAAAAGGATTCAGTTTCCTCATGTGTGCAAGGTGGAAATTGGAGATGGCCAATAGGAAGGAAATTGACAAGGGAAGTTAAAAGATTACAGCAAAGCACTCCTCACCATTTCATACCAGAAAGTGGTGTGGGCGATTCAATTATATGGCTAGGGAGTAGAACTGGATGTTTCACAGTCAAATCAGCCATGGAAAAACTCAGAACAGAGGATCGCAAGGTAGACTGGTACACTTTGGTCTGGGGAAAAGGCAATGTACCCAGATTTTCTTTCATTCTTTGGCTGGCCTGCAAGCAAAGATTGACCACAAAGGCTAGAATGGCATCTTGGGGGATCAATCTAGAAGACAAAAACTGTGAGTTTTGTAAGCAATTGGAGGAGACCACACAACATCTGTTTTTCTAGTGTCCTTATGCAGCATCAGTGTGGAGAAAGATACAATCATTCTGCTTTCTTTTTAGGGGACAACTTACGTGGTCTGAGGAGATAAGATGGACGAGTAGCAACTGCAAAACTAACTCTTTCTCCGACAAGCTCAAAAGATTAATGTTCTCAGCTAGTGTATACTACATATGGAGAGCTCGTAATCAGTGTTTGCACAAAAAGAAGATGCTAACTCCCAACAATGTTGTTCAATAGATACGAACTTCAGTTAGTGAAGCAGTGATTTCTTGGAGAAAAGTTCCACTCAACTACCAAAACTGGAAGTTGGTAATGGAGTGGGGATTTTCTCACAAGATTTTTGATGACTAGCCTTATTTTGTAAATTATCTTTTGTTCTCATAGAAATGTGTAGTTGATAGGAGTAGAATAGTAACAAAGTTGTTACAGTGTATGACTCCTACTCTTTGTACAAGCTCCTTGCAATTTCATCAATATACATAATATAAATTTTGCCCAAAAAAAAAAAACATTAGAGCTAAGCCCAATAAAGGTGAAACATCTGGCAGAACTCAGCCTAAACAAAATGGTAGAGTAACAAATTCTATTAGGGCCTAGATGGCTTCTGCTCTAAATAAACCCTTGTAAACAAAAGCTATTATGAACTTATGTTGCCAGAGTTAGGCTGTCATGATTCAGTAAAATTTAACAAACTATAAGTGTCTTTTCCTTTGCTTTGAAATTAGAGCAAGTTTGTAACTTTAAAATCGATGTATTAATTCTTCTTTTTTTTATTATTAAGAATAATTGATGCAACATGCTAACGTTGTCTATTGCTAGACATGGGATTCACAAAGGCCTTTGTCATGAAACAAGCTGATTTTAGTTGAGGGAACTGTAGGGGTGGGGTGATAGGAACCAAAAGAAAATAATATAGTAAATGAGACTGTGGGAAATAGGAAAGGAAAATATTTTTTGGTACAGTCTATCCCTTTGAAAAAAGAAACAAAGGAAAAACCATATTTTTTTTATAACCAATTTAATTCCTAAGTGGCTGGACCATCAAAATATCAAATGTTCTCTACCGCTGACTAAGGGTACATTTGAACTGCATATTTGGGAAGGTGTTATATTGCATCTGCTAAAATGGGATGATTTTTTCCATGCCTCAGTTACAACAGCCCACCATCTCAGAGGGAGCCCTAATGGCTTAGGGTATGAGTATGGGCCAACCCTTGAACAAATGTACCTGAGAATGGTTGGGTCCAACTAGTTGATATTACTACTGTTAGTAGTTTGCCATTTGTTTTATGTTTTTAATAAATTATATATTATTATAGATTTTATTTAACTAAATTAGTTATCCGGAATCTATAAGTTACTCAATCATATTGTCCTTTCATAAAGAGAGATTTATCGATTTTGTAATTCTTTATAAAGAGATGTATCTTTTATATATGACTTTTAATAAAGGACACTTCTCTTTCTCTTTGTCTCTAGACAAGAGTTTATAAATTCTCTAAACCCTCCAGAATACATAATTTATATCCTATCTTTTCACATATTTGTCTGCAAAATTTTAAAGGCTTTGTTGGATCTTAAGGATATTAAATACCATTAGGAAAGTGAAAACATGCCTCAAAGCTATTATGATATGTTGTTTATTTTATTTTTTGTCCTAACAATCTAAAGGTATTTAATATGACCAACGCGACGAATCGTAATGTAATGGTTCAAATTCAAGATCAAGAGCTATCAAATTAGACAGATTTGATGGAACTAACTACACAATGAGCAGACAAGATGGTGTTCCCTTTAACTACTCTAAACGGCATCTATGTATTGAAACCTGCACTAAATCCTAAAGGTAATAACTCTCAAGAAGTCAAGGCAAAAATTGGTAGTGAATAAAGGGAAATGAGGAGCTGATAAATTGAAGAATCAAGAATGTATTCTTAATTCACTTACCAATTGGCTATATGATCTTTGCATAGATTTAAAGACTCTATAAGAAATTTGAGCTATTTTAGAAGCGAAGTATAAACATGCAAAGAAAGTATGGACAAATTCCTAGTACTACATTCTTGAATTAAATTTATAATAATTGATCAATTTCTTATAATTTGCCAATTATGGATCAAGTACACGAATTGGAAGTTTTGGTATCTCAATGAGTGAGTTACAAATTATTGTTCCTCGTTCTTTACAAGTGGGAGTAATTTTCTCTAAGTTGCCTCCCTTCTTGGCATGACTATAGAAAGAAAATTGCCGTATTTTACGTGGAGTTATATTATTCAACAGTTTACTACATCATATGCAAATTGAGGTAATCGATTGTGCAAGAGAGCCAATGACTTTGAAGGCCAAGAATTTGAACTCTAGTTTCAAAAATAATTTACACTTAGTGAATAACAAGGCATTTGGTCATGAGAAAAAGACTCATGATACTTTGGATGTCCATAACAATGGAAAGAATTAAAAAAGCAACAAGAAAAATAGAATGTGCTTTCACTGTAGAACAAAGGGGTCATCATATTAAAGAGTGCATTTAAAAAAATGTTGCAAAAGGGCAATTTTGGTGTTAAAAATTAAAACAAGACTAATATGATTGAGAATGCTGTAAAAGAACTTGTTACTATGGTGACTGAGAAGAAAATTGATGTAGTCAAGGAATTAAATATGGCTACTTCAACAAAATTTGATGGATGGCAGCTTGATTTAGGCTCAACCATACTTGTATGTTACAATAAGGCACTTTTTAAATCTTATGAAGATTTGAAAGAATTTTAAGTTTTGCTTCTGGGAAATCATAATGCGACCAAAGTTGTGGGAAAAGTACCAGTGAAACTAAAATTCACATATGGATTCTCAATGTATCCCGTGTTCTTGATCTCAAATGAAATCTTATGTCTACTAATCTATCGTATAAGGAGGATTTCAACCTAGAGTCTGATAAAATATTAATAACTAAGGATGATGTATTTGATGGCAAGGGGCACACTTATATGATGGCATGTACAAATTAAGTACAATGAAATAAATAATACTTTTGCTTATGGTGTTGAGTGTTCCTCTTCTTTGTGGCATGATAGATTGGAACATCTAATAAATTTTTGTTCAATAATATACATGTCTAAACATAGTTATGTTTCTATTTACAAAAATTCAAGATAGATCTGAAGTTTGTGTTGCATAAAAATGATTAAACTATTTTATCAAGTTGAATGAAACATTGAACTATTAGATTTATTATTTTTAAAATTTGTGAATTTAGTGGTATCATCTTATTAGAGTTGGTAAAAGGTACTTTATCACTTTTATAGACGATCATGTTACATCTATTATATTTAGTGAGAACAATAGATGAAGTTTTTGATAATTTTAAGGATACAAAACTGTTGTAAAAAATAAAAATGGTTCTCCAATATGATGATGAGGTGAATATTTTCTAGAATGTTTCTCTTTTTGTTGTGAAAGGAATAGAATAATTCATCAACTAAAAATGCTTTACATACCTCAACGAAATGGTTTAGCTGTGAAAAAAATTAGAATCTTCATTGACATGGTGCATTTTATGCTTTTGAAATTGTCATTAACATTGGGGTAAAAGCTTTATACACTGCTTGTCACATTCAAACTAGAGTTGTACTGAGAAAATTTAGGATTTTACCTTTTATATTAAGGAATAATAGCAGACAACCAAATCTGAATTAGTTGGAAGTGTGGAAGTATATTGCTTTTTACAAAGTTCCTCATTCTTAAAAAAATAAATTACTGCCCAGAGGAATTAAAAGTGTTTGTTGAGCATGCTCAAAATTGAAAAGCATACAGATTGCTAGACCTAGAGTCTAACATTATTGTGAAATATATACATGTTAAATTTTTTTGATGATAAATACATATTTGATTCTATGATTGATGATCAACAGAAAGCAAACTAAAAAATTAGAATCTCCCATGGTTTTTGTTAATGGTGAGAAAAGAAAAAATTTGAACAATTCATATTAGCGTAGGACAAGTTAGATGTGAAAAGAAAAATCGGTCTAGATTTTGTTTCGATTAAAGTCTATTGTGTCCCCGTGGAAAGTGATGGAACCAAAGTGTGAATAAAATACAATTGTTGCTGAATATAGAATAAGACCTAAAAGCATTTGGTGAAGCCATGAATTTAGAGATGCAGCTTACTAAATGATGCTATAAATAATGACATATATTACATAATGTTAAACAATACTTGCATCTTTGTAGATTTAACTCCTGGCTCAAAGCCAATCCTACATAGATGGGTATTTAGAAAGAAATTTAAATAATAATTCTATTCAAACATTCAAAGCAATATTGGTCGCAAAGAATTTACTCTAGAGAAAAAAAGGTATTGGTTATTTTATTACATATGCTCATATAGCATGAATAACTTCTATTCAAGTGTTATTTGTTTTAGCTTCAATATATAAATTGCATGTACACCGAATAGATGTTGAAACTACCTTTTTAAACAATCACTTGAAAGGTGAAGTGTACTTGGAACAATTTAACGTTTTTTACTCCTTGAAAATGAACATAAAGTTTGTAATTTGGTACTACATGGTACAAAGCAAAATCCTAAGTAATGGCATAAGAAATTTGAAATTGAAATTCTGCCTAATGATTCGAACATAATCATGCTGATAGATGCATGTATTCAAACTTTACAAAAGGAATATTGATCAATTCTGTGTCTCTACGTTGATGATTTGCTAATATTTGTCTCTAAATATAGTGGAATCTAGTTTATATACTTAAGATGAAAGATCTCAATGAAGTAGAACTATTTTGGGAATAAAAGTTGCAAAATATAAAAGGGGCCATGCCTTGAGTCAATTCTACTACATAGACAAATTACTTAATAAGTACTATCATCTTAATATTAAGAATGCTAGTACTCCATATATTCCTAATATAAAGTTGAGTGAAAATTGTGATAAAACTGCTCCTTCATTAGATAATGCTAACGCTAGAAGAAGTATTATGTATATCATGCATTGTCCTAGATGTTGGCATAGCATTTTATGTGTCCATATTATCAAGATACATTAGTAAACGAATTAATAATTGTGGGAAGGCAACTATTAGAATACTTAGATATCTTAAAAATCGTTTTTTTTTTCTTTATTATCCATGTGTACTTGAAGGCAACGTTGGTGCAAGTTGGACAACTAATGTCGGTGATAATAAATCCAAATTAGGTTCAATTTTTACTCTCGGACGGGATGCCATTAGTTGGCCTTTTAAGAAGCATAGTCGCATTATACATTCAACTATGATATATGAATTTGTAGCTTTAGCTATAACTAGTGATACTATCGTTCGACTACATTACAAATTCTTAGACAAATATACCTATTGTTCCAATAGTATAGCTCAATGAGTATTGAATATCATTTCCATGAGGACTATGAATACTAATAATTGTTCTCCTTATTATCTAGTCTGACTAGTGAGTGAGAAATTAAATGAATATTAACTAATTAAACTAGCTAATGAATCTAAATCACAAACAAAGACAATTAACACCAAAAAACAACAATGATCGAGATCCAGAGAGATATGTACATATATAGATACACACATACCTACATGTTTGTGTGCGTGTGCATACGAACACACACATAGAAACATATCTATATAGACATGTGTAGATATGTGTGCATGTGTGTGTGTGTGTATGTATGTATGTATGTATGTATGCGTGTATGTGTATGTATATGTATATCTACATATATACACACACACACACATATATATGATATGTATATGTATATGTGTACATATATATGTGTGTTCATATATGTGTGTGTGTGTGTGTGGATGTGTACATATATGCATATATGTAAACATACATAGGTACACACATTGGGGGAGATTAAAGACCTCATGGTCTCAAATTATCTAGTTTTGATGATTAAAAAAAATGATGAAGCATTCTATTAGTTTACTTGAATGAAAAAAAGTTGGGATAAAATATATTAAAAGATGGAATCAACTGTAAAGAAGAAGACGGGTGCAGTTTACCATGTAGATACGGTGACATAGGCACACGAACGTCTGTGGTAAACTACTAGCTGTTTTAAGGGTTCATTGGCTATTCATAAGTTGGTCAGAATACTTGCGGATGCAATTCAGATGAGGATGTAGACTCATAACATAAACTACCAGCTGTTTTAGGCTAATTTAGTACGTTAAATGGCGGAAATGACGATTCGATAGAAAGGTTGCGGATGAGGGTGCGTACGCAGATGCGAACGTTTGGATCACTCATGCGAATAATCCACATCATGGAATTTACTGTCTAATGGCCTGTTGCTACAGAATTATCCATTTGACCATTGGAGGCTATTTCCTGCACTTTTCTTACTACTAAGAATACCAATATGTATAGAATTGATAGGAATCTTTGCCTACTTAATTTACAAGTATTTTAAGAGTGATTTTGAGTAAAATAACTCTTGTATGAATCTGCATTTGTAGTTCTAGGTGAAGGTAGTGAGTTGGAATTGAGAGTGCCTTTCGAAGTGTGGTAGGAAGCTTTCAAGCGTAGCAAATTGTGAGGGTCGAGAGAGGCTATAAAACTCTTTGACTGGTCTTGGTAGAACTTAGGGTGAACAAAGTGGAGAAGTTTGTCTCAATTAGAGCTAGGATGAGAAAGCAAAGGGTGATCCCTCCTTTTGTACATGTTAGTAAGTTTCACCAATTTGAGAAGAAAGCATTTAGTAGATTGAATTCCAAGTGTAATACTTGGGAGTGGATGCAGACACCGAGTTTGGTGTAAGGACTGAATAAGCCCTTAGTAAAGAAGCTACTTACTAGTTCTTCATTCGTAGGTACTCCCTCACTCCACCTTTTCATGAGCCTCTTCAAACCGGGCTTATTGCTGTTGATTTGATGATTTTCCTATAAATTAGCTTGTGAACTTTTTCCTATCTCTTTACATTATTGTTTATTTAAAATTGCATTATTTTGATATTTATCTTATTTTTATATTGCAATTTTTATTGGGTGAATTTGACACATTGCAATTAGATTTTTAGACAATCTAATTCACCCCACGTTAGGTTGCTTTTGGGTTCTATAAACAATTGGTATCAAAGCCTAGGAATCCATTTTGATAACTTAATTAGCTTAGAGTAGATCATGGCAACTAATAATGATTTATTTCTAGAAGGGCAATTCATCACTGGACCTCCCATGTTTATTAGTGTTACTTATGACAGTTGGAGGGAAAGAATGGAGATATTTCTACAATCTATAGATATAGAATTGTGGTACATTGTAATTAAAGGACCTTATCAAGCCACAATTTTTGAAGAGAAAGTTGGCAAGGATAGGCCAAAAACAAGAAGTGTGCTAAGTCATTTGGATAGAACCAACATTAACTTGAATGTTAAGGCTATGAATGTGTTGTACAATGCCTTAGATGCAAATGAGTCGATTAGAATAAAAGGTTGTAAATCGTCCAAGGAGATATGTGACAAGTTGATGGAGATCTATATAGGAAATGATGATATCAAAGAACAAAAGAAAGTTTGACTTGCCACCAAATATGAATCATTTAGAATGCAACCTAATGAAAATATTGACAAGATGTATTGCAAGTTCAATGGTATTATTAACGATTTACAAGCTCTTGGCAAGGAATATTCTCTTGGTGAAAAATATAGAAAAATTTTGAATGCCTTACCTAAAGAATGGGAATCAAAGGTTACCACTATAGAGGATTCTAAAGATTTAAATTCTATACTTACTCATTCTCTTATAAGTTCATTTACTTCTTGTGAATTGAAGTTTAGACAAAATTCAAGATGATGCAGAAGCAAGAATCACAAGAAGCATTGCACTCAAGGCCTCCCAAAAAGAAGAAGATTTCTTTCACTTGATAAAGATGATGAAATAGATGAGGGCGATCTAATTCTCATCACTAGGGGCATAAATAAATACTTCATCAATAAAATAAATGATATAAAAATGGTGCAAGCTACTAGGGAATGGCTAAGAAATGCACTTGAATGTAGCTAACCAGAGCACTGCATGAATGGGTGGCCAACAAAGGAAAAGAAGAAAGCTAGAAGAAGTGCAAAAACATTTAACAACCTCAAAATTTTGTTGGATGATTGCTACTCTATTGGAGAAATTGAAGAAGAAAATAAGACATCCCATATGGCCTTTATGGTCATTAGAGATGAAGAGATATCCTCTAATCACTATATAATGATGATTCATAAGCTTTTGTTTCAAAACTGCATGATAATTTAAAAATGTCTTCTGCTAGAAACAAAGATCTGAAAATCAAAATTAATGCTTCATTAAAAGAAAATCCCGAAGTCTTCCAAAAGAACAGAGGTTTGAAAAAAAAGGTGATGATTTGAAAAATAAAGTTGTTTTGAATGAGGATTTGAGAAAAAAGATGAATGAGAAATCCAAATTTTATATAAATTTCAAAGAAGAACAAAATTTGTTGAGGAAGAGGATTGATAATCTTGCAAATGTTCTTAAAAAAGAAAAACAAAAGATTTTTTAAAAGAAAAAGGTTAAACAAGTTTTTAGTTTCAAAAGATATACTATTTCTAAAAAGGATGGCATGCATTTTGTTAAGTCAAATTCTTTCGAAAATCCAAATGTTGGTAGCATGAGTTTGACTTGATGAACTTTCAATCTTCCATCTTGTACACTTGCTTAGAAGGTATTGAAAATGAGCACCTTTGATATATGCATGTATTTAGGAGGAATTATTCTTTGTAATTTTATACTCATTTTCGTCATTGGTTTATCATCATAAAAAATGAAGAGATTAAAGACCTTATGGTCTCAAATCATGTAAGTTTGATGATTAAAAAAATAATGAAGTACTCTAATAGTTTACTTGAGTGAAAAAATGTTAGGATAAAATGTACTAAAAGATGGAATTAACTGTAACGAAGAAGATGGGTGCGGACTACTATGCGGACACATGATAGAGGGATGTGGATGTCCATAATAAACTACCAATAGTTTTAAAGTGTTCATTGACTATTCATAAGTTGGTTAGAATGCATATGGATGCAATCCGAATGAGGATGCAGGCGCATAACATAAACTACCTAGTTGTTTTAGGCTAATTTAGTGGGTTAAATGGCAGAAATGACAATTGGACAGAAACTTTGCAGATGAGGGTGTGCACACGGATGTGAATGTTTGGATCACTCATGTAGTATGTTTATAGTTCTAGGCGAGATAGTCGGTTGAGATTGAGAGTGCTTTTCTAAGTGCAGTAGGAAGCTTTCAAGTGTAGCAAAGTGTTTTGAGGTTGAGAAAGGTTGTAAAACTCTTTGGCTTGTTTCAATAGAGCTTAGAGCTAGGAAGAGAGACCGAAAGGTGATCCCTCCTTTTGTATATATTGGTAAACTTTACCAATTTGAGATGAAGAATTTAGTAGATTAAATTTCAAGTAAGAATACTCAGAGTGGATGTAGATGCTGAATTTGGTATCGAACCATTATAAATTGGTTGTGTTCTTTTTCCCTATCTCCTTACTTTATTATTTGTTTAAATTGCATTATTGTGATATTTATCTTATTTTTACATTGCAGTTTTTATTGGGTGAATTTGACACATTGCACTTAGATATTTAGACAACCTAATTCACCCCTCTTAGGTTGCTTTTGGGCCCTACAAACACAATCCCTCCAATCCAGTGTTTGGTTGGTATTGGATTTGATGGGATTTATTAGAAAATAGTCTCATCGTGTGTTTGGTTGGAGATTGGATTATTATTTTATTGGCTAAAATGCCATATATTCGTATAATTATTTTTTTTGGCAATCCAACATATATTCAAATAATATTATAAGAATTATAATATGGTAAAATATAAACATAGAAATCAGAGTTAATAATTCAACAAATAATGCTCAAATGGTATTATTGAATCATAATATCAATAAAACAAACATAATAATTGAATATATTACTACAACAGACTAAGAATAAAAAATAGATTTTTAAATAAAAAATTGGGAGCTTTAAGATCCCAATAATCAAAAGAAGCCCAACAATTATGAGCAACAAAATCAATTAAATATTATTCAAAACAATACATAATGATTAAGATTAAATGATATGCATATTAAGATCCACAATTATCCAAAAATACCTATATGTCATGGAATGAAGTTAATTATTAACATATAGATACTTGAAATACTTCAAAAAATAAAGATTTATACTATTATATGAGGAAATAAAATGATGATGAATTCAAAATGGAATTGAAAACTAAATATAACAAAAAAACCAACAAAAGAAAATCATTGGAAAAATTAAATAATAATGTGAACAAAATTAAAAACATGATTCAATTTACAAAACAATTGTTGAACAAAAAATATGACATTGTACCTTTCGTAGAGGAGAGTCATAGAGAGAATTTTAAGAAGACGACAGATTAATCTTGGTTATTATAAGATAGCCCTACAATTAAATTAGTCTAAATCATTGTTATTCTACATATACCTTCATTCCAAGATAACTAATACCAATCCCCTATTATTTTATACCTTATTTATAGGATTAAATTAGTTAAGTGGGATAAGTAATAATGTGTAAAAAAAACAACCAAACATAGGATGACATGGGATTAGTTATCAATCCCATGTCATCCCATAAACCAAATGTACTGTAAGGGTGGTTGTTATGTTATAAAGCCACTATTTAATCTCATGTCATCTCATAAACCAAACGTACAGTACGGGCGGTAATTATGTGATAAAAGCCACTTCTCCAATCCTATTACTTCATGGTGAGTAACGGTGCATTACATAGAATGACCTCCTACCACATCTAACACATCCATTATTATCTTCTTACAATATTATTCATATCCTTTAAAACATAGATATGATAACCACCCACTTCATGGACTTCTAGCGGTAGTTGTCACACCAAGGGTTTCTTTTGATAAAACATAGCAATAGAGTGATCTGTTGTTATGTTTGGTGGTGTACCAAAAGTCAGTTAAATCTAAATGCTTTGTCGTTCTGCAATTCAAGAAAAGTGAGTAGCTGTGTATTTATACTCGAACTTTTATTTGATGTTATGTTATATTTATACACGGTTCAAAAATATAAATTATATCTACTCATAAAAACAATTTAACTAGTAGGTTCCTGCTCAAAAGTACATTTGAAAGTAAGCTTATCAAATTCAAATTTTGTAGAAGATTTTCAAAAGAAAAATGGTGATATTTCAGGTGGTAAGGCTCAACTGCGAGCTCAACCACGAGTGGAACACTGCGGATGAAGCCGCGGCTCGCCTGTCCATGGCACGGTTAACACCGTGACCACCAACAGAAGGTCTTGGCCTTCTAGGTGATTTAGCCGTAGGTAGGTTCACCAGCGACTCGTGCCGCAGTTCATTGTTTCAAAATAGCCACGGCTCGTGTCAGAATTTGAATTTCTAAACGTTTTTCTTGAAGAATCACTTCCTTTTGAAGAGTTATGTCTTCCACGTTGAATCTAACTGACATCCAATGGATTATAGTTAGTTTTAATCCTTTAAAGTGACAAGAGAAGTTTATATAAAAATGTTTTGATGATTGACTTGCTGCAGAAATTCATTCATTAACTAATAACAATACAAAATCACTCAAACACTCTCTAGGCTTGTATTCCTGATTCTAAAAAATACAAGGACACTTTATTTTATCCTAAAGGGCATTTGTCTTAATAGAGGACAAATTTTGTCTAAAGGAGAGTGTAGTCTTACACAACTTGAAGTTAAACTCTTACTTTATTTGTTCTATCATTAGTTAGTAAGATTCTTTGCAACATTCTTTAGGCAAAAATTTCCCTATTGACCAGTGCAATCACCTTCATGGCTGGAACACTTAAAAGAGTTGGCTTCAAACATCGTCAAACTTGAAAGGTTTGATGGAGGGAACTTCATCCAATGGAAAAGAGAGTCCATTTCCTTTTGACTACACTTCATTTGCAGAAATAGAACGTATATTAAATCACTTCACATAACATAGTATGTATATGGATGAGACTATAGTTGTTAGTTCTATTATAGACAAACTTCCTCCTTCATGGAAAGAGTTCAAGAGAACTCTTAAACATACTAAAGAAGATATCACTTTTGATAATCTTGCCAAACATCTTCATGTGGAAGAAGAGTTTTGTATGCAAGAAGATGTCAAGGATAATGTATCCAAGACTACATAAGAGAATCAAAATTCTACTACCAAAGTACATACCATTGAAGAAGGGAACTCCAACAAGTCGACAAAGAAGAAATTTGGACAAGCAAAGAATCAACAAAAGTTCAAAATAGAAGAAGAAGAAAGGAAAGTGCTTTTTCTGCAACAAAGAAGGACATTACAAGTTTGAGTGCCAATTTTTGAAAGCCAAACTTGAGAAGCAAGGTTCATCAAATGAACCAATTAAAAATTTAGTTGCTATGATCTCCAAAATCAATATAATGGAGGATGAACTGGGTTGGTGGATTGATTCCGGTGCTACAAGACACATTTGCAAGAGTAAAGACTTGTTCAAGACCCTCAAATCAGTGGAAAATGGGTCTTTTGTGTACATGGGAAATTCAATTACTGCTCCAATAGAAGGAGTAGGTGAAGTTGAATTATCCTTCACTTCTGAGAAAAATTTAACTCTTACAAATGTGTTGTTTATTCCAGAAGTTAGGAAAAACTTAGTATCTGCTCGATTGTTAAACAAGTTTGGTTTTAAGCTTGTTATGAAAGCAGACAAACTTGTGTTATCTAAGGGAGGAACGTTTGTAGGAAATGGATACTTTTGTAATGTAATGTTCAAGTTAAACCTTGATATCAATAATGTTAATGCTTCTAGTTATATTGTTGAGTTACCTTTTCTTTGGCATCATAGATTAGAACATGTAAATTTCAAATGACTTTATGAAATGTCTAAATTGAATTTATTGCTATACTTTGATAAAACTGAGGAAAAGTGTTCTACTTGTATGCTAACAAAAATAACTAGAAAATCCTTTCCTAATATTCTAAGGACTACTATCATACTAGAACTCATTCATAGTGATGTATGTGATCTACATAGTACTCCTACTATAGGAGGAAAGAAGTACTTTGTGACATTTATGGATGATAACTCTAGGTTTTGCTATACATATTTATTACACTCAAAGGATGAAGCCTTAGAGAAATTCAAAACTTATAAGATAGAGGTAGAATTACATTGTCAAGCTTTAGTTAAGTGTTTAAGAATAGATAGAGGAGGTGAATATTATAGTCCTAGTCATTTTGAATCCACTGGAATCAAACATGAAATGGCTGCTCCCTATACACCTCAACAAAATGGTGTAGCTGAACGTAAAAATAAAACTTAACCGAAATGGTTAATGCATTGTTATCAAACTCAGATTTAAGTAAAGCGTTTTGGAGCGAAGCACTCTTGACAGTATGCTATATTTTGAATAGAGTACCTAATAACAGAAATTCTATTACCCCATATGAACTTTGGAATAAAAGAAAACCCAATTTAAGCCATTTAAGAATTTGGGGATGTAGAGCTATTATCAAAGTACATGAACCCCAAAAAAGGAAGTTAGGTGAAAGAGATATTGAGTGCATATTTATTGGTTATGCACAAAATAGCAAGGCCTATAGATTTTTAGTTATAGAGCCAAATAACTCAATTTCAATTAACACTGTTATTGAGTCAAGAGATGCTATTTTTTATGAAAATAGATTTAAATCTATTTCAAGGTCGGATGACAATACTTAAAATTCTTCTCAAATTTTAAGAGAAGAGAATGGTATCCTAGATAATAAGAATAAAAATAAAAATGATCACATTGTTGTTAGAAGAAGTAAAAGAGCAAGGAAAGCAAAAGGTTTTGGTAATGATTTTGTTACCTTTTTAGTTGAAGGAACAAGAGAAGAAATCAGTAATCAATTATTTTATGCTTATAATTTTGATTCACATCCCAAAACGTTTCAAGAAGCTATGCAATCTTATGATGCTGCGGTTTGGAAAGAAGCAATTAATGATGCAATGGATTCAATAATAGGCAATAATACCTGGAAATTGGTAGATTTGCCACATGGTTCCAAGGCCATTGGGTGTAAATGGATTTTCAAAAAGAAAATGAAAGTAGATGGAACCATAAACAAGTTTAAAGATGGGTTAGTAGCTAAAGGCTTCACACAAAAGCAAAGTGTTGACTATTTTGACACATATTCACCAGTTGCAAAGATAGCAACTATCCGAGTACTTGTAGCACTAGCTTCAATCCATAAATTGAAAATTCATCAAATAGATATCAAGACGGCATTCTTGAATGGTGAATTGGATGAAGAAGTGTATATGGAACAACCAAAATGTTTTGTTGTTCCTGGACAAGAACACAAGGTGTGTAAGCTTGTTAAGTCATTGTATGGACTGAAACAAGCTCCCAAACAATGGCATCAAAAGTTTGATCAGGTTATTCTTGCAAATGACTTTATGATTAATGAATCGAATAAATGTGTTTATAGTAAATTCATTAATGGTAAAGGAGTAATCATATGTCTTTATGTTGATGACATGTTGATCTTTGGAACTAACTTAGAGCAAGTCAAAGTTACCAACAAATTTCTTTCTAGTAACTTTGCTATGAAAGATATGGGAGAAGCAAATGTCATCTTATGTATTAAAATAATAAGAACTAATGAAGGGATAAGTTTATCTCAATCTCATTATATTGACAAAGTACCTACACCATTAGACCCAAGTATGAAATTTGCCAAAAATACTAGTACACCGGTATCTCAATTAGAGTACTCAAAAGTCATAGGATGTCTGATGTATGCTAGGACTTGTACTAGACCAGATATAGCTTATGCTATTGGCAAAATGAGCAGGTATACAAGTAATCCAAGTCACATGCATTAGCATAGAGTAAGAAAGATCATAAAATATCTTAAGAAAACTCAAAATTATGGTATAATGTATACTGGATATCCTCCAGTAGTAGAAGGATATTCTGATGCTAGTTGGATCACAAATAGAGAAGATTATGCTTCTACAAGTGGTTGGGTTTTCATGTTTGGTGGAGGTGCAATATTTTGGGGATCAAAGAAACAAACATGTATAATCGATTCAACTATAGTTGTTGAGTTTGAAGCATTGGCTTCAACTAGTAAAGAGGCTGAATGGCTTAGGAATTTATTGCATGAAATTCTTCTATGTTCAAAGCTTGTTGCACCCATTTCTATCGATTGTGACAGTGCTGCAACATTATCAAAAGCATATAGTCAAGTGTATAATGGAAAGTCTAGACACATTGGACTTAGACATAGCTATGTGAAAGACTTGATTTCAAATGGTATAATAATTGTTGATTATGTAAAATCAAGTTGTAATCTTGCATATCCTTTTAACTAAAGGACTAACTAGGAACTTGATGTATAAAATGTCAAGTGGGATGGGTCTCAAGCCCATTAATATGATCACTAATGAAGGAAACTCAACTCAACACTAGATATAATGTCTAAGTCTTGAGTTCAAAGAGCTAAAGCACTTCATTTTAGTGATTGAAGCACTACATTAAGTTAATCATCCGAAGGTGAAATAGTGCTTGGTTACTCGCTAGTATTAAAGAAGGTTGAGTGTAAGACTCTTAACAGATTTTTATAAGTGCTTAAATGGCGAGGGCACTAAATCTGCCTTTACGAATGTTATATGGTTTATATATCAAAAGTTTGAGGACTTGACTTTTGAACATTCATGGATGGGATGTGAGTACAAAAGGTATTTATATCAAATCATCGAGAGTAAAATGTTTGAGTAAGATTGTATGCGTGAAACAAACTTATATACTTGTCTAATGTTAATAAATGGTTCAAAGCTTGACTACCATTATTATGATAAGTAATAATAATAGTTTCACTAAATTGATGGTTCAATAGCAAGATACCATCACTTGTGCATACAATCACATAAATTTGCTTGTAATGGTTATGGACTTTTGAAAATGGTGGGGGACTGTAGAAGATTTTCAAAAGAAAAATGGTGATTCCAAGTGGTAAGGCTGAGCCGCGAGCTCAACCGCAGGTGGAACACCCGTGGATGAAGCCCCGGCTTGCCTGTCTGCGGCGCGGTTAACACCGCTGTCACTGACAGAAGATTTTGGCCTTCTGGGTGATTGAGCCACGGGCTGACCCGCGGGTAGGTTCACCTGCAGCTCGTGCCATAGTTCACTGTTTCAAGACAATTATGGCACGACTGAGGCTGCGGCTCGTGTCAGAATTTGAATTTCTGAATGTTTTTCTTGAAGAATCACCTCCTTTTGAAGAGTTGTGTCTTGTACATTGAATCTAACTGACATCCAACGGATTACAGTCAATTTTAATCCTTTAAAGTGACAAGAGAAGTCTATATAAAAATGTTTTGATGATTGACTTGCTGCATAAATTCATTCATCAACTAATAGCAATATAAAATCACTAAAACACTCTGTAGGCTTGTATTTCTAATTCTAAGAAGTACAAGGACATTTCATTTCATTCTAAAGGAAATTTGTCTTAACAGAGGACAAATTTTACCTAAAGGAGAGTGTAGTCTTACACAATTTGAAGTTAAACTCCTACTTTATTTGTTCTATCCATTAGTTAGTAAGATTCTTTGCAACAAATTTATCTAAGTAAATCGGAAACAAGAACTTCATTCTTATTTATCAAATTCTAGCTTGTTTAAGTCATATTACATATTGAATCAACATGAAGTTAAAAGTTAATCAGAAGGGCAACGTTGAGATTATAGTTTGATATTACGAGACGCATTGTTCATACATATTAAATTGAAGGATTAGTTAATCTTTTAACAATCCGCAGAAATTTATGTTTAAATGAGACTTCACTGTCACACTGCTCTGTCATAAAGTTCCACAATGAGATTACCCAAAAAAATTTCATATCACCCACAGATATTCAAGTACAGCATATACGAAAGCATTTGTTTGATCGACTTTGATTTTTTGCAGTGTGCATCACGACATTGTCAGAAGTTTAATATTCGGGTACATTTGCTTTTCACTTTACTCAACCTTTTTTCTTTCCTTTTTTAGGTATAACTTAATTTGTTATGAGACAAAATTAACCCTTTAATATTTTCTTTAATATTTTTCTTTTTCTTTGCCTATTCTTCTCTCCTTTCTTTTTCATTTTTTTCTTCACATGTTGGTATTTAATGACCCATTAAAATATAACTTTTAAAGATAGTACGACTTCCTTGTGAGAAAGTGTACAAAAGAGGAAGAAATGTTAAATAAATATGATGTGTATGTGATACAGGAATAAAGAAAAGGACCATTTTGTATTATATGTGGTGATTAATTGTGATGAAATAACAAAAGTAGAAATCTACTATCTTAAAAAAAGAAAATCTAGAAATAGGGTTTTAATGAATTACGGATTCCACAATTCAGTGCATCAAGCCCGCTATTATCTTTTTGTTGCAAGATCTTTCTCGATTTGTTATATGTGTCAAGACACTAATTACATTCCAAAAGGAATCCTAAATGAATAATAATAAATCCAATATATACAGAACCAGAATACTAAAGTTCCTTTGGGTAATTAAGGGCTTGTTGTGAGAATTATCAAATTTAGGGGCCAATTTGTTAATTTTAAAAGTTATGGACCCGATTGCTTAATGTTAAAGGATGGGAAGGCCAATTACAAAGATACTAAAATTTGATTTAATGATTAAAATTTAGTGAATTTTGGTGCAATTATCTAAAGTCCTTATTTGCAGAATTATAAAAGTTGGCATTTAAACTAAGTTGATTTTAATAGTACCTGGGGATTAGATTTGGCAAATCGTTTTTTGTTTTTAGGAATATCCAAAGCACGCATTTTTTTTGGAGGACTTGTCAATTTTTGCAATTTTCGTTGTTTTTATTCACTTTTATCTTTTTTTCAATATTTTCATTTTTTATTTCTTTTTTTTCTCTTCTAGATATCAACATTTGCACTTGCCTTCCATTTTTCTATTTTTCTCCTTTTTCTCTTTCTTTTTCTTATTTCCAAATTTCATTTTTATTTTTGTTCTCTTAACTTAGACTTTTCTTGTTTACTTATTTTTCCTTTTTCTATTTTACTCTTCATTTTTCTTTTTTTTTTTAGTTTTATTTTCTCAATTATTTAGATTTCATTTCTTTCCTATTTGTGTTTTAACATTTTGTCATGTTTTTCTTTACTTTTATTATATTCTTATTTTTTATTTTGTTTTTAAGTCTTGTTCTCAATACCTTCTAATTTTTATAAAAACTGATTTTAGAAAAGCTGAAAATCAGTTGCTGCTGATTTTAGCTTAAAAAATCAAGAAAAACAATACACAAAATAGTTGAGAACATCACAAAACAAAAATTTCAAAATAATTAGATAAAAAAACTGTTAAAAACAGGCTCTTAGTTGTGCTGGTTATGTCTTCCAATTTTCGTATTTCGTGCACTCCCGTATGCTTGCCTTTTTAAACAAATACCACTTACAATAAGTAAGACTAAATGTTGTGGCCAATTTTATGAATCAATGAAGTTCTACTTGGTGGTATTTCAAGACTGGAATACTATAGTTAACGGTAAATTTTTTAGTGGTCAGAAATTTTCCACGTGATGTAAAACATAAGTTTCCTGCTTGTCAAGTTTTGTGTTTAAATTGAGGTTGTCACCCCACATTTGGTAGGCAAGAATAAGTTGGAATGCAAAAAGCCTTGCAAACTTATTCGTTCCATTATCACATTTGATATGGATATTTTAAGTTGGAAAACTCTTTCCCGCTGAAATGCTCATTCCAACTTTTTTCTAAACTCCAATTGCTCAACAAAATCTTGGGAAAGACCTTAACGTCATCTTGGAAATGCCAAAATAATGGGAGTCAATTTTATCCCCTCGAAGGCCAAAATAATGGGAGACAATTTTATTCCTATACATTTTTTTTTTTGTAGATTCTTTTAACTTATGATACATTCATTAATTTTTTATTTTTATTAATTATTGATTATTTGTTATTTTTAAAACACAATCACTTTTATATATGCTTACAATATTTTTTTCTTTTTGTTTTGTTATAACAATGTTTAAGATATTATTTTTAACTTTTATGCAAATGTGTAAAAACTGAACTTCCTGTAAATTAAGTATAAATAAAATAAATAGAGAATATAAACATTGGTTCCATTACTAATTTTTTAAAAAAATTTTAAAATGAATTAAAGAGTACAATTAATTTAATTTTAACAAGAATATTAGGAATTTAAAACAAGAAATATTAAATTTTCTAGTAGGCATAAAAATAATCCATACCTTAAATAAGCAAAATAAAAATACAATACATTCTAGTACAAATAATCCTGGGAATTAAGTCAAATTAAAGTGAATTTTATTCTATTTTGACATTTAGATATGATTATACCAAACATTAAAAAATGAATAGGCATTCCATTTTGGCTTGGGTTACCAAATACTAGATTGAAAATTTTTTTTTTCATTCCATTATGGGTGATAAAACATTTTGGGTGGAATGACAACCATTCTAGTATGCCAAATGTGGTGTTAGGAGAATAATGGGAAACATTAGAAGGGCATTTGTCCTGCCTTGATTCGGGTTTAAGTCATTCAAATCATAATGGCTTCTCTCGTGCAACAATATTATGTTCTTTTTATTGATAAAACGTTGCAAAAGTGTAGAGTGACCTGTCATTACGTTTGGTGTTGTACCAAAAATCAGTTAAATCTCAACTACTTGGTTGCTATGCAAGTACACAAGAAAAATGGGTAGACGATTCAAAAAAATAAATTATTTCTACTCATTAAAAAAATTTAACTAGTAGATTAATGTCATTTAGTAGTTGAATGAAGGTTCAATTTCACCTTCTAATTTACAATAGTCTGCCAACAGATCCCTCAAGTATTAACATTTATTTTCGGTCGATTGCGAATTTAGGTCCTTAATGTCGGGTATGTTGTTAAGGTGCCCTCCCTACCGACTTTATCTTTGATCTAATAACTAATTCAGTGCATATACGAGCTTATGTATCAATGGAAAAATATGGATGTGCAGGGAGTCTGGACTAGTTAAAATGAATGTTCATTCTTTAGGCATTTCTCATGTTGAATTTGAGACAAATTCAACGTAAGAAAACAGAAATTTTGAAATTAAAAAAAGAAAAAGAAGAGGATGGACATTAGACCTTTAGTACCTAGTTAAAAAAAAAAAAAAACTTATACATATATATACATATACACACACACACACACACATATATATACATATATACATATACATATACATACATACATATATATATATATATATAGACACACACACATATATCTATGTGTATATATGTGTGTGTGTGTGTGTATCTATATATATATATTAATTTCAATCATCAAATTAATTTTTATTTTTAATTTTTGCCCACTCATTTTCCTTTCATCTTGGATTCCATAATAACGTAATTATAGTTATGCATATTTTACTACTGTATTATCCTCTAGATGGTGGCAAATCTAGTTGATTTTAATTACTTGTCTTGTTATAAGTCTTTTTAACTCGTATTAATATTTTTAAAAAAGTTTTCACATTGTCATTTATACAACGAAAAATTGTAGGAAAAATAATTTCTTCCCATGTAAAATGTTTTTTCAAAAAATAATTCCTAACAAAAAATATTTTACATCCAAAATCAATCAGAATATATCTCTAATATCGCATACTTCTAAAATAAGCTTATCAAATTCAAATTTATCAAAGTAATTCGAAACAAGAACTTCTTTCTTGTAAGTTTCCTGCTTTGCCAATTGTGTTTACGTTATATTGCATATTGAATCAGCATTAAGTCAAAAGTTTATCAGAAGGGTAATGCTGGGACAATAGTTTGATATGACGTGCGTTATTCATACATATCAAATTGAAGGATTAATAAACCTTTTCACAACCTATAGAAGGTTCAAGAAATTTATGTTTAGATGACTTTATTGTCATTTTTCTGTCATAATGTATGAAGTTCCACTATGAGATTACCCAAAAGAATTTCATATCACCCACAGACATCCAAGTATAGCATATACGAAAGCATTACTTTAATCAACTTTGGTTATCTGCAGTGAGCATAACGATATTTTTTAATGGTTAATAACAGTTTATACCGTTCAAGTTATGTTTGCATTTCACTCTACTCTCTTTTTTTTTTTTGTTTTTTGGGTATTACTTAATCTATTGTAAGACAAAATTAACCCTTCACTATTCCCTTTTTATTATTTTTCTTTGTCTTTACCTGTTCTTCTCTTCTTTATGTTTTTTTCTTTTTATTTTCCATTTTTTCTTTCCTTCTTTATTTCTTCTTTTGCTTTTTTTGAGTAAAAGGATTTTATTTCAGCTACTGCGGCCAAATCTGCCTCGCTAATTGGTCTAACAACCAAATGTACCCGAAGTTCCTCAATATAACAACTTCAAGAAAACTTGTTCTCCTCGCGGAGGTCGGCACCCTTCGTTTCAAGCTGTCGGTGTCCTTTAATTTCTGCGATCAGTTGGGTCGACTTGTACAGTGAGCGTAGGGTAAAACTAGCCTGTTGGGTCTCACATGACGTGTTGGACTTGCAAATAGCCACTCAACAGGTTCGGCTGTGGTCTCCATCCATTTATTGGCTGCATGTACTGATCAAGACTGGTAACTTTGTTGGCTGCATGTATTTATGAAGACAGGTAACTTTACTGTGTGAATAACACAAAAAGACAAAACTGATATTGCTTGCACATTACATTCAACTTTTCCTTATAAATATGTTACTAGGAAGTAGCTCAGTTTTTAACTCAAATTCATAACATCTAAACAATTCATCATGGGTACTCTGAATATCCATCCTGAATTCCAAAATAAAATTCCCAATACCATTAGTCCTCTAGACGTTGAAGAATTCAGGAGGCAAGGTCATATGGTTATAGACTACCTTGCTAACTATTACCAAAATATTGAGAAATATCCCGTTCGAAGCCAGGTGGAGCCAAATTATCTCAAGACACTTTTGCCTGATTCAGCCCCATATAACCCTGAACCCGTTGAAAAAATCCTTCATGACTTGCAGAAGGACATCATTCCAGGCCTTACTCATTGGCAAAGCCCCAACCATTTTGCTCTGCTCCCATGTTGTACAAGCACTGCTGGATTCCTCGGTGAAGTGCTAAGCACCGGTTTCAATGTTGTCGGGTTCAACTGGATATCGTCCCCAGCCGCGACAGAATTAGAGAATATCGTCATGGATTGGTTTGGAAAATTGCTAAATCTTCCAAGTTCATTCCTATTTAGCGGTGGTGGTGGAGGAGTTCTTCAGGGAACAACCTGTGAAGCCATGTTATCCACTCTTGCTGCTGCTAGAGATCAGGATGTTGAGAAAAATTGGAACAAATAACATCGGGAAGTTGGCTGTTTACATGTCTGATCAAACACATTTTTCTTTCCAAAAAGCAGCCCAAATTGCTGGGATAAATTCCAAGTAATTTTCGAGTCATTTCAACTACAATGGCTACTGAATTTAGCCTTAATCCAGATTCCTTACGTTTCCACAATTAGGGCAGATATTGAAGCTGGATTAGTCCCGTTGTACGTGTGTGCCACAGTTGGGACTACCTTATCAACCTCGGTCGATCCCTTGGGTCCAATCTGCGATATTGCTAAGGAGTATGGTATGTGGGTTCATGTTGATGCTGCATATGCAGGAAGTGCTTGTATTTGCCCCGAATTTCGCCCTTTTCTTGATGGAGTTGAGGGTGCAAATTCTTTTAGTCTTAATGCACACAAATGGTTCTTTTCTTCCCTGGATTGCTGCTGCCTTTGGGTGAAGGACCCCAGTGCACTTATAAAAGCTTTGTCCACAAAACCTGAAATATTGAGGAACAATGCAACTGATTCTGAGCAAGTTGTTGATTACAAAGATTGGCAGATAAGTTTGAGCAGAAGATTTAGAGCCTTGAAGCTTTGGTTTGTTCTACGAAGTTATGGAGTGGTTAATCTTCAAAAATTCATCAGGAACCATGTTGAAATAGCTAAACACTTTGAAGAGCTAGTGGCCATGGACAAAAGGTTTGAAATTGTGGTCCCTAGGAAATTTTCTCTGGTTTGCTTCAGATTTTGTCCATCAGCAATGAATCAAAACCCCAAGACAGTAAGCGAGGAAGATGTGAATGAAATTAACAGAAAACTTGTCGAGTCCTTGAATGCTTCTGGTCATGTTTACATGACTCATGGTGTGATTGGAGGTGTCTGCATCATCCGGTTTGCTGTTGGGGCATCTCTTGTGGAATATCGGCACGTAGACATTGCTTGGAAATTAGTACAACAGCATGCAGATGCCTTGCTGAAGGACTCCTAAATATTTTGTGCTTAATTGCCATCACTCTCTCCATCCTCTCTCTCTCTCTATGGGCATAGATAGGGGGAGACTGTTTGAATTTCCTTTTATGTAATACGAAAAGCAAATATAGTTAAATAACTAATAAGGTGTAACAAATAATAGAAGGCATGCTCAGCCTCCGATGTATTGGCACCTGCATTTGTGGACCAAGTGAATTAAAGGTTATATGAATGTTGTACGCGTTAAAAGTTGAATAAATTTTATTGTCTTGCTGTACTGGCAAAATTATTAGCAAGTTTTTTAAGAGAAGTCAAAAAGTCGTAAATTTTATTAACTTCCAAGCAATGTTGTATCACTATATCACTGGCTACAGTAATTAAAAATAGTACGATTTCATTGCATGATTTTACATGGACTAAGAAATTCTAGTCTGACTAGATATTTTGCCATATCAAAAATAAGCTCCAAGAGCAAATTTTGTATTGACTGACTGCTTGCTAATCCTAATCAAAATCTGCTAAATATTTTTAAGCCTGCAACAAATGTTGCCCTCTAGAATCCCCAATTCATATTCTCAGTGTCAGTTTTTCTTTGCATTCACAATTATCACACTTGAAATCAAATCAGATAATTATTATAGTGTAAATATAAGGTGATAAGCCAGATAATTATTATAGTTTGATTTATCTCAACTGTGTTAATATATGAATGAGAGATGGCAATCTGTGCTGAATAGCACGGTTCTAAAAAAATGACAGTGAAGATCACTGACTGAAGATTTGAACTGATAGAATCCCTCCATCCATTAATAGTCTAATCAATTTGCACAACTACCCACGTCCATTCTCTTTCCTCTCCCATATCCTTTCAAGTTAGCCACTACTCAAACTTACAAAATCTGAAGTCTATATTCTTCACAACTTCCTCCTCAAAGTCTCCAATCCATCTCCGTCTCTGGCTTACACTTGTTCATGGATTAGCACCATACCTTTAGCAAAAATATGTAATTCTTTCATGGAAAACATTTTGTGGCACCAAAAACTTCCTCAACACTACCACCAAAACTACAAACTTTTTAAGATAAATACAAACTTTTTAAGATAACGTGGATAGACGAACTATTTATATCTGTTATTGGGAACTGTTCAAATCGTTATGAGTTGTAGCATTGTAAAAAAAATTTGTGTTTTCTTTACCTCACATCAAAGCCAAGATCAAGAGTTTTCTTTACAATTGTTTTTCTCAGTTACTTTTGCACTGCTTCAATATTTCTTTGCAATTATTTAAAATCCCCTATCTTATTTTATATGAAGTACAATAAGCAATAGGCTACTCTCTGAGATCGACCCTCATTGCTACTACTACATTAGTTTTGGAGAGTTAAGGTATTAATTTTCAGTGAAGAGCTGACAGATTGATTGGGCTACTATGGAATAGAGGGATTCTAGAAAGATGTTGTGGGGCCTAACAATATCTAGAGAATTTTGGCTATAAATACAAATTTGCTCATTGCTTATTTTGTTCCAGCAATATCTCAATATAATTTATTTATTTCCTTGTATTATAGTCCATCGATTTAATTATCAACCAAGAACAATGTAGAAATAAGAGTATAAATAAGTCGAGCTGAGTTTGAATATCACTGTGTTCAAGCTCGATTAGGCTCTTATATAGTAATACTCAAACACAAGTTCAAGCTTATCAAGTTTGAAATTTCAAAGTTCAAGCTCACTCAAGACATACTGAGACATGCTTAAACTTAATTTGAACTCGAGTCGAATACATCACACTTACAAATTTTTGAGGATAAATATCTAGACTATAAAAATTTCAGAAGAGAGCAAAATTTGATTACAAAAATTTACAATTTTTACGTACTTGAGCCAAGGTCCTCAAACTAAATGGCATTTTGCCTCCAAACTATGTCATAGGCTTATATTTTTCACGTAGATTACAAATCTAATTTTGGATTTAAAACATACATAAATGGTATAAATTGTGCAAATCTATAGAAAAACTGTGATTATGTTGATGTTGACAATCAATCAAATCTCCTCTAATCAAGATAATTTTTATACCAAAATTATTGGGACAACAAGTGGACTATGATTTCATCGATCATTTATTTTTGAACTAAAAATAGTATAAATAGAAGCTTTAAAAGTCATATTTTTTATTTTAATAACACCACAAAAAAAAATCAACAAAGCACCATAAAAAATACATCAAAAAAATTTATGTTGTGTTTTTAGGTTTTGTTTTGGCAAACCTTGTTCACGGGAGAGAGATGCCAGTCTTTTATTTTATTAATAATCAATCAAAATGAGATTATATTGATGGAGGGGGACTAGACCTAACCTCCAATAGAAAAATGGAATAAGCATAAATAAAAGATGATGAATATTATTGCTTCACAGAAAAAAACCTAAAACAGGGAAATCTAAGGCTATCTAGTCTAACTAATGATCTGATGTGTTGAGGAAGTTGTTGAACTAAGTCAGACTGAACTTGCTGGGCACGACTTAATCTAGCAAGAGCATCAGCTACTGCATTCACTTATCTAAAAATGTCGTTTAAAGTATCTGATAGTTGTTGTAGTTGTTGCTTAATCTTTTGAATAGTGAGACATAAAGGCTATTTAGAAGAACTATCTGTAAAAACTAGGTATTAAAGAACTTGAGAATCCACTTCTACTATAATACCCATCAATCCACGATAACACACAATTGCAATCCAAAACTCAATGTCAGAGCTTTAGCTTCCAATACCGTACTCTCTCCAAATTGCTTATTGAATGCTACAACTATTTTTCCCCAATGGTTATGTACTAGTCGACCACCTGCCGGCTTGTCTACAATTACTAAAGCATCGATATCGACTTTGACTATCATTGGGTATGGAAAAATCCAATTTATTACCTTTGGTGCAACTTTCCTTGGCAATTATAGGGCAAAATGTTGAACCAAGTAAGCTGATTCATCTCCTGTACAATTTTCCATTGAAATAGTTCAAGCCTTTCCTATCAACTGGAGGAATTCTCGAATTCAGTTTGTAGTTCTCATTCAAATTTAGCTTTGTTTCTTGCATTGCAAATTAATTACACAATAGTTATTGGCATGACCCAACTGATATGATCTGTTGATCCTCTTGGTGAAGAAAGCACCCATTGCATTAAGGCACCAAATTGTGGGTGTTCCAATAAGGGAATACCAAAGGAAGCATAAAAATGAGACCAAATATATCTTACCGTTGAGCATTGCAGAAACACATGATCTAAAGATCCAATGGGTGGACAAAAATAATATTTTGATGCTATAATGAGATTACTTTTTTTTGTTATAATTACATCCACGGATAGCAAGTTATTTATAATTTTCCATGCAACTCTCTTTCATACGTCCAGATTTATGGCATTGCTTACAATACTTTGGCAGATTTTCATACTCAATACTTTGCCAAAAACCAGCAGATTTTCATACTCGATACTTTGCCAAAATCCAACAGTACCATTGTTGATCCAAATTTGTGAAGGTCTAGATCGAAGAAGAACTAATTCCACGCAAACCCTTGCCACACTCGGCTTTGTTAACGCTGCTGTAGAAGCATCCATTTTGAGGGGATCTCCAATCACTGTTGCAATAGCAAATAATGGACCATTCACCAAAAAAAAAATATAAAAAAGGATAGGTAACAAAGGGAGTCTAATCCATTGAATCCTCATGAACCGTGAATGATGAAAACCATTTGAGAACTTGCATAACGCATCCTTGAAAAGTCCAGATTCCCCTTAACAACATCTATGATGGTCCTCTTCTAGTTCAAGCTGAGAGAGAGAGAGAGAGAGAGAGAGAGAGAGAGAGAGAGAGAGAGAGAGAGAGGTTGTGCATTGAGTTAGAGTTTAATTTTCTTGCATTCTTTAAAAATCCATTCGTGTCGGTAGGTCTCTTTTGTGTATGTTCGTACGTTTGTCCTTCGTGTGTGTTGGTGTTGAACTAGTACCGAATGAAGAAATAGAAGAAAGAATGATTATTTTTGAATTATTTTCAAGAGACTGTTTTTGGAATTCTTTATTACTTTTATTTTTTGATTTCAAATTAGTGTAATTTAAAAAAATTGCTAGCATACTATTCAAAGCTAAAATAGATGAAAGATGTAATTTCTTAGGAGTTCAAGTGTTTTAGTAATTTTAAATACATAAAAAAATATTAGTATGTATACACGCAAGCTCAAAAAACTCAACGGGCTTTTGAACAAATACTTCTATGCTTGAACTCAACTCAACGATTGAGTTGAGCATGAGAGTTCAGTAAATTTCAAACTCGAGTCAAATTTTTGACTAAAATGTAGAAAAATACAGGAGGATGGGTTTCAAACTTAATTTTTTTTACCTTTCTCACATAAAATTAGACATGAAAAGCAACTGCAAAATATAAATATGCACCTCAATCCATAATTAACCAATGTGAGATCAAAACTAAACAAGCAAAATTCTAGTCGAACTAAATTTAATAACTAACTACAATTTAGGATTTTGGTTTGAATACAAAGCTTTAAGAAGTCAAGAAACAAGATTAGAAAGTGCAAGAAGTTATGGATCTATACTTAGCTTTCAATAGCAATTCGAGTGTAACTGGACAGTAACAACAAATAGAGGTAATACTTGATTCGTAATGTTTATCAGAAATTCAATACTTTGATGAAGATAATGACCAAAGGTATAACTACTGGGTAAGAAGAGCTCAATCTAGGGGAACGTCCATAATTACAACAACACAAGGTAAAAATGAGTATGAAATTTATTCCAAATGCTCCAAAACTAGACTTACACATGTTTAGTAGAGATAATCACAAAGATTTTTGCTTACAAAGTGTCACAAATATTGCTTGAACTACCAAAGTCCTAAAGAACTAAGATTGGATAGGGTAGAGATCTATCTAGAAGGCAAGGTGGATAACTAGTTTCAAGGGGTAAATTTCAGAAACCTAGACTTTCCTAGAGGGAATTTAGTAAGTTACTATGTAATTTGAGGAAAAGGAACTTTTCAAGATGTAGTTGAAGAATTCAATTAATTGTAGCAGGTTGAAAAGGCTAAAACATACGAAAATTTTTTTGAAAGAAAAGTAAAAACTCTATGATCAAGAACCCCAAAATATATGAATTTTATTTAGTTTCAAGCTTCCTTAGTGGCTTGAAAGAACAAATAATGTCTATAGTAAAAATGCTAAAACTAGTGACTCTTATGGATACATTTGAGGTTGCCCAACTACAAAAATATTCCTTTGATTACGGTATAAATGAATGAAAGTTGGGAATAGAATTCTCACGGATTCCAGATTTGAAATTATGAAAATTTTAATGATGCAAAAAACTAGGATCTTGCTTGAGGTCTTAGGTTCCAAAAGGCACCACAACCAAGCTTGGTTCTTGATTAATAAGCCAAATTTGAAAATCTTTAAGACAAACTCATAAGGGCTCCAAGGTCTTGAAAATTCCTTAAGACAAACTCAAAGGAACCTCAAGGTGAGAAAACTTTGATCAACCTTGGGACAAACCTCAAAGGATGATCAAAGGGCTTCCCTAAACACTTAGGACACACCTCAAAGTGTTCAGGATAAAGAAGATGAAGGCTTGAAGCCAAAGAGAGAAAAACCCATTATTTTAATAAAAAATATCCAAAGCCTTACAGGAATAGTAATACAAACTTAGGTATTTATACCCCTTCTAAATACAAAGATCCTTAATACATTAATACACTACAAGACCAAAAGAAATGGTGAAAATCTAGCACAAAATTTGCGGTCAACAAGCACAAAATTCCTAGTCAACTATCTCCACTACCATTGACCAGAGGTGAGCTACAAGTAGGGTTGTTGGAGCCGTGGGTGCGGCTGAAAATTGCTCACCCATAGATGAGCTTTTGACCATGAGCCACGGGCATGGCTGAAGTCGTGACTCGCTCCCAAAAGTTGATCCACTAGTTGTTCAAATAGGATTCTGTGGGTGATACTTTGTGAATAGTGGTCCACAAATCTTTGTGTCCAACACCTTCAAGTCCTTCATTTTGATGGATGTCTACCACTTGAATCATACAATATAACTTGGACCTTCCTTGCTTCAACTCTTCAAATGATTTGGATTTATCAACTTGGATTTACACCTTTATTTCTTCCATTATCATGTCTTCATTGCTTCAGTTTGTTCCAACTTGAATTTGCATCATTTGAGCTAAGGCTTGAAACATCTCTTTGAACTCCATGACTTGAGCTCTCTTGGATGGATTAATTGGATCTTTCATTTGGTTTTTATGAACTCCATTACTAATTTGATTCCAACCATCATTTGAAATAAGGCCTTGAACTTTATAGCTTGAGTTTTGGTCATTAATTTAGTTGAGGTCCAAGATTGATCACTTTGAACTCCTTGAGAGGTTTTGATGTCCGCATCATCTAGGAGTAATTAAGGAAGGTCAAATGACAAAGTTCTTCCCGTATGAGAAATGGCGCTCCACTTCCAACTAAGGTGAGGCTAAGAAGATTTTGCCAGAAGAAATAATATAGAAAGATTAATGACAGATCTATAAGAGTGGGATAAGTATGGGCTAGGCCATCAATGAAAGATGAGTCATCTCAATTTTATGTCGTGTGTAGAAATGAAAGAATTGATATTTGAAAAGGTTTCAATTATATCAGAGATGATGGTGGTATTCTATTAATGCAAAAAGTGATGAATAGCCAATGAAAATGCCACAACAACATATATTATTTTTATTTTAATCACATGGTATTATTGTATTTTATTTATTCTTTTTGTCTAGTAATATAGGAATAGTTAATTTGTAGGTAGTTTGTTTTGTGCGATAAGTGTTTATTAGCTTAAAATAAGGGATTCTAAAAATTGTATCTTTTTATTTTTATTAAAGGCATATTTGCCAATTTTGTCCCTCGCATTTTCACAAAAAACTTCTTTAGTCCCTCATATTCAAAATCAGCAAAATAGTCCCTGAAAGATAAAAAAATTTGTTTTGATTGGTCCCAGAGCTAATTTTTGCTCAATTTTTTAGCAAAGTCAGTGGCAAAAATGAAAATATACATGTTTCCCTCTCTTAAAAAAGTGAAATTTTCCAAATAAATTTGAAAACCATATTTTTTGCTTACAAAATATTGCATGATACAAATACTTGTACTATCTTTATATGTGTTGTAGAATCTGTGATCAAATGAATACACGAATCACCCTATATATCTCTATTTAAATATAAATTTTTTGGACTCGTGTAAAACTTGAGAATGATTCTCAAGTATAATTGGCTATATCTTTGATACCCACTTCCACTTGTTCCCAAGTGACACTAAAGCTAGGAAATAAAATGTGCATATGAGATATGTAAATACGATAGTGATACTGCTGCTTGTACCATATTATTGTCTACAACTCCTATAATATAAAAGTAGCATAAATTAATAGACCTTTTATATGTGATTGTGCATCTCAAGGAGTTGTTGATATGCAATCTAGAACCATTAGATATGAGATATTTAAAGAGTAGTTTGTCCAGGAAGAAAATGGGCACCTTATCGCTTGTAAAGGGAAAACGCAAGTATGGCTTTGAAAAGGACCAATAGATAAAGCTTAAAGGTGTGATCAAAATAGATGAATCTAAGGGTACATATTTCAAATCCAAACACAAATGGTATTGGAAAAGGAATTGTAAGGCTCATCTCAATATTAAGAAGTTGAAGGGGCTTAGTGAAGTTTCTACTTCCAGTATGTTTATGTATAAGATAAATCTGTCTACTAATCTAGATCATTGGGTATTAGATATTGGATATAGATCTCATGTTTTAAAAAATATGCAAAATCTTAAGGACTTAGATCATAAGGCAAAGCAAAAGTCAAACTATGTATGATGAATGGAGAAAGAGTTATAACACTAGCCGTAGAGACTTATACATTCTCTTTACCAATTAGGCTTGCCCTATAATTAAAATTGTTATTATGTTCTAATATTTACAAAGAATATAAAATCTATGCACATTAGATGTGGAAGGATTTACTATTACAAAAGGAAATAAATGTTGTTCTTTTACGTAATGGTGTTCTTTGTGGCATCAGCTCGTTAAATAATGGTCTACAAATTCTAAACCTTGATAAATCCATTCTCAAACATAGACACTCAAGAGATAAAAATCTCAATATTTTGAAACAACTATACCTTTTGTATTATAGACTTGGTCATGTAAATAAGAAACACATTTTCAAGTTACAAATAGATAAATACTTGGACTCTTTCGATTGTAAATTGTTTGAGACATGCGAATCATATTTACTTAGAAAGATGACCAAAACACCTTTTATTTAAAAAGGTGATTGTACTAGTGATTTTCATGGGATTGTGGCCTAATGTCAATCCATGCTAGAGGTGGCTTCTCATGCTTCATCACTTTCATGGATGATTATATAAGATATGATTACATGTATCTTATGATACACAAATTGTGGCCTTTGAAATGTTCAAAGTCATTAGAATTAATTTAAAAGGAACAAGTTGGCAAGAGTATTAAGATACTAAGATTTGATCGAGATGGATGATACTTAAAGTTAAGTGTCTCAAAAACATTTAAAGGAGAATGTGATTCTTTCTCAACTGATTCCACCTTACACGCCATAGTTGATGATATATTTGGAAGGAGAAATTGTACACTATGAGATATGGTGCAATCCATGATGAGCCATATTATACTTCCTAACTTCATTTTAGGGGTTTTTGCCTTAGACACTGCCTCTTATACACTCAACCATGTTCCAAGAATACTGTTGATACCACCTCATATGAGATATGGTATGAATCCAAATTGGACTTGCATAAAGATTTGAGATCTTCTACTTAGTTGAAGTGGATCACGTCATACAAGCTTAGAGCCAAGTCTGACCAGTGTCTATTTGTGGGGTATCATTATGAAAACAATAGACACCACTTTTATAATTACCTTGAGCAAAATGTTTATCTCAAGCAATGTCTTTTTCTAGAAAAATTATTTGTTTTAAAAGAGATAGCGAGAGCAAGATAGAACATGAAGAAATTAAAGAACCACAAATTGACAAAGATCAACGGTTGGAACTAGAGCTTATTTCACATATCGATGAGGCAAAATGGAAGCTCAAAATACACAAAATCTTTGAAAAACTGGTAGAGTACGTTATACGTACTCTAGAGAAATACTGATTTCTCACATATGAGAGATACAGATTTTTCATTAGCAAGAGCAATAATGTACTAGTCATATATAATGACAAACCTACTAGTCACGAAGAGACTTTGTCTAATATAAGTTCCTTGATAGGGCAAGATACTGTAAAATTCAAAATGGATTCCATGTACAAGAACAAGATATGGACTATGTTCGAGCCACTAGAAGGGATAAAACCCATAAAATGCAAGTGGGTCTTTAAGAGAAAGATTGACAAAGATGATAACGTAATTACCTATAAGGCAAGGTTAATGGAAAAAGGGTTCCAATCAAAGATTTGTCTTTGAAAGAAACCTTTGAAGAAATCAGGTTGGTTTGCCTTGAATTGATTCAAGCTCGTTGAATTCAATCCCTTAGAATAATTGCTAGACCTCTACCTATCAAAGGAAGCAATCTAGTTGAAATTAATCTAATTGGACCTAAATCAAACCCTTTGAATAATCCTAAGCTAGTTGTATGGTCGCCACGAAATCACTCAATAAGACCAAGAATAGTTCTAATCCAAGAACCAAAGAAGAACTCTCTAAAAGAGAAACTCAATATTATTAATCACACAATGACTTAATTAAAATTTGGATGAATAGTACCTAGCCTTTTATAGGCTTACAAACTCTTGTAAAGAAAAGTCTAAAAGCTTAACTAAAGTAAACTACCAAAACTCTAAATCTAACATAAGTAGAATACTAACAAAACATGATTTAGTGACTTAAAATACTAAAAATTCGTCCAAATAAAATAAAAATAAAAGAAAATTCGTCCAAATATATGTCTTGGGCTGGCTGTCCTCTTGTGGGCTTCTTTTCACCAATGGACATGCTTAAAAATTCATTAGGATTTTACTTGTAATAGCTGCTATTATGGCTATAACAAATGGATATGAAGGTCCTATTCCTTAACGGGAATTTGCTAAAAGTGTGTATATGACTCATCTTGTGGCATTCACTTCTATTGATAGTCATAATGTATGCGAGCTTCAAGAATCTATTTATGGACTCAAGCAAGCATCAAAGTGTTGGAACATTCATTTTGACGAGGCAATCAAAGAGTTAAGTTTCTCGAAAACAAAGACAAACTTTGTGTAAATGAGAAGTTGAGTAGCAATTTTATCATTTTCTTGATACTATATGTGGATGACATATTGTTGATAGAAAATGACATACTTCAAACGTAAAAGTATGACTGTCCAAGTATTTCTTCATGAAGGAAAGGCAACCTACACTCTAGGAATTGAGATCTATAGAGATAGATTCAAGAGGTTGCTCGGTCTCATTAAATCCACGTACATAGGTAAGAAGTTAAAGGGTTTAACATGGAGCAATCAAAGAAAGAGTTTTTTCCTATAAGATATGTGTTTACTCTATCGAGAGACATGTGCCTTAGACACTTGTCAAGATTAATAGCATGAAATAGATCCCATATGCTTTTGCAATAGGATCCATTATGTATACTATGCTATGTACAGGACCTGATATCTCCCTCGCTTAAGTGTTACGAGTAAGACTCAATCTAATTCTGGTGAGTGTCACTAGATAGCTGTCAAAAATATTCTTAAGTACTAGAGAAGCACTAAAGAACTATGTTTGACTATGGAGATCACATTTGGGAAGTGTGAGGATTCAAAGATGTGAGTTTTTAATCCAATGGAGATGATAAGAAGATCATAAGATGAGTTATTAATCATGTTGACACTACAACAAATTCTACAACAAAGGTTGCATACATGATAGTTTTAGAAATTATTTTGGATTGAGTGATTTTTTGTTGAATAAAGAATAGTTCCTTCCATTATTTCATGTAACCAATGGTGCCATCACATAATTAAGGAACTAAAGTCTCATCTATGATCCAAACATGTATTCAGGTGCCACCATCTATTTATGGAAATAGTTGGTACAAATAATGTAAAGATAGAGGAAGTTTCCACTAAGGATAATGTCGCTAATCCTCTCATCGTGGTCTTATCCCAGAAAAAGTATGATAGTCATGCTTATGGCCTAAAACATATAGGTGATTGGTTTCAGTGTAAGTGAAGTTTGTTAGTGTATGCCTTAAAACCAAGTAAGTTTTTGGGATTTATATATTCCGCTTATTTTATGTTATACTAATATATGTGGCATTTTCTTTATCATTTAATACTTGTTATTTATATTACTTGTTTATTTGATGAAGTTCATAGAATATTAACTGTGCATAAAAAATTGTAAGAATTTCAATGATTAGACTCTTATTATACATAAGTTTATAGTCTTAAAACATCACTAGGTTGTAGTATTAATGAGATTGGACATCATTAATATGAAAAGACTAGCACATAATTTGCCTCAATTTATGGTAAGTAGTAGTTGATCTCATCAACCATGTTGTGTGACGCCTAAGTTGGTATGTAGATGCTTGTTAGAGAACAATTTCATTGGATTAATCTGCCAAGAGTTACCAATCATAGTGCCAATGGTTTGTACTCTTCATGGCAATAGTGTAAGTACTCCTTAGACTTGATATTACCATAATATTTTGAGTGTAGATTGTTATACTTTGACTCTATTATTTGGTGTTCTTAAAAGAGTAGCTCATAGGACAGAGGTTGGGTATAGAATGAAGCATGGAAGGATAGTGAGTAATCAATATAGAATTCACCACTCCTAATAGTGAGAGTGCATATTCGATATTGGCTACTTGTTGAAATATAACTTAAAGAATATTTTGCGCAAAAGTGAAAGTATGGCTTAAAAGAATTTCAATGTTATACTTTTATTAGAAGTTATACTTCGAGAACAAGAAAATATTAATTATTTATTTAAAGAGTGTGCACTACACTCTTCAGACTAGTTAGATATATAGTGTAGTGAAAGAATATTAATTACACAATAACATTACTATTGATAGGTGCAACATATCATATGACTTTTTAATTCACTTGGGTGGTCATGATGCATTGCTAAACTGCCACTCATGATTTATAAGTACAAATTAATTAATTAGCTAAATCAATGATAAATTAAAGTGTTTAATTTATCTAGCTCTTAATTAATTAATTAATAAGTTATAATTTGTACTTATTACCAATGTGAATGGAAACTAATGGGTCATAAACCATAAGGATATGATCTGTTGGGTTAAATTATAATTAAAATAAGTATGAGATACTTATGAGATTAATTTATGAGACAAATTAACTTACAAGACTTATTTATAAATATTCAAGTCTTGATGGAAAAGATTTCCAAATATTTAGGAAAGAGGAATTAGGTTTCCTTAAGGAATAAGGATTACTAAGTCTTAATTGGTAAGGTTAAACTTCCTAATCCTAGGATCCCTCAGGGGACATCCGAAAAATAAAAAAAGAAATCCCTAATTCTATGGATTTCTTAATAGTCTTATTTCCTAAAGACTAGGATACTACCTCTATTAATAAGTTTATGCTTTGACTCTTAAATAATTATTGTAACTGCAAGACAAAAATTAGATAGAGCAAAATTATAAAAGAGTGCTGCCATTCCCTAGGAGCTTGTCCCTCTCTTCTCTCTCTCTCTCTCTCTCTCTCTCTCTCTCTCTCTCTCTTCTCCTAATAGTTAGGTCTTTTATCTTCTTGTGTTCTCTATCATAATTCAAGGGAATTAACACTCATAAGACAAGGCACGTAAGCCGAAAGAGGTTCCTAAAAATCTTGTTCGTGTGAATAACACTAGAAGTTCTACACTTGGAGAGCTATTCATGGTATATCAACAACTTCTTCAAATACGGATCTCGCCCTTTGAATCATAAAAACCTTCTACATTTGAGGTATTCATGCTAAATCCCTTTTAATCATATGGATTATATCAAAGTGATCATGAGTTAAGATAATAAAAGTTTAAATTTCCGTTGCGTTACCCTCTTTATTACTTTACAGAAAGTTCATCAAAAACAATCTTTTTTGGGTATATTTCATGTTTTAAAACTATATACAATAGCAACACACTACTTTGCCAGAAAAACTACAATCGCCATTGTGGAAGAGAATAGTTAACATTATGGAACTAATCGAAACTGTAAATTCGATGGTGTATTGAAAAAGGATTAGTTGATTTTTGGCATGATAGATGAGCTAGATGGTGGAACCTTAGCAAACCTATGTAGCATGCCAAATCCATCTCATAGCTTGGTTGCAAATTTTTTTTCCAAGAGAGGGATGGACCAAGAGTCAACTTGCAAAGTGGCTCTTAATGCTTCAGTTAACCAAATAATATAAATTCCATTTAACCTAGCTGAGAAAGCTAGAATCATATGGTTGAATCATCGTTAGGAGATTTTTCTATAGCCTCAGCATGCGATCATATATCGAAAAAGAGAAATCATTTCTTTGCAGTTCCAATGTATTTGGTCATTTGATATGCCATTAAAAATACAGTTCTTTGTAGCCATGCGGACGTCTGCATTACTTCCATATTTACATTTTGATAGGCAAAGTGCTAGTACTTTACTTTGTTCGCACTACATTTCCATTGCATCCACACTGAGTCTGGCAAATCTGCATTATGTTTTTTTATAGTTTCTTCCATTTTTATTTCTTTTTCTACTCAATAACTTTCATTGCAACAATAGCTCAATAGGCCATTTTGCTAAATGATTTATTTGTTAATCATCAAAACTTAATAATTTATGACCATAATGTCTTTCCATTCTAATCAACATATCTGACTGGGTTTGAATTATCGATTCTTTATTCATGGCAATCTTTGGGGAAGCATTCTGCGTAAAAAACTCTGGGTTCTAAGTGGATTTTCATCCTATGGTCCTTGGTATTCTATCACAAAATCTTACCTGCTATTACCTTCATGGGCTTGATATATGGCACACATGTTTCACTCATAAATTTTGACGTTGTGGAGTGGTATCTTCCCCAGCAAGGGATATGGGAATTTGGATGCCGACAACATGTCGTACACTTACATTTAGTTACATTGTACTAATCGCCACAATAAGGGTGCTTAAGACTAGTCCATGTAGTCAACAAAATTTCATAACCTTTTCTTTTGCTACAATTATTACTGCCAAATAATTCAAATACCCTCAATACCACAATATCCAAATATTTTATCTACTTCAAAAAAAAAAATTTAGTATCATTCAAATTTCTTTTCAAATAATTTCTCAAATCTAATAAAATTCACATTATTAACCCAGTCAATAGTATCATTAATTTGAGAGTTCTGAGTCATTCGTCCAACATCTCTAATATTAGGATAAATTTTTCTTTCATCATTGAGAGAGTCTATGACAACAAAAAAAAAAACCAAAAATTCTTCTTCTTTCTCTACCAAATTAAAAGCTATCTTTTCTTAGTGACAAACTCTTCAATCTCAATCACTTCAAATAGTGTATTTAGATCTAAACTTTCAACCAATTTAAAATCTATATGAACACTCTCAGTAAGCTTTTTCTCATAAAAAAAAATTTTTTTAGCAAAAGCCCTGTATGCGAGGGAGGGATGCCAACCCTTTATTTTATTCAAAACAACACAAAATACAAGGAGGGGGGCATACAACCTTACCTCTAATTATTGATACAAAATCAAGATAGTCTAATATAAGGCATACTAATCTCATCTAGTCTAATATAATTTAGAAGGTGCTGTCTAGCCATGCAAGCTTTTGATTAACCCACATGCTACTGTGACAAATATTGCTGGTGCTACTGCTACCGTAATGACTGTTCAGGAGATTGAAGTTGTATCAAACCCGCAACTTGCTGAAAATGTTCAAGTGGTTGAAGACACTACTAGCCTAGCGTATGATCTGGGAGTTGATGTTTCTGATAAGGGTCTACATGACAGTGATAGATGTGTGCAACCTCTTGCTTCGAAGGAGATCATGACTTCTGAAGAAACCCAATTTAGCAATGTTAACTTAGAGGCTTTCTGCTACAGGGATTTTGGAGACCTTGGTTGAACAATTTCAATAGCCTAGATGTGTTCAAAAGGGAATTCAGGCTCACTTTGCTTCTAATAGGGAGTTGAGGTCAATGGTAAAATCTTCCAATAACTCTTTTTCTCCATTATCTCATGATTAAGTCCTTATTTTGGAATATTGGAGGTTTGTCTAAAGCCTCTCATTTTCGTCATTTAAAGAAGTTAATAAGGATGTTTAACATCCAATTTGTAGCTTTATGTGAAGTTAAGTTAGAATCAAATTAATTTGAAGTCTTTCGATGTAAGTTAGGGTTTGATTTTACTATGAATAATGAACCTAATTCACCATGGATTTTTTATAATAGTCCTTTTAGTTATTCAGGGTGGGTCATGGGAACCAGTATCTATCTGTTTTGGTTGAACACCCGCAGTTTGATACGAAAATTCTTATTTCAATGGTTCATGCAAAATGTGTTATTCAGGATCGTATCTCTCTTTGGGAGGGTTTGCTTAATGATAAAAATGGGAGAGAAAACCCTTGGATGGTAATTAGTGATTTTAATCTTATTATGGATTAGACGGCAAAAAAAGGGTGGGAGACCTTTCAATAGGACGATGCACTTGAGTTTTTGGATTTTTTGAACCTTTCTGATCTGGTTGATGCAAGATTTTTGGGTTTGCCTTTCACATGGTGTAATAATAGATTGAATTTTGCTAGAATTTGGAAATGCATTGATAGATTGTTAATTGATAATTCTTCCTTAGAAGCTAGGCTTAGAGTTACAGTGAAGCATCTGGCTCGCTCTTCGTCAGATCATGCTCCATTGCTAATTTCCACTAGTGTCAGATGTGATGATAATGCTAGACCTTTTAGATTTATAAATTTTTTGATTGATCATGATAAATTTTGCAGGTTGTAAAGGATGTTTGGGAGGGTCCATCTGTTGGCTCTCCTATGAGGGTACTAGTTGTTAAGTTGAAGCAAACAAAGGAGGCTCTGAAGAGGTAGAATAGGTGGCCTTTGGTAATATTTTCCAGAAGGTTAAGTTAGCTGAGAAAGCAGTGGAAAAACAGAGGCCACTATGCTAGCAAATAATTCTGAGGAAAGTGTCTCTGCTTTATGGAAGGCACATAATCCTTTACATAATCACTTGGTGATTGAAGAACATTAATGGAAGCAAAAAGCACATGTTAAATGGATGAAGGAGGGCGATAGAAATTTTCAATTTTTCCATGCTACGGTGAGAGAGAGGCGGGCTCAGTCGATTATACACAGGATCAAGAATGCTAAAGATCAGTGGTTGGAGTCGAATGATCAGATTAGTCATGAGGCTTCTTCTATTTTTTTAGTTGCTTTTTCGAATGAAGGTGTTGTGAATGATGTTCCCTAGACATGGTTTCAAAGTTGTTAACGACTGAGGATAATATGAAACTTGAGGCGATTTCGACAGAAAATGAGGCTTTCGAAAAGATCAAGAGCATGGATGGAGAAAGTGCTCTTGGCCTTGACGGGTTTATGAGTTTGTTTTCCCCAAAGCTTGGAGTGTGATTGGTAAGGATGTTGTCAATGCAATTTTAAGTTTTTTTACAGGTGCTGAACTGCCACAGAGTATCACTACTACTATGTTGGTTCTGATTCCAAAAGTGAAGGGACCACAATATTTTTCTAATTTCAGACCCATCAGTCTGTGCAACATTTTTAATAAGATTGTTTTGGGAATTCTGCTAGATCGTCTTGCAAGAATTCTTCCTAAGATTATTTCCTTCCAGCAAAGTAGATTTGTAAAAGGCAGACTGATTTTAGACAATTTTTTACTAGCTCAAGAGTTGTTCTTGGGAATTGGAAAGAAGAATTTTGGTAGCAATGTGGCATTGAAATTAGATATGGCCAAGGCCTATGACAAGGTATCTTGGTTCTTCTTGATGAGAGTTTTGAGGGCATTTGATTTTAATGAGATGTGGATTGATATGGTGTCGAGAATTGTTTCCAATATTTGGGTTTCGATCCTCATTAATGGGGCTCCTATGGGCTTCTTCAAATCTTCTTGTGGTCTTCATCAAGAGGATCCTTTGGCTCCTGCATTGTTCGTTATTTCTGCAGAGGTGTTGTCCTGGTCTCTTAATGCTTATGTCAACATAAATCCTTTGTGGGTTTTAAAGTTCTGAGGGGTTGCCCTCAGATCTCTCATCTAGCCTATGCTGATGACATTATTATTTTTTCTGGGGCAGGTAAGAGATCATTGCAAATGGTGATGAATTGTTTGAGGGATTATGAACGTATGTCTCAGCAAAAAATTAATGCTCAAAAAAGTTGTTTTTTGGTGGATCATTGCATGCAACAGGAGAATAGAAGGAAGATTGCTCATTTACTGGTTTTGTGCAAAAGCCTTTCCTAGTGAAATATCTAAGTTGTCCCTTGTATATTGGCAAAAGAAAATCCAAGTATTTTTTGGAGATTGTTCAGGTTATTGCTTTGAGAATTCTATCTTGGAAGAACAGGTTTTTGTCTGTGGGAGGAAAAATTGTTTTAATTAAGCATGCTCTTTCTTCCATCCCTACTCATATTCTTGTTACCTCTAATTCTACCAAGAAAGTTTTGCAGATGGTTGAGACTACTTTTGCTAGATTTCTGTGGGATCCAATGAGAAGACAAGACGGTGCCATTGGTTAAAATGGAAGGATTTATGTGCACCTCCAGATGAAGGGGGAGTTGGGTTTCACTCCTTGCTTGAGGTTCATGATGCATTTGTAGTCAAATTATGGTAGAGTTTCCATACGAAGGAATCATTGAGGGAAAATTTCCTGAAAATAAGTATTGTTTTTCTTTAAATCCAAATATTGTTCAACCTATAAAGAATTCTTCCTTGATGTGGTCTAGAATGTTGAAAGCTAGAAACATTGCTGAATACAAAATGTAGTTGATCTTAAATTCTGGTCAATGTAATTTTTGGCATGATAACTGGACTGGTTTGGGACCCTTGTGCTGGCGGTTTAATGGAGAAAGTCATCATTTGGTGGATAATTTTGTTGGTTCAAATGGCTGAAATTTTTCAGAGCTTAGAAGATGGGTGAATTCAGAGTGTATTTTGGTGATTGCTCAAATTCAATGTCCGAATTCTCTTTCTCTAGATAAGATTGTTTGGTCTCCTAATGTTTGCCAGCAATTTTTCTTTTCTTCGGCCTTCTAATTGGTTAGAGCTAGTGGGTGTAAATCTTGGATGTATGAGAAATTATGGCTCCCGCAGATCCCTATTAAAATTTCTTTTTTTATGCTCAGGATGTTGAAATGTAAAATTCCTACTTTTGTTGTTTTTCTTCTAATGTGGAAACAATTGATCACTTATTTGTTACGAGTGAATTAGCAGCAGAACTTTGGCAATGTTATGGGTGCTACTTTAATGTGGTTGGTTCCAGGAATTCGATCAAGGAGATGCTGGCAACATGGTGGTTTGCAGTTTCTAATAACCCCAAGGTGACCTTTTTGATACATGTGGTTCGTATGATGATCTGTTGGCAATTTGGAAATATCGAAACTCACATGTTTTTTGTGATGTTGTGCATTCCATGCAACGGAATATTAGTGCAATTTGTAGGGATATTGTGGCTATTTTTTTGCTTAAATTCAGGGATAAACCTTTGTTTAGCTGGAATGAATTAATTCAGTTGATTGCCGAGATGTGTAGAAGAGAAAGAGTACAGGTAGTTAGATGGGTGAAACCAAATGCTAATTGTTTTCTTCTTAATGTGGATGGTTGTTCAAGGGGAAACCTGGGTGAAAGTGGAGGGTGTGGAGTGGTTAGAGACTCTTGTGGGGATCTTCTCTTTGCTTATCATTGCTATTTTGGCGTAATGTCAAGCTTTTCAGCGGAAGTTCATGCATTACTCTTTGGCATTCGATTGTGTAAAGAACGAAGGAATAGACACAATTCACATTCAACTGGATACAATGGCATTAGTTGATGTTCTTACTCATGGTACTAAAGCTCCTTGGGTGGTTTCTCATGAAATTAAGGAAGGTGAAGATGTATCAGTGGGCTTCTATTTCTTATTGTTTTCATGAACCAAACAGAGTTGCGAATGAATTAGTGATAAGTGATAATTTTACCGATTTTAGCGTAGTATTTTATATATTTTTTTAACATGCTTTTTAGTATGTTTTAAGTATTTTTAATGTAAAAATGGCTCAAAGTCATAATTGTTCTTCCATTTAAAGAATTTTCTAAAAATTAGGGTTTTTACCTTATTTTTGGAGTTTTAAAGCAAAATTTATATCTTGAACAAATTAATGCACAATCTTTGTACAATCTTTCAGATTTTATACATTCAATTATAATTTTGGATCAATTGGAGTAAAGGTCATCCCATTCTTAGTGGATTCAAGGATGATTGGATTGGGAATTTCAATAGAATAACTTTTCCATTCAAATTTGGAGGATTGTTTTGATCAACTTTTGGAAAATTCTCATCAACAAATTCACTATGGAATTAAAGGATAAATATCACAAAAAGGTCTCAAGGGCATAAGAGGCATAACAAGCAAAAGAGAAGTGCAATGGAAGTGAAGAATTGGAGAAAACTAAGCGTCGGTAACAATGACACATTTCAGTATTTTGGCCATAACTTGAGTTACAAATATTGGATTGAGATGCTTCTTTCAAATTTTAAAGCTAATAGGATATGCCACAAATTTTATGAAGATATCAAAATTTAGTTTTCACATCTTCATAGAAAAAAAATCTAAACTACTGAAAAGCAAGGCTCTCCCAACCACGTCTCAGTACCGTGGCTATATCTTTGTATCTGAAACTCTAAATGACCTGATCCTTGTGGTGTTGGAAATTTAATTCAAAGGAATACAACTTTAATATTTTGAGGAATAGCTGATTCTGTGTTATTCTAGGAGAAATCCGCGGCTGAAGATCCACTGGACCAATAGCTCATAGGATCTGACCCGCGGATCATGAATGTCAGGCCAGAAAGTGATGGTTCCAACTTCCAGCTTATTTTCTAGCCCCTTTTGATGACTTTTTGAAGGTTCTTGGCACTTACACCACCTAAGGAAACATTGCAAAATTTAATGAAAATCTTTTTTGTGATTTCAAGACAACTTTTCTTGCAAATTGTCATGCAAGTTGTCTAGATGATTGGGGTGAATTTGTCTATAAATAGGGAGCTCTTGCAAGACATTTAGAATATGTCTTGAAGGGAGAAGGCACTCCAAAGTAGCATAGAGTAGTAGTTTTCTTTGTAGTTTAGAAGAATTTTCATTACTTGTAAGAAACATCTTGGAGGAATTCAAGTGTATCAATTTATATCAATGAGAAATAAAGCTTTGGAGCTATGTTCTACCAACAAATGAGCATTTCTTACCTTAGCTTTTTAATTTCTTACTTGTTTATGAGTTGTTTCTATTATATGTTATTCATACAAGCTATGTTTAGGCTAAATACATGTCTTAGGGTTAGATGAAACTAATTATATGATTTGAATGTTATTATACATGAATTTTCTTGTTCATCTATCAAGGTTTAACATTTGTTGTTGTGACAGCCCCACCTTACCCAGAGGCGCACCAAAGGGCTTAGCGGACTGCCTGCCTAGCTCTCGCCAGGTCTCGATTCACGCACTCACGCAAATGTCTGAGCGTACTTAACTTAAAATAAAATAACTAAAATAAAATGAAATAAATAAAATACACTCACTTTATTTAACGTAAGGTACAATTCACATCAAAAGTTTACATGTCATAACATACATGATTTTTCACAAAGATCGCCTAACACAGTCTGGCGAATACAATAACTGAACTGTCTATAACAATCAAAACTCAGTTGATCCAGCTTTAAATTTCTCAGGAAACCTGAGGTAAAGGAAAACAAATGGAAATGGAATGAGCTATAATAGCCCAGTGAATGTCCAATTCATGCAATCATAATCAAGAACTCATTATTTTTAGTAAATGAAAATAATCGAACAATTAAATTAATAAATCAAGATATAAACAATTTAATTTAACATGTAGTCAAAGGAGGATACAGGGCTCCACTACGGAAGCAAGCTTAACCGTAGGAAGAGCAAGCACTGACCATGTATTCACGATATTTGGACCGAGATAATAGCTCAGGTCTTTATCAAAGAACATATCAGTTTTATCAAACACAAACCCTAACCGCCAATCACCTTATAACCTCCGTACAAGCTACCACATCCAGGGAGATATTCTCAACCCTGGAGGGCCAACAAGCAAACAGGTTCAATCCGGAGTTGGCCTCTTTGAGGATTCACAACTTAAAAGGAAAGAACATCAAACCCTAAAACACCCAACACCTTATGTCCTCCCACGTGCAGCCGGGTTGACTAACCGTGAAATAACATGGAAGTTAGTCACGGTAGTCTCACGCACACACAAGTAACACATTGGTCAATGAAAGCAAGTAACATGTTGCGGAACAGATGTGATAAAGTACACATCTTTCCTCACGTAGCACAGGTATTCACATAGTAATTGCAAATTTTCGCATAATATTTATCAAATAAAATATCACATTCCATGCATCATGCACACATAAGGACACTCACCTTGAAAGCCTAAGAAAATATCTCGTGAAACGGTCGTGATGTGTTTTTGGACCCTGAAATTTAAAAGAAATAATAACATAAAAACTCAATTAAAATCCTAGTAAATTTAGTAAGAAAAATTCAAGAAAATACCCCACTTATTTCTAGGGTTTTGGTTTTAGGGTTTCTAGGGTTTAGGGTTTACTTATTCCAAGGAGGTCAATCTATCACTAGATCATTTCTAAAAATTCCTACACTTCAATTTCCCTCAATTGAATATATTCTAGTCTTAAAATCTCACTTATCAATTTTTCTTCTTTTAATTCTACCGAAATTTCGGCAGCATTTCCCCTTAAATCGGACTAACCAAAATTTTTAAACCTGCAAGAAAATTCAACAACCCAATCCATTCAACATGTACTACAACTTTCTATGTTCACTTTAAACTCAAATTCAATCAAGATTCCACTCAAATTCAAAATCCCTACTCCAAGAATCATCACTCAACTCTGCACAGGGTTGGTTTTCAGCCAACTTCGTGCCATTTCTGGGGTCAATCCATTAAGAACTAAGGAATTCTGATTACATGGTTTTAAAGTACGTTTATAGGGCTACAACTTTCGTGAAGATCATCAATCCAAATTCCAACTAGAACCGGTTCAAAATCATCCCTCAATTTGGCTCATCATCAAAACTGTTTACGCAGAATCCGAATTTTCAGCCGACTTTGCAAGCTTTCTGCGATTAATATACAATGAATCACAGTGCAAGCCTTATACCGTTGGAAAGCCCTATCAATCTAGTTTCTAAAACAACAAGAATCACTCGAATCCAAGTTGTCTATACCAAGTTATGAAAGTTTTACTAAAACTGGTCCAGCATGACTGTTTTAAGTGTTCTTGAGTTCCAACTTAAATCTTCAACTAAACCACATATAAAACATAAATTTTCAAGGATTAAGCTCCAAGAACTTTCACCCAAACAACATGTTCTCCATGAAATTTCAAGGTTCCAAGGCCACATACTAGTCTATCTAACCACAAGAACACTTTATCTAACAAGTATATATCAAGTTCTAACTAATTTCTTCAAGTATTATTAACAAGAAACTTGGTATTGAACTTGAATAAAAACTAATTAAAACATGAAATTAATAAGACAAGTTCATGGTGAATACCTTAGATAAGCCTAATACTTTGATTAGAAATGATAGAAGTCCACTTTCTATGGTTGATTTGTGCTAACTTGAGAGATGGAAGTCCAAGAAGTTGAGAGCAAAATGAGGGAAGAAGAAGAATGAAGGGGCCGGCCAAATGAAGAGAAAAAGAGAGAGAAATAGTCTAGGAAAAATGGAAAAGAAAAGAAGAAAAGATGGGAAAAATAGTGGTCCAATTAAAATCTTACAAGAGTAAAGTAAATAGTTAGTCTTTTAATGCAAGAATAGCTACTTGGATTAATTTAATTGGTGAAGATTAATAACTCTTACCACTTAATATAATTAATAATTAGACATAAATTATTAAAGCAAAATAGAACAAAAATAGAGGAGAGAAACCGGCCACATGAAGAAAAGAAGAAGAGAAATTTTCGGCCAAGAGAAAAAGAAAAGAAAGAGAAAATTTTCAGCTAAGGGAAAAGGAAATAAAGTAGGAAAATAAGTGAAATTTTTGAGTAAAATTGAGTTAAAATTCAAGTAGTCAAAAGACTAGAAAATAGTAAAATGAGCTAATCAAAATTTAAGCACTAATATAAATTAAATGGTCAAGTAATATTATTCTAGCTTTAGTACTTAAATGTTCTTGCTTAAAATGAAAATCTTAACTAATTACCCTAATTAACTCAAGAAATCTTCCAACTACTAAATCTAGGATTAACACTTAACCCTAAATAAGGAAAAAGATGTCTTTTGTAAGGGCATTTTCTAGGGTGTTACATCCTCCCCCCCTTAAAAGAATTTCGTCCTCGAAATTCTACCTTGATTTCCGAATAACTTGGGATAATTGTTCTTCCATATTTGTTCCTCCGTCTTTCCCAAGTGGCTTTTCTAAATCATGATGCTTCGAGAGGACCCTGACAAGGAAAGTCGTTTATTTCTCAATTCCTTCACGTTACAATCCAAGACTTGTTCTCGCTGCTCATCGATGCTAGAATTTCATCAAACTCAATTTCGTCGGGTCAGAGTAAATGTCGTGATCACATCAACTGTGACAGTTCTCAGGTCACATCTCCTAGTATCTATTAGCCTGCCACCCGCTGCGGCATATGGCTCTAATACTACCTGTGACAGTATCTCGAGGTCACATCACATGGTACTTTTCAAGACAACCAAGTGAAAATTTTGTATGTCCTAGTCACCATTGAAGGTAGTTTCAGTTGGCATGGAATCTGCATAATCCCACAATTTGATTGTGCATAGTTTACTTGGGCCCGCTACACGCTTCCGCTGCGCCACTCTGATACTTATTTTACTTAACCTTTATTAAATCCCACCAAAGTGTGGCATCACTTTCCAGCGGAAACACGGCAAATGTCACTTATCCTTCATTAACATATTCCAAAGCAGCATAAATTTTCTCAATATCCTCTAACCATCTTCGGCGATTTTGGGACACGGATCCTCGTTAAACTTGGGGGGTTACTTTCAGAAATCTTTCTAGAGCTACGTCATTCCCACTACGGGGTTTCCAAGAGGCTACCAGTCTCTATTACTGGATTTACACTTGAAGTAGTATTCTTGTCCTGGTCGGGTAACGGGGACATTCTGTATCGCAACCTTGTTCACTCGTATCCTAATATTCTATAATAGCTTTATCGAATTATTTCAATTTCTACGTAACAAGTAACAAGAAATATTGCAAGATGCACAAATTTAAGAATAAACAAAGAAATCAAGTCTTATGCCAAATAAAGTCACATGCATATACAGATAGTTCAACTTACACATTTTCAAAAGTGCATGTTTAAAACATATCATACATGCAAATATAACAAAACTAGCATAGGTCCTTGTACATATTCTTAGACATCACACTTATCTAGAGCATAAACTCAAACTAACACTTTTCACTTGCTTCCATTTCCTTTTTCTTTATCAAGGTTCTTATGTTCCAGCTGAGCCATTTTCAACCTATTTTTAGGTAGGATTGGACATTGATCAATCTGATGAATTGCACTGCCGCAATACAAACATCTTCGATTCTTTCTCCAGCACTCGTCTATAGTATGATTATTTTTCCCGCAATATTCACAACCAACTTGAGTAACTGGAGGTCGGGTTCTCTTCTGGGTCTCCTCTCCTTGTTCACCTTCTTGTGAGATTTTTCTCGTCGGAACCCTTCTCAACCTTTTAGGGCGCGAACCTTGTCCAATTCTCATTCCTCTAAGTCCCTCTTCCACTTTAGGGGCTGAGGCATTTTCAGCTGAGAGGTGAGGATCACTAGTGCTTCCCCGTTTCTTCGCTTGTATCGTTCGAGCCGAGGACTGGGCCTTTTCCGCTTGTTTCGCTTTTTCTACCACGGCCTCATAAGTTTCATCGGTGGTATCCATGAGGACATCCAGGTATTGCATTCGATAAGTCTCGGTCCTCTGCCGTTCCTCCCGAACAGCGGCCTCCAGTTCTCGGATCCTTTGAGCTTGAACTTTCACTATTTCTCTTAACTCATGAATACGAGCTCGGGAGATTTCACCCTCGCGGTCAACCCGCTCACTATCCTCGATCAGCGAAACTACGACTTGGTTAGGGTAAGAGTTCGTCCTCCAACAATCACATGTAGGCCGTACTGGACTGGCAGGTGCTAATGTATGGTAGGGATATCCCGATCCCTCACTTCGACCACTCTCTGACATACCTACATGTTTTAAAGAAAATAAATCACTCACATCTAAACCCAGAAAAACTTATTAATAAACAATACTTAAACATCACACCTCAAAATCCAGCTTAGAGAATAAACTAAACTATTTCCAGTTATATTCACGTAGGTTTTTGGGCCTAAGAAACACGATAAAGGGGATAATTACTACTTTCCAATTCTCAAAGTAATACTAAACCCATACAGAAGAACTACAAAATTCCTCAATCACCAATTATAAGTAACTCGCACACGGATCTCAAAGCTAAGTCAACCCACACTAAGGTTGGCCACCCCGAAGTGTGAATCAACTAGCCCTGACGATCCTATCCAATGCACACACTAATCACCCAAAAGAATCTACAAATATTCGTAACCTAAAGATTCACAAGTAAAATTCAAACTTAAAATTTCATTTAAACACTAACTATTTCCAATTGTATAAGCACAATTAATTAATCACTTACAACGTATATCAAACCATTTGACCATTCGATAACACTTCGAGCACTTAATGTCACCACTTGCTAGTATGATGCACCTTAAATAATAGAGTCAATATCCACTAATACCAAAACCAATCACAAAAGAAAACATTCTATGTATCCCAATTACAACTAGAAGTTCACTTATTACTAACCAGCTCGTACTTTCGAATCTTAACAAGCTGATATAAAAATAATATTTGAATTTAAGATCTAACAAGAGTCAAACTTAAACTTTTCAAAGATTCACACTTAACTCTAATAGGATTTCAAACCTAGGCTCTGATACCACCTGTGACAGCCCCACCTTACCCAGAGGCGCACCAAAGGGCTTAGCGGACTGCCTGCCTAGCTCTCGCCAGGTCTCGATTCACGCACTCACGCAAATGTCTGAGCGTACTTAACTTAAAATAAAATAACTAAAATAAAATGAAATAAATAAAATACACTCACTTTATTTAACGTAAGGTACAATTCACATCAAAAGTTTACATGTCATAACATACATGGTTTTTCACAAAAGTAGCCTAACACAGTTCGACTATTACAATAACTGAAACTTTTATAATAATAAAAACCAGTTGGTCCAGCTTTAATTTTCAGAAACCTGGGTAAAGGAAAACAAATAAAATGGAATGAGCTATGATAGCCCAGTGAATGTCCAAGACATGCAAACATATCAAGAACTCATTATTTTGGTAATTAAAATAATCGAGAAATTAAATAAACAATATATATGAACAATTCAATTAACATGTAGTCAATGGCGGATACAGGGCTCAACTACGGAAGCAAGCTTCACCGTAGAGGAGCAAGTACTGATCATGTAGTCACGATAGTTGGACCGAGATAATAGCTCAGGTCTTTATCAAAGAACACATCAGTTTTATCAAACACAAACCCTAACCGCCAATCACCTTATAACCTCCGTACAAGCTACCACATCCAGGGAGATATTCTCAACCCTGGAGGGCCAACAAGCAAACAGGTTCAATCCGGAGTTGGCCTCTTTGAGGATTCACAACTTAAAAGGAAAGAACATCAAACCCTAAAACACCCAACACCTTATGTCCTCCCACGTGCAGCCGGGTTGACTAACCGTGAAATAACATGGAAGTTAGTCACGGTAGTCTCACGCACACACAAGTAACACATTGGTCAATGAAAGCAAGTAACATGTTGCGGAACAGATGTGATAAAGTACACATCTTTCCTCACGTAGCACAGGTATTCACATAGTAATTGCAAATTTTCGCATAATATTTATCAAATAAAATATCACATTCCATGCATCATGCACACATAAGGACACTCACCTTGAAAGCCTAAGAAAATCTCTCGTGAAAGTCGTGATGTGTTTTTGGACCCTGAAATTTAAAAGAAATAATAACATAAAAACTCAATTAAAATCCTAGTAAATTTAGTAAGAAAAATTCAAGAAAATACCCCACTTATTTCTAGGGTTTTGGTTTTAGGGTTTTCTAGGGTTTAAGGTTTACTTATTCCAAGGAGGTCAATCTATCACTAGATCATTTCTAAAAATTCCTACACTTCAATTTCCCTCAATTGAATATATTCTAGTCTTAAAATCTCACTTATCAATTTTTCTTCTTTTAATTCTACCGAAATTTCGGCAGCATTTCCCCTTAAATCGGACTAACCAAAATTTTTAAACCTGCAAGAAAATTCAACAACCCAATCCATTCAACATGTACCACAACTTCTATGTTCAATTTAAACTCAAATTCAATCAAGATTCCACTCAAATACAAAATCCCTACTCCAAGAATCATCACTCAACTCTGCACAGGGTTGGTTTTCAGCCAACTTTGTGCCATTTCTGGGGTCAATCCACTAAGAACTAGGTAATTCTGCTTACATGGTTTGAAAGTACGTTTACTAGGGATACAACTTTCATGAAGATCATCACTTCAAATTCGAACTAGAACAGGTTCAAAATCAGCCCTCAAGTTGGCTCATCATCAAAACTGTTTACGCAGATCCGAATTTTCAGCCGACTTTGCAAGCTTTCTGCGATTAATATACAATGAATCACATTGCAAGCCTTATACCGTTGGAAAGCCCTATCAATCTAGTTTCTAAAACAACAAGAATCACTCGAATCCAAGTTGTCTATACCAAGTTATGAAAGTTTTACTAAAACTGGTCCAGCATGACTGTTTTAAGTGTTCTTGAGTTCCAACTTAAATCTTCAACTAAACCACATATAAAACATAAATTTTCAAGGATTAAGCTCCAAGAACTTTCACCCAAACAACATGTTCTCCATGAAATTTCAAGGTTCCAAGGCCACATACTAGTCTATCTAACCACAAGAACACTTTATCTAACAAGTATATATCAAGTTCTAACTAATTTCTTCAAGTATTATTAACAAGAAACTTGGTATTGAACTTGAATAAAAACTAATTAAAACATGAAATTAATAAGACAAGTTCATGGTGAATACCTTAGATAAGCCTAATACTTTGATTAGAAATGATAGAAGTCCACTTTCTATGGTTGATTTGTGCTAACTTGAGAGATGGAAGTCCAAGAAGTTGAGAGCAAAATGAGGGAAGAAGAAGAATGAAGGGGCCGGCCAAATGAAGAGAAAAAGAGAGAGAAATAGTCTAGGAAAAATGGAAAAGAAAAGAAGAAAAGATGGGAAAAATAGTGGTCCAATTAAAATCTTACAAGAGTAAAGTAAATAGTTAGTCTTTTAATGCAAGAATAGCTACTTGGATTAATTTAATTGGTGAAGATTAATAACTCTTACCACTTAATATAATTAATAATTAGACATAAATTATTAAAGCAAAATAGAACAAAAATAGAGGAGAGAAACCGGCCACATGAAGAAAAGAAGAAGAGAAATTTTCGGCCAAGAGAAAAAGAAAAGAAAGAGAAAATTTTCAGCTAAGGGAAAAGGAAATAAAGTAGGAAAATAAGTGAAATTTTTGAGTAAAATTGAGTTAAAATTCAAGTAGTCAAAAGACTAGAAAATAGTAAAATGAGCTAATCAAAATTTAAGCACTAATATAAATTAAATGGTCAAGTAATATTATTCTAGCTTTAGTACTTAAATGTTCTTGCTTAAAATGAAAATCTTAACTAATTACCCTAATTAACTCAAGAAATCTTCCAACTACTAAATCTAGGATTAACACTTAACCCTAAATAAGGAAAAAGATGTCTTTTGTAAGGGCATTTTCTAGGGTGTTACAGTTGTAGCTTGGTCAACTATTGCAAATCATTTAAATATTATTTGACAATAAGAAATGCTTATAACATTTGAAAATGATAGATGAAACTTATGTTGTACACATGCAAATAGTTGTATAAGTAGGTGGATTGAGGTTGCTTAATACCACAATTCATGCATTTCACAAGAGTTAATCATGAACATAATTGAATTCTAGTCAATTCATTGTGAAAACAAGTCTTGATTTCATATGGAGTTGCAATCGTAAGCAAGACAAGATTAACATAGCAAGGTGTTAATTCATTTAATCATTTTAGTGACAATTAGTGGATTCTAAACCCTATTACTTGTGTTTGTGAATTTCTTCCAATTGTTTCAATTCAAGTAGTTGAATTTTTTTATCTTGCACACTAACTATTTGATGTTTTGTCTAGATAATAGAGCAAGTTAGTAGCTTTGGTACTTGCAAATTCATATTTCCTCGTGGAATCGACCCTAATATGTCCCCTACTACAACTGACCCGTGCACTTACGGAAAGGAATATTAGGTTATAAATTTTATTACTTGTTTGTGTGAATTTTGCTTAATTTTGATAAAACCTAAACCTCACAATTAATTTGGCAAATGCTTATTGTTCTTTGAAGTGTAATAAAGTTTATTCTACTTGGTTAGAATTACCAAAGCAGGTTTTAGGAGATTTTAGATTAGATGGGCAAGGAGTTCCTTCTGTAAGAATGAAGTCTTTTTATGTTTAAAGTTTGTAAGAGAGTAGTACTCCTTATTTATTCCTTTTTCAATATTTGTCGTTGTATTTAGGAGGTTAGGTTTATGTCCCCCTCTATTTCGTTTTATTTGAATTATTAATAAAATTTAGGAGTGGCACCCTTCCCCGTGCACGGGATTAGCCAAAAAAATAGCCTAGCTAATGCTTTGACATTATTCGGTAAATACTCAAAAGAATGAAAAACATGATCCCTTCCCAACTGAAGAGTTGACAAGTTATCTGCTACAACATTTGCTTCCCAAAGAACGTGACTAATTGTTGCACGTGATCACTGCAAAAGATGTCTAATCTGACCCAACACTGAACATAAAGACCACTTTCTAGTAGAGGATGAATTTATAATTTGAACTAGAGAATACATCAATATCACCAATTCTTTATAAAAAGAAAAAATCACCTTTTCGTTTGGTCTCTAAGCACACCACCTCCTGCCGCCTTTAAATTCTTCACACTAGCATATGTATTAAGTTTCAATGCTCCTTCATTCGGCTTTGACCACCTCACTACTACAGCACGTTTGGATCTTTCATGCTTCACCTGAAATATTGACTCCAATAGGTATCCTCAAATCCCGCCACTGGTTGCTTGGAAATTCTCTGTACTGCAGCTAGTTGTGTCATAAATTACTTTGTGCTAACAACCAAATTTAGGATTTTTTGAACAAAATAGTGATTTGTAAAATAAAAATCTATCTAAATCATGTGAGGTACATGAGAATAAAGAAAAAAATTTATATATATTCTACTCATTTGAAAATAATCTTGAATAATAATTTTTTATTCTTTTTCAATTTTTTTGATAAACTGTGGGCTAAATATCCAACAAAGATATCGCTTAAATCACATTGTTTGAAGTATTTTTCATTATTTTTTGACATTGTAATAGCTCTGATTTCTAAAATAAGTGTGAAAATTTTAAAATTTTTGAAATTGGCTAAATATCTATTATCCTAATAATATAAAAATTAGTTATCTAGGCAAATATATTTTTCTTCCCTCACTCGATGTTTTCCTGTCCTCTGCAACTGACAATTAAATCAAACCTTATAATTTTGCAATGTTACAGCAATAAACAAATTTTAGTAATTATGTATCAATAAATAACTTTGACAAGATTTGGCCTCTGCTCCAATATCTAGAATCTATTTGGTAACTCATGACCATTTTTTTGGTCTAATCTTCAACAGTTGAATAAGCTAGACTAACATGGTCGTCTAACTCTGATAAATAACTACTTTCAAGCAAACCTTGTGCCCTAATTATCAAGAAAAATGAATGACTTTCTCTTCTACGTTCATTATGAGTTCTCTATCTTATTTAAAGCACTTTCTCTTAGTTCATTTCTTATCACTCAAACTTACCATATTTGATCTATTTACACAAATTTTGATAAAATTTGCTAATTGGTCATCCGAGTAGCAACTTACTGCCCAACATGTTCTTTCTCCCCTTCTATTCCAATTTTTCTTAAAAAATTGCCCTAGGTTTAAGGTAAAATTGATTTTAATTTCCATGCATTACCTAGTGCTTGTAATTGCCCTATATTAACTAGCTTTGGTGCCTAGGATATGATGGATAGAAGCAATTACCATTCTGCATATTTATCATTGTAAATCTTCAAAAGTTCAACCTAAATCTAGTCTAAATTGTTTAAAAGGTATGCTTCCAAGAAAGTTTTGTTTCTTATCTCACTAATAATAAAGTCTACACAAACTATGTACATCATGTTCGAGTTTAAAGGATTATTATTTTTAGATTTGCTTGAAATTTTTCTATCCACACAAAGTACATAAAAGTTTTAACAATTGTAATTATTTACAGTTTTCATCCAAGTTTTGTGATAATTCATAAGTTCACCCATTTTATTATATGATTTAGTATATATTTTTAGTGTGTTTTTAGTATTTTTAACATGAAATTGGCTCATTTTGATAATATTTCATCAAATCAATGATTGTTTCAAAATTCAAGTTTTTCACCCAGATTTTAGGGTTTTAAGGCAAAAATAATATTTTGAGCAAATTAATGCACAAGTTTATATGATTTTGTAGGATAATGATGACTAAATACAATTTGGACCAATTGGAATACAACCTAAATCATTTTGAAGTTGATTTAAGATTGTACCAATTATCACTAAACTCAACGATTAGTTTATCAATATTCTGAGAACATTTTCTTCATCAATTCTACCATAAAAATTATGGATCCTCATTAGAAAAAGATTTTAAGGGCACAAAGAAAGGATCAACAAATGAAAAAGGGAAAATGGTATTTTGGACTTCATCTCAGTCCACGAACCCACCACAGACAATTGATTTTTGGGTGTTGAAAATTGCATCTTGTTTACACTCTTTTTGCAAATATATTCAACGTGCTAGCTCAAACTCACTATCCTAAGAGACATTGCAAAGCACAAGGAAAACTTTTGAGGCTTGTAGAATCTCAAGAATTCACTTTAATCATTTCAAGTCTTCAAATTTCAGTACAAGTTTGAAAATGGCTTAAGATGGGTTTTTCAATACCTTGTAGTTCATTTTAAGGCACGCTTGGATTATGGAATCTTAAACTTGGTAGGAGGAGCATTTCTTGTAAATATTAGTGTAGGAATTTCTCTTAGTTAGGTAGTTTAATTTCACTTCTTGTAAACAAAACTTTGAAGAAGTTCCATTTTAAGCAACATGTTTAACGAAATGAATGGGGAAGTCTTGAAGCTAAGTTCATCCATATATTGAACAATTCTAACCCTATCTCTTTCATTTTTATTCTTGCGTGTTTTGTTACTTACATATATGTGCTTAACTTTATTTATAATATGTTTATCTGAGTTGATATTCCCTAAGTTTAAGATGAAGCTAGTGATATTCTCTGTTGATTAAGTTATTCAAATTGTTATTTGACAAGAAAACTTGCATTTAACAATAGAAAGTAGTAAATGAAACTCATGTTGTATCATATGGAAGTAGTGGTCATAAGTGGGTTAAGGTTTAAATACCACAATTCATGCATCTAATGAACTAACATATGCAAGTCTTTACCAAGGAAGTAGGAAAGCTCATGTGTTAGTAGTTATCAATTCATAGAGGAATCTATTTTCGAGTATATTTGGATTTGAATCTAAACAAGGGTGGAAATTGACAATGGCCATAAGCTTAACTTTCATATTTTATGACCTGTAATGAATTTTTGACGTAGACAACTTTGTTTCAATAAGTTTCTCCAGTGTTTGTTTACTTGAATTTGAATTTCTACTTGCTAAGTTGATTTTCTTACCATTCCACCAACTCAAAGTTTGTTTGTCTAGATAATAGAGTGAGTTAGCAGCTTTGGTAATTGTGACAATCATGTTTCTTCATTAGATTGATCCTAATACTCTCATTATTACAATTGACCGATGCACTTGTGGTATAAGGGGTATTAGCTTAATTTATTACTTGTATGTCTTTTTGAATGATTTAATTGCATATTCAATAATCCTAATGCAACCACATCAATTTGATAGAATTTGAACTTACGATGGCTATTTGTGTAAGGAATCAAATGCTAGTTATTGATCAAATTGTTAACAAATAGGTCAAAATATTGAGTAAGGTGGGAATCAAGTTATAATATGTTGTTTTGTAATTGTGTCATACAATAAGATAAGAAGATCCATCATTAATTGATAATGTGAACCTTCTTTCGAATGCAGGATTATCACCCCATAGAACCAAATTCAATTATCAGGGTATAATTAATCCCAATCAAATCCCGTTGATTGAAACTAAATTGATGAATTAAAGAATATGGACCTGAATCAAACGATGTTGATTGAATCCAAGCTATACATTTGATCACTATAGGTGTCATGCCGCATACCCTGAGGCATGGCACCTGCCATGCCCTAAGTTAAGCTAGGACACAAGGTTAATCGATACAAATGTCCTTGAATGCAATTTAAGGCTTAAAGAATACGCAATAATTCCCAAAAGAAGATCAATTCATTCCATTAACAAGATACACTATCCATTTACATCTTCCTTGCCCCATCACAAAATAACTGGGGACACATATATAACCTAGCCTATACAAAAAATATGGCTATACATTCAATATCTCAAAAATAACCTCTTCTATGTCAAATACAAAGAGTATAACTTAAGAGGCCCAAAAGTAGTCCCAATCTCCTACAAAATCATCACCTGCGAGGTCAAACAATAGGGTGAGTGACAAATCATTCAGTAAGTAGTAAATGATCTCTTTGAGGCTTGAGATCGTTACACGTATACATATAGTTTTCAAATGGCAAAACAACTGTACATCTCATTTATAAACATATGTGGTCAATAAACAAACATTTCACAATATATCATAAGACATGCCATTAAACAATTAGAGCTCATGTAATTAGTGGTTAATGACCCTGGATATCCAGTTGTTAACTATTACCCGGTTAACACGGTTCAATGCCCAACTTTCACCCAGTTGGTCCGATTCAAAACTAACTTTCATCTGGTTAGTACGGTAACAAATCATCTTCCCCTTTAGCTCCTCAACATCATGAACTCTTTCTTCTTGAGCAACAATAAGAACTTCAGCATATCTATTCAAAATACAAGTGATGCAATCATCCATAATAGCTATATTACACTTCATTTTTGCCTCCAATATAGGATCGGGAAATTGTCCTCTTGAACTCAGTTTAGGTTTCAAGAGCTTCTTTAGCTTGTTGATGCAAAAATCAAATTATGAATCCTCAACAGCATGTTTTTAGGAGGACTTGACCCTTTTAATGTACCACAACCTTGAATCCAAATGCTTCAACTTCATATTTATAAAATCAAATTGATCTTGGAGTTCCAGCATAAACTGCTTAAAATCTTCACTCGTGCTTGATGATCTAATTTCTAATATCTTGATGCCAAAATCTAATAACAACTGATACGGAACCACAAAATTGAATACCAAGGAACGTTTTGAAATGATGACACAACTCATTGAATAAAACTGACCTCAATTAAACTTGTCAAGAGTAACTAATTTGTGGAGTTTGGATGCTTTGAATCCAACTAAATTTGTTCAAATCAACTCACCAAGTATAACTAGACCCCAATTCAACTAGTGAAAAGCAGCCTCGAAGATAACAATAGTGGATCTAGATCAAACCCTTTGAATTGAACCTAAGCAAATTGATTAGGCCACCACAAGTTTCCATGACAAAGTCAAATCTAGTTCTTACTAAAAAACCAAGAAGAAATCTTCTCACAAGAATAAAAAACTCTCCATATTATTGATAAAAGATGTGTGTAAAGTTGGTACAAAAGTCAGTCTTATATGGGCATAAAGTTACCTAAACTCTACATAAAGAATAATCTTAAACACAAATTAAAACTTATACAAGTTCCAAAAAGTTAAAATAGAGACTAACTAAAAATACCGCATTCGAGAAGAAGCCAGAAACATGGGCTAGGCCCATTGGATCCGTGGCATTTTAAACCAAATTTTAAGTCCGTGGGTTTGGATCTTCGAAGCCCATTCCTAGGCCTTCTTTTCAAGTCTACTTCAAAAAACACTGAGATTAGTCTTTTAAGTCTTCCAAAACTCTCAGATAAATAATCATTCTTGGTGATACATCGACTTCAACTCGAGCATCCCTCTTTTAGTTGCACCATTAAGATCAATGCTTGCAGAGTTTGCGTCATTCGCTTGCTTCTCAATGTTGTCACTGGATCTTCCATCCCGTGTAAAGGGTCTTGATAATGCTTAGAATAAGTAATAGCTCCTTGATATCTAGCACTGTTTTTAGCTAATTTACAAATTCAAAAAAAGAATGGATGAGAATGTGATATTTGCATCACTTCTCCTGGAGATCTTTAAAGCAAGAAAATAGGTTTTAGATTATACAATTCGCACAAATTTATTAATAAGCGGTCTAATAATTTAATGCAAAATCTCAATGTCAAATAATTGGCAAACAATATTTTTAGTTCCTATATATTTTATATAAAAAAATAGCCACTAATATTTTTTTTTTACATTTTTAAGTACCTAAATATTTATGTAAAACAAAATAGCAGTCCCTATTTTTTCTTTGCTTTTTACTCTCTAAATTTTTTTATTAAAAGCAATAATATTCACAAATTTTTTTATTAATGTTTTTTATTCTATAACAATGTTTTTATGTATCAATGTAGTCCCTATTAATTTTTTTTTTCAAGTTAAAAACCACCAAAAATGGAAGCGTCAAAAAGGTACAACCAAAAATCAACTTTGTCCTTCAACATCAAATTTGACTTAATAAAATTGAAAACTTTTGAAGAAAAAATTCAAATGCCTTGAGAAAAATTCCTTCTTATTCTATCCATTAGAATCAAAAGTCCATACGAGCTATTACAATACTTTTGAATCTAAACAACTGCTAGACTTTAACTGACCAATAATTCATAGACCAAATCAAGGCCGATCTAGGCCATTTCTAAAAACTATTTTTTTGAAATTTAAATTTTGAAGCCAAATTTAGTCACAACTCAGTGGAACCAACTAAAAGTTAAATGTTATGTATAGAGTTAATTATCTGTTTGATCATGCCTTTTGATTTCCATTTGTCATGGGTTTTAAATACAGAATTGATGAACATGTATTAAAAGGGACGACTTGACATACGGATGCTAATTTAAGGGAAAAAAGGTTTAGAGACCAATAATGTTTTCGTAAAATATTTAGGATAATGAAGAAAAACTATTAGAGACCATTATCTTTTTCTTACAAAATGTTTAGGGACTAAAAAGTCAAGAAAAAAATTAAAAACCATTAGAGTTTTATTTAAAAATTTATGAACTAAAAATACTTTGTTTGTATGGTTGTTTATTGGGATATTTTTTTAAAATATTACCATATAAAAACTTTTTTTCTATAAATGTGCACATGAGATTGAAAAAAAAAATAGTTTAGAAACGCGCACATAGTCCTTGACAGACCTATTTTTGACAAACAATTCCAAACAAACGAACCTAAAGCCGTTTGCCCTCAAATAAATTTATGGAGCATATGATGACGGAGTCAAACACTTAATTTCTGCCTTGCATTGAGTTGCAAAAGCGCACAGCGGAGCATAAGAAAACAAATGGACAATTTTTTGTTTTCTAATTTTAGTCCGAATACATATTATAATATTATGAATTGTCTATAGTGAAAAATTACCGACATATTATTAGGGCATATTCTCAATAGTTTTTTTTACCTGATTTTAGCTTTTGATTTTTGAAAAATCTATTTTATGATGTTCTCAACAGCTTTTGTTTACTATATTTTTAGATTTGTTAAACTAAAATTAGGAGTAATTGATTTTCATCTTTTTTAAAATCAGAAACTATTGAAAACATGCCCTTAGATTATATAGAAACTCAAATGGCTTTTGGAATTTGTACTCAAAATTTCTTCTTTTTTTATTTTGTAATATACATACATACATACATACATACATACATACATACATACATATATATATATATATATATATATATATATATATTACTAGAACAAGGACTAGTAAGTTAAAAAAAAGTTGGATAGATAAATATTGAGAATATCATGATTTTTTTCAGTTATTGTTCTCATACCACACGTATTTTCCCCTTTCATCATGTTTTTATACTATTAGTCGCACTTTCAGATTCAATAGTCGGTCCAACAACCCGTTGAAATCTATTTTCTTCTTTTTTTATGTCAAACCTTTGATTCAAATGCATGTTTGGTTTGTTCCTCCCAAGCGGCCAAACCCAAAGCGCATCCAAATTGCCCTTGCTGATGGTTTGGCTTCTTTTACCATTTCAAACTGTCAACGGTCAATATTCAAATCCCTCCGCCCTGATTCTGATCTTTCTATTCCCCCTTTTCTCTTCCTCTCTCCTCCCAAACACGTAGTCTTGAATGTTTCTATGTTTTCTAATCCTAGACTTCTAGCCATTTAAATAATCTTCTAAGTTGACCGCGCAATCCTTTTTAAGGTTCTATATATAAACCCCCCACACCCCTCAAACAATATTCCAAGATTCAAAATTCACAGCCTCGATAACCAGTTGCAAAAACACCTGCTGATCAAAATCTTCTTTTGATATATTAACGTTCCTTGGTTAGTTGCAAAAACACCTGCTGATCAAAATCTTCTTTTGATATATTAACGTTCCTTGGTTCTTTTAACTTTGATTTGAAAACAATGATTTTGTCATGGAGGAAGAGAACGGCAGCAAGACATGCTGCAAAGAAGCAAAATTTAGAGCTAGTTTCCAACATGAAGCTAACAATTCCTAGCCATTTTCGTTGTCCAATATCGTTAAATTTGATGAAGGATCCGGTAACCTTGTCGACAGGGATAACGTATGATCGTGAAAGCATTGATAAGTGGATAGAAGCTGGTAATAATACTTGTCCTGTCACTAACCAAGTCTTGAGGAGTCTTGAGCATGTGCCAAATCACACCTTAAGGATGATGATACAAGATTGGTGTGTTGATAACAGATCTTATGGGATTGAGAGAATTCCTACTCCAAGAATACCAATTAGCTCAGACGAGGTCTTGGAGATTCTTTCGAATATAGAGGCTGCAACAAATCAACAGGACATAGAAGGTTGCAAAGAAATGGTACTCAAGATCAAGGCGTTGGCAAAGGAGAATGAGAGAAACAAGCGATGCATTTTGGCTAATGGCACTAGTGGAGTCCTAGCAGCCACATTTGAGGCCTTCTCAAAGTTTCCTTTCGATAGAAATGTTGCCCTTTTGGAGGAAATCTTGTCAGCTTTAACAACATCAATACGGCCTCGTGATGGAGAGGCAAAATCTTATCTCCGATCAAATTCTTTACATTGCATGGTATGGTTTTTGAAGAATGGAGATTTATCAGGACAAAGAAATTCTGTTTTAGCATTGAGTGAGATTGTCTCATATGATCAGCAGAAGATCGATGAATTATCAGAAATTGAAGGTTCTATTGATGCCTTGGTTAAGCTGATCAAAGAGCCAATTAGTCCTTCTACTACAAAAGCTTCATTATTGCTCATGCATCGTATACTTTCAAAGTCATCTTCCTGTGCTAACGCTAAGGTCATTCCGAGGCTGGCTGAAATCGGATTTGTTGAGATTCTATTGGAGATGCTTGTAGATTGTGAGAAAAGCATATGTGAGAAGGCATTAGGAGTTTTGGATGAAATTTTCAATTCTGATGAAGGGAGGGAAAAAGCTTACGTCTATGCTTTAACTGTGCCTGTTTTGGTGAAGAAACTATTACGAATTTCAGATTTGGCTACTCAGTTTTCAGTTTCAATCCTCTGGAAGCTTGGAAAGAATGAAAAAAGTGAAGGAAGAGATGTTCTTGTTGAAGCACTTCAAATGGGAGCTTTCCAAAAGCTCTTGTTGCTCTTACAAGTTGGTTGTGCTGAAAGAACAAAAGAGAAGGCAAGTGAGCTGTTAAAGTTGATGAATCTGTATAGGGATAGTGCAGAATGTATAGATTCTTTGGACTACAAGAATCTCAATAGGCCTTCTTAAATTCAGAGACTAGAATAGATAGTGCCACAGCATGAAGTATTTGTCAATAATGTAAAATTCACTGTATAAAAATAGGGAAACGATTCTCTACATATATGTACTTTTGTGAAAATATACTTCTTTGATGCAAAGCGTATTGGAATCTTTATGGAGCTCCTTTTGACATTCTTGAGTAGGTCTTCTAGTCTGACAATTTCTTTCGACAGTTATAAGTAGCAATTTGTCTATGACAATTGTTATTGTTTTCACTTTCATATTTGTTAATTTTCATATTGGGTTAATTACATCTACCTACCCCATAGTTTGGCTAAATTACTAAACGAACCTTATAGTTTGACTCAAGTACAGTTGAACCATTTGAATCACCAAGTGTTTATCAAATGTCTCCTAAAAATTACAAACGTTTATCAAATGCCCTTATCTCGTTAAATTTGACAGAAAATATACTTGCATCATCAAACTATTTGACTGAAAATCCAAACCTTTTTTCAATTTTGAGTAATTACATTTACCTCTATTGAGGTTTTTCTAAATTTTGAAACAATTTGTATGACATTATTTTAATTAGATAATACCAATAATATTCTTTGTGAAATTCTCAATATGCTTATTAATCATTGATACTTTCTTGCTACTCTTCTTATAGATTACAATCAAAGTAGCAAAAATTTTAATTATATAATATTATTGATATTATAATTTCGGCCATTATTATCAAATACTGGATACAAATAATCTTTTTTATGTATATTTGCATGTCACCAAATTCTATTTGATAAAAACAATAAATTTCTAATAATTTTTTTAAAAATATACTCTAATTTCACTATTGTATCACTCACCTATTAATATGGTAAGCAATTGTTAAAGGTTAAAAGTAAAATTTCATGGAAGAAATTTAGAGATTAAAAAATAATCTCAACTTAAATTCATGATAAAGTCTTTTCTTAATTAGCAATTGTTAAAGGTGAAAAGTAAAATTTCCTGGAAGAAATTTAGAGATTAAAACATAATCACAACTTTAAATTCATGATATAGTCTTTTCTTAATTTGGAATAAAATTTCTTTTTATACATAAATCGTACTAATTCTTCTTTTAGAGATTAAAACAAAAAACTCAACTTAAAATTTGTGATAAATTTTTTCTTAATTTGAAATACTATTTCCTGTTACACATATTATGTATCTGAATGGATATTGGTTTGGTCGAAAGGATTATGAATCGATTCACAAGTTTAATCCTGTTGTCTTGATTTCTATTGGTAATATAACACAAACCCATATGTGTTTGTGTCTCTATATATATCGTCTATATGTCTGTGTATATTATGTGTGTGTGTGTGTGTCTATATACACACACAAACTCACCTTTTCCCATAGTCTAACTTGGACGGGTGGCCATTTTCTTTTCTTTTAATTTTTTGCCTTGCTGCTCACTCGCCATTCACTAAATGAACCTTCGGAGTGGGTGATTTGTTTGGCACAGGACCCTCTCCCTCTCACAATTGACAATGCTTACGAGCAATTTATCTTCTTATTAATATTAGATAAATGAGCGACTAATCATCTATCCTGTTTGGTGTGTGCTAATGGCCTTGCCTTGTAGGATGTTTATGTTTTTACACGATTGCAACATAAAAAAGAAACTTGAACAGTTCCCCATTTTGAAATTTTTTTGGTTTTATTTTTTATACTTTTTGCACATTTAATTTTTTATTTGATTTCCTTTTTTTTTTATTTATACTTTTGCTATGATAAATATAGTATGAAATTGATACATATTTGTTTACCCTTTTAACAATGTATCTTTTCCTTTTTCCTCTCACAATTTCTTTCGCTCTCCTACTTTCTAGAATTTATATCTTAACTACAGACTGCTATATGAATTAATCAACGGCTAAACTTTAATCATTATATATCTATTTTTGGTTTCGTTTCTAGGGAAACAGTTTTATAAAAATTTTTCGAGTAATTTTTTTGCTAGAAACGCATTAACATTGTTAAACGGGAAAAATCATATTATCCTAGAGAATTTAATGACAATTTTAATTTTCATGAAATTAAACTTAAATCTATGCTGTTATTTTAATTTTAGTTAAACTATTATGTTAAATATCTGTTTCTGTATCCAATTATGTAAGTTTAAGTACTGATGATAGCAAAAGTCAATCTTTAATAATTGTCAAAGAATTAACCAGCGCTTTAAGTGAGGGTTTCGGGATGGCTTCTTCGTGAAAGTTTTAGCAGATTGAATGGTCTTTCTAACGGCATAAGAATCATGCAGAGATAATGAGTTGCTAGAGTTATGAAGGTTTATCTAAATATTGGCTAATCTGAAAAATCAAGAGAATATTGTTGCTTGTTTGTTCATGCTTTTCTAAGGGGGTGTTTGGTTTAGGTAAATCGAGAAGGGAAATATGTATCATAAGTAATGACACCCATTGTTGATATTTGTTAAATAAATATCACTATTATTCAATGGGAATAATAGTGATTAATTGGGATGTTAATGATTCCCCCAAAATACTATTATCAAACCCATTAACCCTTATGATTAAGGGTAAAAATACACCCACTAAAAAAATATATATCTTTTGAGTTTCCCAACCCCAATATACTATTCCTCTCTCTCTCTCTCTCTCTCTCTCTCTCTCTCTCTCTCTCTCTCTCTCTCTCTCTCTCTCTCTTTTGATTTTGAATATTTTTTATTAGTACTTTATAAAAAAATTTTATAAAAATTCTTTTTAATAATTTTTTTACATTCAATTTTTTTTTGTAAAAAAATTGAACCGAAAATCAAAGACATATAGTACTCTCTGTTAATACAATAAAAATAATTTTTTTAAAGTTATCATTTGCATAAAACTCAAATTAGAGCATGGCTATACTCAAAATTGAAGAAATCTTTTTAGAAATTTTCTTTAAAAAGATACAAAATAAGAAATCTAAAAAATATGTACTATCATAAATAAAGATTTAAAAATTTTAAAAATTTACTTGAAAGTCATTCCAGTAACCCAAACAAGTATTTTTATAATGATACTCATTCTATTATTAAACCAAACACGTTGGGGAGAATTATAAAACCCATACTTATAGTAGGGTTAATGATACCAAACGGCCCCTAAGTGATAATGAAATAGATCCAGCTAAATACACTTTGAGAGAATCGGATTTCAAGCCTAGACCCAAAGTATTGACAAGAGGAATTGCTGTAAATTACATAGATCTAAATCCCACTTTAACAAAACCAAAAATTCGAAAAAAAAAATTGTTTTAGCATGACGAACTAGGATCCTTGACTAGTTTTTTCAAGTTCCAAGTTGGATAAATACACACACACACAACACACACAGAGAAATGTGTGAGTGTGTGTGTATTAAAGCCAAAAGCTGCACCTGCGAAAAGGAGCATATAAATATTCAATGGTGTCAAAAGTGAACAAGAAAAAGAAGAGAGATTAGAGTTGAGAAGAGAAATCTGTTTTCCACGGTTTTGACCTCAAATTGTAGAATTGTCATTTAAAAATATCAACTTTTCTTGCAACGATGTGAATTGCTATGACAATACGGCCATCCTTTAATGATTTTGACTTCAAACCCAAAATCAAAGGTGGCTAGCCAAGAAAAGTTACTGCCAAACTCAAGAATGTGAATTGTAGGATTGTTATTTAAGAATCCTATGTTATTGCAAGATGTGAATTGCTTTGACGGCCAAGAAAACTTGCTCCCAAATCATTAAGTATTAAAATTAGTAACGACCACAAAATGGCTGAGGACCACGCCGTAACCTTTTGCCTTTGACTGGGGCTATATTGTTTAATTCATTTTTATTTAGGCAAAGATATTTTGACAAGTCTGTCTATTTAATACAACTTGGACAATTGGTCTTAAGAAGGTATTTAACGAATGCAAATTTACATTCTACAGCATCTTTGAACTACAAAACTCCCGAAGTCAAAAGGTCCTTTTTGAATTTTGGCAAAGAACTGTTAGGATTATTGGAAGATGTTGAATTGAGAAGGAAAATCTGTCAATACTTTACAATGCCAAGTACAAAATTACGAATGCAGTTCAGATGTTATTTATCTAAATTTTGGTAGTTTTAATCAGAATTAAAAAAATATTGATACTATTTGTTTTTCAAAAATATTTACAAAAGATGTTAAAAAATTATTTAATTTTCTATTCGGTTTTGTTCGTTTATATTTTTTCTATGATAAATATAGTATGGAATTTATACATATTGCTTGACACTTTTACTAATTTATCTTTTCATTTTTCCTCTCACAATATTTTCTTTCTCCCTCCTACTTTCGAGAATTGATATCTCTCAACTACAGACAGCTATATGAATCAATCAAGGGCAAAATTTTAGTTATTAGATATTTAGTTTTGTTTATGTTTTTAGGAAAAATACTTTTGAAAATCTCCAGTAAATGTTTTTTAAATAGAAGCGCAATAACATTGTTAAACGGGAAAAAATCATATTCTCGTAAAGAATTTAACTACTATATTAATTTTTATGAAACTAGACTTAAACACATGTCGTTATTTTAATTTTAGTTAAATTATTATATAAAATATCTGTTTCTGTGTCCAATGATTTAGGTGCTGATGATAGCCAAAGTCATTCTTTAATAAATTATCGAAGAATTAACAATGGCTTAAAGTGAGGGTTTAGAGATGGCTTCTTCATGAAAGTTTTAACAGATTGAATATTCTTTCTAATGGCATAAAAATCATGTGGAGATAATGTGTCGCTCGAGCTATGAAGGTTTTCCTAATTATTGGCTAATCGGAAAATTCAAGAGAATATTGTTGCTTGCTCTTTTACGGTTTTCTAAGTGTTAATGGTTTTTTAAGTGCAAATGAAACAGATCCAGCTTAATATACATTTTAAAAGAATTGGATGTTAAGCCTAGACCCAAAGTATTGACGAGGGAATTGCTATAAATTACACGGATCGAAATGCCCCTTTAGCAAAAACCAAAAATTCGAAAACAAAAAACATTATTTTAACATGGCAAACTTGGATCCTTGGGCTATTTTTTTTTTCAAGTTCCAAGTGAAAGAAAATAACCATATAACTATTCAATAGTGTCTTAAGTGAATAAGAAAAATAAGAGAGATAAGAGTTGAGAAGGAAAATCTGTTTTCCACGATTTTGACCTCAAATTGTAGAATTGTCATTTAATAATATCAACTTTTTTGCAAAGATGTGAATTGCAATGACAATTCGGGCAGCCTCCAATGAGTTTGGCTCCAAACCTAAAATCAAATGTGGCAAGTCAAGAAAAATTGCTGCCAAAACGAAAAATGTGAATTGTAGAATTGTTATTTAATAATCGTATGCTTTGACAACCAAGAAAACTTGCTTCCAAATCAAGGAGAAGTATTAAAATTAGTAAAAACCACAAAGTGGATGTGGACCACACCATGGCCTTTTGTCTTTGACCGGGGCCATATTGTTTAATGCATTTTATTTAGGCAAAGATATTTTGACAAGTCTGTCTATTTAACGAAACTTGGAGTATTGATCTTTAAAGAAGGTAGGCTTACATTCTATTGCATCTTTGGACTACTAAATTCCCAAAGTCAAAAGCCATTTTGAATTTTGGCAAAGAACTGTTAGGATTATTTGAACATCTTAAATTGAGAAAGAAAATCTGTAAATATTTTACAATGCTAAGTTCAGAATCACAAAAACAATTCAGAGTTTATTTACCTAAATATTGTTATTTAATCAAAATTAAAAAATATTCATTTTTTTGTTTGTCAAAAATATTTAGAATGATGTTGAGAAAATTGATATCACACAAAATTGAAGACTCCAGAATATCTATCCCTTGCTACACACACACACACACACTAGAGAGGCTTGGTTGTGCCCTCTAAAAAATTTAATTAGATTTAAAGCCACAAAAAATTTGAGTTGTTAGCATATTAAAATGACAAAGCCATTCAGTTCAAAAACAATTAGCTCAATGGTATTTTTTATTATTAGCTACCCCAACTTTATCAAAAATATACAATAGTTAGAAATTACAACTATCTTTCAAGCGCCAACCCATTTGTGAAGCCCTATTTTAAGCGGACTTTCTAGGATTACAAATAGCCCAAGTAGTGGAATATTTTAGAGAGTTGATCCCAAGTCAATTACTCACCAAATTTTAATTATAAATAAGAGTTCTACTCCCTTAAGTCAGTCAGACATGCATTCATTTTTCCAAAAGTTCAAAGAAAAACTCTAAAAAACTCTCAAGAGATTTTTCTCTCTAAAAGCTCAAGAGATTTCTCTCTCAAGTCCCTCGAATCCAATATCCAAATCCCAAATCTCCACGTTCGCGTTGAAAGCTTGAAGATATGAAGATCAAAGTCTCAAGTGTTCAAAGAACATCATTAAATCAACCATTTTATATACCAAATCGTAGAAAACTCCAGATTTAATTCAAGAATAAGCCTTTTTCTTGGCCCTTGAATTAGATCCTTGAAGAAAAGAATCAGAGGATAGTTTCTTGTATAGTGAAATCAATCCAAAGATTGTAACTCTCATTTTAAATTAATAAAATTTTGATTGTATAATTATTTTTCTTGTCTTTATTTGTAGACAACGAAATTTATGTATACAGTGTATATACAAGTACTCTTTATATATTAAATCTTCTATACTTGATGATTTTTTGATTCTATAATTGTATATAGATGATTTACTTTTCACAAGAAATAACCAAGAGATGATTTTGAGTTCTATGAGGTCATGATTAAACAGATTGAGGTGACAGATATTATGGTTATATCTTTTTTTTTTTGGGATTGAGGTTTATGAATTTTGATAGTGTTATTTTTATTCTATGTATGCAGGTGATATTTGAAGAGTTTAATATGGATAAAGTTAAACCAATTTTAAATTTGACCAAGAGAAAGTTGAAATTGACCAAAAAGGCACTGGTGGATTTGTAAATCTTATCTACTTTTGGTAGTGAGTTGAGATGTATAGCTTCTATGAGGCCAAATACACTAATAGTGTTGACTTGATTAGTAAGTTTATTGAAAATCCATGCTAGTTACACTTACTAGCAACAAAGAGGATATCTAGAGATGCATCGGAGGTACTCAGATAGATGGTATTTTCTATTCAAGCAGGTATTTGGGAGATGGTAATTTCCATTCAGACAAAGATCTGGTTGAATTATTTTGGTATATTGACAATGATTCGGTAGGTGATAAAATTGAGTGGAAGTGTACTTCAGATTAAGCATTTTTTACATGTTTAGGGTGTTTTCTTGAAGTTCTTAAAAGCAACATGTTATAGCATTGTCTGTAGCAGAGGTAGTATATTGCAATGGCTAACATTGCTACACAATTATTGTGGTTAAGGCGAATGCTTGGTGTTCTACAACATAAGCAAGATGGTCTTATAAGAATTTATCGTAATTATAAGTCAATATTGCATTGTTCAAGAATCTAGCTTTTCATGGACATAGTAAGCGTATTGATATCAAGTATCATTTCGAAATTTTAGTTGGTTCGAGAAAAGGAGATTGAAAATGATTATTACAAATATCGAGGAGCAAATAACAAATATTTTCTTAAAGGCTTTGAAGACAGACATATTTTGTAGCTGAATATTATAACAGACATGTTCAGATTGAGTTTTGTTTAGGCGAGACTATGTAGGAAATAAGTAAATTAAGCCTTTTTATATTTTTAGCAATTTTTATATTCAGTAAGTCGGCCGTGTCTCTTTGTCACGCCCCGTGCCACTGGACGTGGCACCGCCGTGCCTAGACTACGCTAAGGCACAAGGCTCAAAAGGTCAGAACATCTAAACAAATATCCCAAATAACATATAAAGATAAACATCGATCTCAATTATCCAATTTAAAGATAACATAAATCCCAAATATTACAATTCTCAAAATAATAACCTTCAACCTTCTAATACACAACCAAGATTCTAACATTCTAGAATTCCACAACATATCCTAATTTAACAGGCCAAAGGCTAACAAAATAAACTATATTACTACTACTAGTCTTACTCCACATCTTCTAAGGCAAAAGCTCCAATAGCTAATCCAAACCTTGAATCCAAAATCATCCTTCTCTGCGTATAAAAACAAAGGGGTGAGTGAAAACTCACCCAGTAAGTAGTACATGTATCACTTTATTGGCCTGAGTACGTTACATTTACATATACAAGCTATCATTCAAATAATCATCACTTTAATCATAATTCGTTCAAATAAATGTGGCCCACATAACATTTCATATAGATACTAAAGAAGAAGCTCAAGTAATAAAGCACATTGACCCTGGATATCCAGTTGTTAACTACAACCCGGTTAACACGGTTCAAAACAATAAGCTAACACTCCCCAGTTAGCGCGGTCAAAGATCAAAGATCAAACATCAAACATCAATTTAAGGAACTAGTCCCATCAATAATTACTCTACACTAGAGCTTGATCACAAAACATTCATTCATTCATATTTGACCATATTTACATATCCATGGAAATCATTAACATATACATACTCATGCCATTTTACATATGCAAAATAGTTTATAAAACATCATTCTGGCAAATACATTTTCAAAAGTATAAAGGATACAGGTACCACTTACCTTGGTCCAAGCTAATCAATTAGTCCAAAGATAAACGAACACCGTCTTCACCTAAACACATAATTAAGCACTTAATCATAACCTTAATTTATCCATAAATCTTGTATAAAACCAAATCCTAAACTTATACACACAAAACAAAGCAAAACCCAACTAAAGAAGCGTGATCCGCGGGCGGACCAGGGTGATCCACACCCGTGGATCACAGAGATCACTTGCGGCTCCCCACAGCAGGTCGAGCCGCGGGTGAACAGTGACGAGCCGCGGCCGCGGCTCGCCCCGCAGCTCGCTCCAGTGGCCTGATCTGCGGTGCGGATCACGTCGCGGATCGGGGTAGAGACTAAGCCCCAACATCCGCAGTTCCATTTGCAGCGCGGATGGGGTCGCGGATGGCACCAAAAACACCCAGAAACGACCTGCAATAACCCACACTCACACCCAACACTATTTATCTCCTTCTAGCTCAAACCAATCAACGAAACAACTCCAAAATAGCATAATATGTCAAAGTAACACTACATTGCTCAATCTATAACATATATCATGAGTCTCTCCCAAGAATCATACCCTCCAATAATCACAATCCACCCCCCAAAGCTTCAACTACCCATGCTTATACATACCAAATAGGAAACCCACAACCAATCTTAAGCATAACCACTATTAATAATACAAAATGAACCCATCAAAGCTTAACCCATCTTATTCCATTACAACTCACACTCACTAACAATTCATAATACAATCATTAGGCAAAAATCCTTAAAGATTATAATAGGGATTTCCAAGAAGTTACCTTAATTGGTAGGGAGTTGGGTTGAGCTTCAAGTTTCCTTTTTCTTCTAGAGAGAGAGAGGAGAGAGAGAGAGAGAGAGAGCAAAGAGGAGAAAAAGGTGGAAGAGAAGAAAATCGTGAGAGAGAAAGAAGGTAAAAATGAAAAGGAAGAAAAAGAAGGCTGCAATCTCTTTTAGGCAAGAGCACAATTTTGCCAAATTGCAATTTAGGCCCCCAAGGTTTTGGGGTATTTCACTCTTGTTCTAAATGGTTAGTTTAGTTCGGTTATAAAAGAAGTTCTGACGTGTAAGACATAGAGAATATCAATGATGCCTTCCCTCTCTTTTGATTAATATGAAAATTTTTTACTCAATCTCTTTGTATGGCGTTGTTTGGTTTCTCTGTCTAATTGGTTTGGATTCATCAATTACAGCACATACCAAATTTTAATATCATTGATGCACGTTAGTAGATTGCACTATTGCATATATGTGGCGGGAAAAGCCTAATCTCGTGCCAACGTTCCAGGATATGTACATCACCAGCCAGTCTCAGCAGCAATGATCAAATCGTCACGTAAATTAATTGGCTGCAATTTCCAACTTTTTGGGCATGGTGAGATCAAAGATTTTTGGAGGAAATGGTCGTACACAAGCAAGCGTTCACAGAGGCAGACCAAAGGCACCCAATAATCCAAGATGTGTTGGCAAATGTAAGGGCAAGAAAGAGTATTCGAACCATGAGAGTGTGATGTTTGAGAAACTTAGATGCTGTTGTGTTTGGTGCTTGAGCTTTCACTGACATCTGAGCATATGTGTGCAAGTTTCATATCTACTTTTTGCATAGAAGTTGACACAACCCTTTGGTAGCGTCATTCGATCAGATTGATAATGTCAATGCATCTTCATTGGTAAACGACAGCAGGTTCTAGATGACTCACTTTAGCTTTTTGATTCTTCTAAAAGTCAACATTTAAAATTAAAACCATTAATAAATCTTTTCGTGGTAGATACAATAACTAAGCAATTCCATATTTTGTCACAATTTTCTTGCTTTCTGCACCATTTAATTATGACACATATAGTTCCAACTTAAAATATTCTACCAGATATTCGATATTTCAAAAAATAAGGATCTACTACCAAGGTAAAAGTAAAAGCATGCTTGAATCGTATTTGCTAGCAAACAGTCTCTAATATACTGGGTAATGTTGAATAAAAATTCCTTTCCGGGAGGAAACAAATGTTCTAAACTCGAATCATGTAGATTGTGCTTGTGTCTCAAGACACCAAATTATACTAGGAGAAGGCTTTTAAAAGTAGGAGTATTCTTGCAAAGTATTAACCACAGAAGATTTAATAGATCTATTTTAAGTTCTTGTAAATACCGAGTTTTATGTTTTATCTCCACAAGACTGAGTAATCAGACAGACCATGAGAATAACTAAACATCATAGTTAAATATTCAAAGTTTCGTATTATGGTTGAAAGCTAAACTACAAAACTCAAGATTAGTCTATACTCCAATTTATTATCACTGGCCACATAGAATTATTCTATACACTAATTTATTGTCACTGGCCATATAGTATACCAGGAGACGTGAAAGAAATTCATGTAAAGGCATATCCAATTCTAAGTTAAAAAATATTAAAAAACAACTAATGACAATCTTTTTCTGCCTGTAAAGTCTTCATCCCAATTTTCTCATGACAACAAGAATCACTTCAGTCCTAGTTCTCACCGAGATCCATATGTCAACATTGTTTACATGGTAGAAAAATGAATACCTCCAACTCATTTCGTCATTCCTTAGGTTACCAATACCTAAATCAAAACTCCTGCTTTTCTCAGACAAAATCACGTCAGCACAATCCGATACTTTCCAAAAACCAAAATACAAGTAAAATTTTCCAAATTCTCTTTTTCAAACCAATCTTTCTTTTTATTCCTCTTCTTCAATTCTCCTTCCTCTACTCTATCTTCAACAATGCAACGGAGGATCAGAAAAGTTTTCTGCTCGGTAAAAGAGCACACCAGTGTGACCTATGCCAAGATTGCCACCATTGGAGGCTTTTGCGATCTTGATCTTGTAGTAACAAAAGCTACATCTCCTGATGATTTACCATTCAACGAAAAATACGTTCATGAGATCCTGAAGATTTTTTCCATTTCGCCTGCTGCTCACCGTTCATTTGCTTTGTGCTTTAATCGTCGGTTCAGCAAAACAGAATGCTGGCGAGTTGCACTGAAATCCTTGGTCCTACTTCACCGTCTGCTTCGATCACTGCCCGAATGCAGCCCCTTTCGAACAGAAATCTTGTGGGCTCGATCAAATAGATACATGTCTCTTTGTCCCTGTAATTTCCAGGACTTCTCCTCCTCGGCTGCAGAAGATTACACAAATTTTATACGATCATATGCTCGTCTTCTGGATGAAGCAATTGATTGTTTATCAATTGAAATCGCAGAAAAAGATGAAGAGAAAATGCCAGATAGCTTTCCAGATAAAATGAAAGAACTTGGAAGGATGATTGAAGTCTTGCCTCAGCTTCAAAGCCTCATCGATCGTGTCATGGATTGCCGGCCAACTGGTGCAGCTGCTAAGAACTTCATTGTTCAATCCTCTATGAAACATCTAATTCGCGATAGCTTTATATGTTACACTACTTTTCGAAAAGAGATTGTTGTGGTCTTAGACAATCTCATTCAGTTACCTTACCGAAGTTGTGCTGAGGCATTCGATATCTACAAGAAAGCAGCTATTCAAGCAAATGAACTCTGTGAATTCTATGATTGGAGTAAATCTATGAGTCTATGCGGAGCATATGAGTATCCCTTTGTTGATCGAATTCCACTAATTCAGATTCGAGCTCTAGGAGCTTTCCTCAATGGCATGTGGCAGTTAACCGAATCTTCTTCATCAATGTCTCATTCAACCTCAAATGCCCAGTCTCCGTTGAGTGTATCCGAAGATGAAATTGATAAACAACTGATCAAGATTGATGAGAGCTCTGCATGTAAGCAAGCACAATTTGAAAAAGAAACAGTGAAAAAGGAGTTGCAGAAAGAAAAGGAGATGGGACCATTGATAGAATTGGAAGCTGAGAACAATGTCTCTTGGGAAACACTTTTGGAAGCTTCACTTCCTTCATCATCCGTTGATTCAAGATGCAATGTCTTCTTGTTCCCAAATGGTTATGAATATGGAAATCAACATGGAGAAATTTTAGCAAGTACGGGTTATACAGATCAGGCGAATGGATTGCAAATGCAGGTATATACACCTTATATGATAGCCCCCTCTGCAAATCCCTTTTATCATCCTAAATAACATATCCATCTACCACGATTCAATCCCAGTTAACCCCACATATCCATGGGGGCTTTGATGCTCTTATTAGAACAAATTGGATTAACTTTTGTTTGCAATCATCCTCTTTTTTTTTTTTTTTTATTAGACATTAGTAAAGTTTTTTTTTTTTTTTTTTTTGGGGATTATTTTGATTTGTTTACAAGAAGTCATTCAATAAGATTTTCTGGATCATCCATGACTTGACTCGGAGAGTTAAACGAACAGAGAAGTCAAAGATAGATTCAACAGTAAATATTCAAGCCTTCGAGGAAGAAAACTCGACACAAAATTTAATTACGTATTAACAACATGCCCCAATTAAAGAAGGAAGAGATACTAAAAGTAAGCTAATCCAACTTAAACGCTACCTAAAAAAATTTCAAATCGACATCAATTCAACTGGGCAGTCAACCACTAGACAACAAAAATTTATAACTATTGCACAAAATTCACACCTTATAGTTTACATCTGCACTTCCATTTTATATGCCAATCCGCTTTGCTTTGGCTGAATGCTTAGAACCTCAATCCCGCAAAAATGTTGTGACAACTCTTTTAGGAGAAGAATGATACAGGTCCCTGTGTTTCAGTATAACCAGGTACTAAGAACTAATAACAAACAGGCCCGTGGATTCCGCTCAAGCGTCGGAAATTTTGATCCTCACAAATTGCTATTCCTGAAATTATTTCCGATGTCGTCTTTTTGGTTCAACTCTCTGCCTCTTGTCTTATTCCACTCTCTGTCATACATCCTGAAGGATTGTAGTCAAGGAATTTAGGGGTGGGGGAAAAGAAAAACTAGTATTACAGCAAATTCAGACAAATGTCGCCTTTCAACCAGGCTGAAAAAGTAAATTACGAAGTCCTTCATTCAATTCATGTCATCATACCAATAAAATATCACTAATTAATATCCCCAAGTAGTGTTTACGTTGTGACACAAAATCCCCGTGGTAACGGCACACAGAGAATGACTTTGCAATGCAAATTCAGCAGCATGTGCTTAGTAAGAATTAAAGATTAGTTACAACGTGGCAGTATGCTTATATGAGACGTACGGATGATCGTTATCACGACAGGCTGTCTTGCCGGCTGCTTCTTTACCATGAATCCTCAAACCTGGCTCTTCCAAGTAAGCTGGGCACTGGACCAGTGCCCCTTTACTGTCACGTCTCCTATCCTTCCATCATACGGTTGTGATAAATTTGTTAAAAGGGGAGGAGGGGCTGGGGCAGCTGGCAAATACTCACCAGGTTTTGAAGACATGTGGTCTCTTTTCAGTTTTCGGCTTTTAGATCCAGCATTTCAATCTATATTCTCCTTCTCAAGGCTCGCTTTCTCCCTTTCTCTTTCTCAATCCCTTTTCTCCTGCTAGATACATCAATCAGAAATATATAAAAATTTACATGCCAGAAAACAACAAGTTCAGAACTCCAATCCACTTTCAGGCAAGAATTTTCATGTTAAACTCCAGACATGCAAGCTAATAGAAGTATTGGGTTCAAAGGGCATTGAAGAATTGTCATAGACACATCGTTTGTTTCAGAGGACTCTGAAGAATGGTTACTGATTCATTCTTAGTAGACAAAGGAAGATAAGCAGAAAGAAAAATCTAAAAGCACGATTTGGTAAGTACCATGGTTCAAAGTCGCGGTCGCGGCTCGTACCGTTCCACATCGGTCTCGGTATATCGGTCGCGGTATCGGCGAGACGCATATTTTAAAATATTTTTAATTTTAAAAAATATAAATAATCATTTAAAGTATAAAAAATATGCTAAACAGAAAAATTAATAAAGAAAATTTCTAAAATGTAATATTTTTACCTATATAAAAAACTCATTAATTAAAACTAAACAAAAATATAAAATAGCACAAAAAACTAACAAAAATGTACAATAGCACCAAAAATTATTAATCATATTAAAAACAAACATGCAAAATAACACCAAAAGAAAATATTAATCAAACTAAGACTAATCAAACATACAAACAAAAAAAACACTATAAATCAAATTAAAAACAATAAACAACAACAATAACATAAAAAAAAGAGTCAAATTACAAACAAATTAACAGTAAAACTCATTAATCAAAAATCATTAATCAAATTACAAACAAAAATAACTTTTAAAACGCATTAATCAAACTAAGAGCTAAACAAAAAAAACTAAAGAAGAGATTTGCCCAATTGTCCATCTTTTTTCTTTAAACATACAAGATCATAAAATCATACAAAAAACAAAAACAAACGCACCCCTATTTCTCGGTCATAGAATCATAAAATCCTCAATTTACATTCCTGATCACCAGATGCAAGTTGCCCCATATGTAACTATATACAGCTGTTTACCCTATCAATACAATTATTCTGACTTTTGGAGAGTAAAAAAAAAAAGAGACTACTAGATGCAACGGCCAAAAAGTGGACAGAAGCCATTGCAACCCAAGAATTCTCTAGCCACTCCAATCAGCATCCAGATCTTGTTGTTCTTCGGGCATAGAAGCAAGGTCCACTCAAAACGCAAACCTTCGCCTGTCAATTTCCATCTACTGCTGCTGTTGTTGGGGTCATAGAAGAAGGGGCCATGCCAAACCCAAACCATCGCCGGCGAGTTTCAGCCACTGCTGCTACTGTTGGATGCTAGCATAATAATATGGCTAGGAAGGCTTATTGGTTAAGCTAGTGCCATATATAGTCCTCCCCTGGGCGTAGAAGAAGAAGGGGCAATTCCAAACCCAAAAAAATCGCTGGTAAGTTCCATAAGTAGATCCATAGAAATGCTTTTAGAGTCGTCACCATAACCAAAATTTATTGGGTTTGGTTCGCCGTTTGTTGTTTCTGCTGATGATGGTTGTGTTTTTGGGTTCGAGTCCGAGTTGACTCGGACGAGCCAGTCGCAAATCGGGCGCATTTGTTTGACTCGGAGACAACTCGGTCCGAGTCGACCGAGTCCGAGCCAGTTCTCGGCAAGTCTCCCGTCTCCGAGTAGGATCGGAACGGTCTCGGACCGGAAGCCTCCGTTCCGGCAATGACTTGGCTGAGTCGTCTCCGACTCGGCCGAGTCTTTGAACCATGGTAAGTACTGAACCTGCAACTTTTGCTTATGGCTACTTCTCGGAGACTGAAGTTCTCTGGACGACTAAGACAAGCAGAATGGATGAATACAAGCTATAAATACGAAGGTCGTGATATGAAATGGGAACAAGTAACAAGTAACTTGGTCGCAACAATTACTTGCAACAAAATGAGGCAAAATATCCATGCCCCTGGATCCGGGCCTCACAATTTGGACTCTTTTCTATCTTTCATAATTTGAACCCTGTGTAACTGTACAAAATCATGATGTAACTATATTGAATAATGATTTAACCATAGTGTAACCATTTTTCACTCGTTTTTTATTTTAAAATTTGACTATTACTGGTTCAGTTTCGCCCCTCTATTTTTTGCCTTTAAATCTAAATTGTAAAATTGTGGGAAATGGCAATTGTTAGTCCCTTGGCCCTGCTGCAATATATACGGAACTGTCATCTCATGTTCAAAACAAGACCAAAAAAAAAAAAAAAGTGTGTTGAAAAGAACTTCATGCTCACAAATGTTTCACGAACTAAAATAATTATATGTACATTACTCCAAAGCACTAGTAAGGTCCTAAAAAGGAGAGCAAGAACTCAGTTCTACGAAACTTCAAAAAGTGGATCATCTCAAAAAAATTTCCATGGCGTCAAGGCATCTCTGCTACCATTTAGACGAGTGATACATTTCACAACAGCTATAGAGCGTAAAAGGCAGACACACACACGAAAAACAAACTCCTTCAAGAAGCGAATGGTCCAAATGTTTCTGTTGTCACCTCACTTCGGTGAAGTTCTCTAAATTGTCACTAAATTCTCAATGAAAGCAATTGAATGTCATGGCCAACAGAAAAGCAAAGTTTCACTACAGCAACCACCACCATATTTTAAACGCAAATAAGGTTTGATAGTACACTCGGCAATGATGAAAGCCTTTTATCAAGACGCTATCTTGTTCTTCACGTTTTCTATCTTGAAATTCATCTTCCCTTCTACGTTTTGAATCAATTTGCAGTGGTACAACATTCTCTGAGAGAAATTGCTTAGTTTAGGATTCTTTTCAAATTTCTTCCGCCAATAGGACCCTTTTGTGTTGTGATGCTGATATTGTAATCATCACATTCGTGGAATGTGATTTTGGCAGATTTTTTTTTTTTAATTTTTAGACAGTGAGAAATGCTTAAATTTATGTGAAATTGCATTTGAATAATGACATGTCAAACATCGCATTCTTCAAATGTAATTTCACATTAATTTCACCACCCAACCCCACCGTCTATTTGCATTGTATTTTTACTTTTTTTTAAAAATTTTAGGATTTGGGTCTAGGGTTTTTACTTTTGGCATTAGGTTTAGGGTTTTGCCTTAATTTTTGAGTTTAGATTCAAGATGTTTTAGCATTTTTAGTTTTGGGTTTAGGTATTTATGATTTGTTATCAAATTTAGAGTATTTATTATTGGTTGAGTGTTTTTATTATTGAGTTTATGGTTTAGGGTATATATTTTATTTTGAGGTGAGGGTTTAGAATTTACGATTTTTATTGTTGGGTTTTGAGTTATGGTCTCAAATTTTGATTTTAGGGTTTAGGGTAGTGTATATAGTTACACCCTAATTAGGAATTAAAAATTAGAATTGGGATACATAATTGTAGAGTTTAGAGTTGGTAGATAATTATAAGGTTTGAAATTTAGAATTAGGGGTTAAGGTTCAGGGTATATTTGGAATGGTTAATATATATGTTAAATGTGAATAGAACAATGAATGAGTAAAATACAAGGATATAAAAAATAAAAAGAATTGCAAATAATACATAATGAATGTATTATAAATAAATTGAAAGAAATAAAAAATAATACATAAGGAGTTCTAAAGCCGTCATAATGTACCATGAGTCCGGTATCTGGTTGGCCTATGAATTCTACATGTCCTTCGCGATATATCTCTGGGTACATATTTAGACTCTTACTCATCCTGCATAATATCGTCTAACTGTAAAATAAAGCCTGCAAAAGGCACAAGTGAGAAGTATGAGTCTTAGGCCAGCAACCTCCAATCTATCAACATCAAACACTTCCCATTCCATATGCATTTGCAGACGGCATGGGCATCGAAGGATTATTTTCAACTTGAAACAATTTCTATCCAATCCTATAAAGTGGTATATTTTGTTTACCAACTCATCGTACTCGATTTGTCATTTCATTACGAACAACACATTAGGGTACCAAGGTTTGTAATGGAACGATGTCCCTTAGTATCATATTTCACCTCCCCAATGCAAATAAACTCTAAGGGGATTGGTTAAAGCCATTTTCTTGTTATTAACCATTCACATTTTTATTTACCTTAATTATAATTTTTTTTGTACAAAGCAAATATTAATACTACGTAACAAAGCAATAATAACCATAATACCCTAACCCTAAACCCTTAAACCTTATTAAAAATTACCCTAAATGCTAAATTTATAGAGGACATAATAATTAATTTCTGTAATTTTTCTAATTTGTAATAATTACCTCAATTATTCCTAATTCCTGAATTACTTTCTTAATTATTAAAATTGTATACTTTTGAGACAAAAAAACGATGCATAAAATTCAATGTATATACAAACTAATAATTTTTATTAATTTTAGTACAAAATTCTTACTACTTTTCTACTTTTTTTTATTTTAGAAAAAGTATATGAATATTTGCTACTTTTCTAATTTTTTAAAATTTTTCATTATTTCCCTAATTATGTAAATAATCATTTTCTTATTTATTCTTTCTTTAGTAAATTATTTTAATCCTTTTTTGTAACTATTTCTCCTATTTTTAATTATTTTCTTAATCATATAAATTACACATTTTTTTTACAAAAAATAATCACTACAATTTAATAAAACTATAACTGAAGCAATTATATTTTTATTTGAGTTATTCCTAATTTTTATTATTTTCATAACTATTTTCATTTCTTAATTATTCTTCTAACTGTCCAAATTACATATTTTTAAGCACAAAAATAATCATTACAACATAATATGTAACTATTTACTTGACTATTCCTATTTTATAATTACTTCTCTCATTATCTGTTTTACATTTTTCCCAAAATTTATTTTCCATTAACCATTATTTACAACTCAATATACAATTCTTAATATTTCCTTAATTCCAACTTTTAAATGTAATTCCTAGTTTTTAATTATTTCTCTACTTATCTTTTTTTAATTTAATGCTACTAATTTCCATAATTATTCTCAACTTGAAAAAATTTCAATTATTATCTAGTTAACACAATTCATCCGATACCACCCAAAAATAAAATAAAATAAACCAGGTTATTAACAAATACAATAAAAAAACAGAAAGATGTTTCATAGAACTATAAAACAAATATCAACTGAAAAAAGTCATGCATGCCAACGCGTTTGTGCAGTGCATTGTCTGTACAACAATTAAAAAAAAAAAAAGAGCCAACTGCCAAAATCGCATTTCATGAATGAGATGATCACAATGCCAGCAACACAACAAAAAGCATCCTATTGGTGGAAGAAATTTGAAAAGAATCCTAAAATAAGCAATTACTCTTTCTTCTGATCATCTCCTTTCTCTCTCTTCATGTCTTGGGGAAAGCCTCTGAGCATGCCTGGCAGTTCCAAATCGTCTATCAGCATCCTCGTCTCGTCCGTTTGCGTTAACTAACTATGGGACCACATTAGGAGGCACTGGAGGAGGTGGAGGTAAAATTTTCCCATGGAAGCGGTCCTCTTGATGCGGACCACATTGAGGAGGAATTTTGGAGTACGCAGGACTGGGACAAAGCCAAGGAAAAGAAGCAGTGGTTGACTTCTTGCGAAGGACATCCACAGTTGTCGGGCAAGGAGTAGCCGCGAGTAGGTGAATAGCCAGCTGCACCTGCGGCGGACCTTTGTGCCTTGTGGCTACCTTCCAAAAAGAAGACGCTGGTGGACTTCTTACCAGCAGCGGTCGTGGCTGGGCTAACGGACTCACGGCTTATCTGCGAGAGGTTTTACGAGTTTTAGTTTTTATATGTTTTTTTTTTTTTGTCTAATTGTAATTCTTCAGAGTCTTCCTAATATGGGTTTAGGTATTTTTAGGACTATAAAAAGCTTGTTAGCCTTCTCTTTAGACTGACCAGCGTTATTATTATTGGATTTTTAATGAAAATTGATAGTTTTCTTTCATTTTTCCAAATCATGGACTCATTTTCAGTAATTCATCCGTGTAACTTGTCCCTTACCATCACGCATTTTGTATGTGGGCATGAGAACAAGCTCCTCCTAGGATGGCCACTGACAATGAGAAACATGATGATAATCCCATTGAGGGAATCGGAGATTTCGCTACAACTACCTAATTGCGAGCATTGAACAATTTGTAGATTGTACGAAGGGAAGGTTTGACGATATAGTCGAGTTGAATAGGGGCATTGGCTTGCATGGTCTTAAAAATTAATTTTCTTAAGACTGACAAAAGATTGAATCCAAGAAATAGTGTAAATAAATATGTATATATATATACACACACACGCACGCACATATATATATATATATATATATATATAACACTATATAATAAAAAGAAAAGATAATTACTGTAGCACCCTTATTTTTTGACAAATAGCAATCTAAATGAAGAGCATTCGAGCTCATGTATGTGTGATTGACTTTTTGGGTCAATATTATAAATTTGCCAATATTATTAAGAAACTCTAATTATTCTCCTCTCTTTATCCATGGATATATGTCTCCTGTTTTTTCATCTGGTAAATTTCCATTCCCCTCCCCCTGATCTCTCTCCCTCATCTCCATTCCACCCAACTCATAAAAGAAAAAAATGTTCTGGCCTCCTTTATTTTTTCTATCCATTCTTGTTGGGGGCTAAAAATAAATTTTTAAAGCAACGATAATTTATAAATTGTTACCGTTGTTGATGAATTTAGATGTTTAGACTTTACACTGATCATGTTAACAAATATTTTTTTTTCATATTTTGTTAATAATGTAGATGCCTAGTCAGATGCATGACAATGATAACATCTAAATTTTTATTTTGACTACGCAAATAAGTTAAAGCAATAACTGGTTAAATTTAAGTCCAAACATAAATGGACTTATAATCTGTTTAATTTAATTGAATCAAGATCAATTTAATTTATTTAATCTTAGTTAAATAAATTAAAATAAAATTTCGTTGTCTATAAATGGCGCCACTTCAAGACTTGGTGAAGTATTGCTTAACAATCACAGGAAACAAGCCTTGAAGTATAAATATCTAGTCGACACTATTTTTTACAAGGCCATTTCCAGCTCCATTGGTGAAAACAAATCATAAACGTCCTAGCCTTTAGAACCAAATTTTGCAGCATAAAACGTGATCCGTTGTTCTTTATGAGAGAAAGCAGCCCACAGCCCACCATCGTTCAAGAATCCAATGATGAGGCATATATTGAACCTTCCCAATTGAAGAACGGCAACTCATCTTCTGTCGTATTTGATTTCTTATAGATCTCGACTTCCAAAACTGCTAGACAAATCATAATCGCATGATGCAATATGTGTCATATGGCTGCATGAATTCCACGTAAAATAATACTTCTTTCCCTGTTTCCAACCATATATAGCCACGCTTGCAAAACATCTTCTTTTTTTGCCATGTTTCTATATAAGAAAGAATTTTTTCATTGCCTTCGGCACCATGCACTTCGAATTTCGCCTACCGAATTCTTCATCATCACATAGCATGGCAAGCATTATAATTGCTTTACTATTGCTTCTAACGAACTTGCATGTCTCTAGATTGTCTAACAAATTGAGCTTTATCTGCAGAGTCATTTATACGGACGACTTGGTGGATTCCGCCGACTTTAGAGGGGAGCGAATCATTGAGACTTTACCCCTTTGAGGTATATGTTCCCTCCGGTGTCTAATATTTGCTGCTGATATCTTGAAAATACCACTGGGACTCAAAATTTTTTTTTTTAATTGCCATGCACTGATTTTTTTATTTTTTTTTTCAAAATGACATGGATTACTTTTGCACTCCTTGCTGAAGCTTTGCTTGGGCTTCGTGTTTGTAACAATAACTCAGGCTCTTTTTTTCCTGTTTCCATGCTGCTGAAATTTTTCATTGCTTATTTATTCATCCCTTTTTTATTCGCCACCTTCATCACTTGACTTATTTACTCCATTTTTATCACAAAATACTCGTGCAATCGCTTGACATATTTACTCCATTTTTATCACACAATACTCATGCAATTGAACCCGTTACTTCTTATTATGGAACCGCAAATCTGTGTTACAACTCAAAGCCCACTGTCACTGTCTAAAACGATCAACACTGAATGTTAATCACTTTGAAAACCATGTATTGACCCAAAAACTTGCTAGCAGAATTTAGAGCATGATTTTTTTAAGAGAGATCAACGCACAACGGCATGGAATTGGATTTTGCAAAGACTTTACATTCCCGTAAATGACTTATTTTGAAAACCAATCGGTGATGTCTCATAATATTCGGATGCATATTGCTGTGAACTTGGCGTGTCCTAAAGAAACTTGTATGCACGCACATGGCCTTCAAAATTGACTTGCTTGTAGCCTTACGAATGCAACATTATTTATAACTTATTTTACCCTTTTTTTTTTAATAGGTCGAGAATAAGCCTTTCGAGTTGACGTATTTCAAATTTTAGACACGCAAACCGCAAATCAAGCCCACTACTGGACACGAACTTGGGTCTCTTGAAATCCGGCCTTCAAAAATTATGTAAGTAGCACGTCCTGCTTATTGAGCTTTTTTATATTAAATTATATATTTTCAAACCTATACATGTAAATACTTATTTTCATGATAGCTTACTTGGTTTGAGAAATTATAAAAGCGTATATTTCAATGATAGCCTATCTGACTTGAGAATTTTCAAAAGGCATAAAATTTCAATAATAGCCTACTTGGCTTAAAAAATTCTCAAAGGGGTATATTTGAATGATAATCTACTTGGCTTGAGAAATCCTAAAGGTGTAACATTTCAATGATAGCCTACTTGGCTTAAGAAAATCCCAAAAGGCTAAATTTTAATGATAGCCTACTTGGCTTCAGAAATTCCGAAGGCGTATCATTCTTAAGTGAGTCTATTATGGACTCCTCTAACTTGTATACTGATGGCACATGAATGAACCTTTTTTGGTTCATATATTCATGGTGCTTTGACGGGCCTTATGTCGGCTTGTTCGTCAGTGATACATGGATGAGCTTTATTCATGCTCATATGTCATGCGCTTGTATGGACCTCATTTTGAGTGATTGATGGCACATGGATGAGCTTTAACTCGACTCATGTATCCATGGTACTTTGATGGGCTTTATTTGGTCCTATTCATCAATGAAAGTCACCAAGTGGAGTGGTGCTAAGAAATAGCTCCCCTTGCAGCATTGCTTGAAAATTCCCCCTTTTTTATTTTAGCATGTTGTTTTTTTTTATTTAATCAAATTTTCAACCAAACATGCTCACTTTTTTTTTTATATATATAGGTTCAAGATCACAACATGGTGACATTTACCTCAAGGCAAAAGTACTTGCTGATTGTTAACCATGCGGGTGATGTTGAGGATAGTGGAACAAAATTATTGGTCTAACTCTTATCCACAGGAACTTTGTAGGGATTTGGCCTCAATATAACCACCCTCATCAAGACAATTGGTCACTAGAGGTTCCTCAAGATGATGGCACGACAATACATTCATTGAAGTCTATCATCCACAATAAGAAGCCGAGGACAACCTCTTTCCAGACTCTAGGGTATCATTTCTGGAGATGTCCATTGGGGCAGTACCTAAAAAATATTGGTTTCATTGAAAAATATTGGGATGGCTTGAAGACGTCTTAGGAAGAAACATGCAGGCTCTTTATGATGCATCTCTTTATGAAGATTTGTCTGCGTCACTCTTCACCTATGACAGGAATCCCAACATTGTTCAAGCATTTTGTGAAGCATGGTGCCCCGAAACAAACACATTACATACTTTGGTTGACAAGTTGTCAATTTTACTGTGCGATTTATAATGGAACTGGTGGCATGTATGAGAAAGTTATTCCCTATGCTACAAAACTAACAAGCCTTGATGGAAGGAATGTTATGTCACGTCCCGTGCCCAAGACGTGGCACTCGTTATGTCCTAAGCTAAGCAAAGACACAATGCTAGTCGATACAAAAATCTCCATAACAATATCATAACTTAGGTAATATATAGTATCGTTCCAAAAGATATTCATTCATTTAAATCAAAATATACACTATCCAATTACAATCCAACTCCCCATCACAAAATAACTGGGGTCACATGTATAACCTAGATAACAAAATATGGCTATACAATTAGTGTCTAAAAAAAAACCTCGTCAATGTCTATACTAATTTATGACTATGAGCCCCAAAAAGTCCTGCCATTCCTCCTCTATAAAATCATCCCCTGCGAAGCAAAGATTGGGGTGAGTGATAAATCACCCAGTAAGTAGCAAAAGGATCTTCTTTGGGGCTTTAGCTGGTTACACATACATATATAGTTCTTAACTCAAAATCAAAGTTCATCAACATTCACAAGATTTGTGGTCACTCATAAACAGTTACAATTCAAACATAAACATAGATCAATTCAATAAGAGCTCAAGTAGTTAGTGGACAAATGACTCTGGATATCCAGTTGTTAACTACAACTCGATTAACATGGTTCAAAACCAACTACCACCCAATTGGTCCGGTTCAAAACTAACTATCACTCGGTTAGTACAGTTCAAAGATTTTACTACAAACACCAAAGTTAAGGAACTAGTCTCGTCATAATCCATTTCACATACCAGAGCTCAAATCATAAGTTATTTACGCAACAATTAGACCACATGCATCATTTCATATTAAAATCAACATATATCCAAACTCAAGCCCTTTTTGTATGTAAACTAACATTTCAAATCATTTAAGTTGTTAAAACTACTTTATAAATGGCAAAGAGATACAAGTACTACTTACCTCAATGAGGACTAATTCAAGTAGTCCGAGTAGGGGTATACACTGGCGTCGCCTATAACACACAAATAAACACTTAATCATATACTAATTCTATCAAGGAATCATCATTGAGGCTTACATATAGCATAACATGCAAACGAAGCAAAAGAGGCAAAACTATTGTGATCTGCGACATCAGCTGCAGCGCAACTCACATTGCGGCCTTGCCTACAGTACCCAATTGTGGTATCATCTGCCGCTTGGGTTAGAGTCTCTAGGCGTTCCACCCGCGATGTCATTCCGCAGCACGTGGCTGGCATCGCGGATGACCCTAGTGAGGCAGCCCTAACGAGCTGCGGCTTCATCCGTCCGTGCGAATGTTACACGAATGAGCCCAGGCAATGCGATCTGCAACCCCTGCAATACCCCAAAACCAAATCCAATCCTCTCCAACTCAATCCTAACACAATCCAACTACCAAACAACTTCAAAATGGCATAATATGACAAAGAAACACTACATAAACACCAAACACAACATGGATCATGAATCACACCTCTACCCACAAGATTTATCACCTAACATTCATCACATCCCATACACTATAACCCCCCCCCCCACACACACACACACATTCACTATAAAAAACACAAGCTCCTACAAGCATAAGGACCCAAAGATTTCTCAATCAATCCTTCATCTACCCAAACTTGACATGACCAAAGGAAGAAGGAAGTATGAGTTCAAGGGAAAAATTTACCTTGAGAAGAAGTTTCAACAAAGTCACTACTTGCTTACTTTTGAAGATGAGGCTCTCCACTACCTTCTTCAAACAAAATAGGAGAAGATTTAGAAAGGGGAAAGAAGGAAAGCTTACAAAGAAGAGGAAGACAATGAAGAGGGAAAAGAAAAGCCCTAGTCTTTTGGGAAAAATTAAGTTTGGAATTTTGCAATCAAGCCCTCTAAGTCTCCCAATTCACTAATAGACCTAAAAGGTCTAAATTACTAATATGCCCATAGAGGGCCCTAATATTACATGTTAGGCATATCCCTCAAAGCTGTGAGTATTTATTTGCAGCATTAATTTTACTGAAAGGGTGAAACCAACAAGTTTGGAGTGTGAGTTAGTTAGTGGATTGGATTGACTTTTGGCTCAATGGAAAGGTGAGATACTCAAAGACAAAACCTAGGAGGCTAAGGAAAGTATCCTATCCACAATCGACACAAAATCCAAATGCAAAGATCGGTCAACCGAGCAAATTTTCATTTCAAATGAACAGTGCATTCAGCATCCTTAGAGTTAAGGCCTATCTAAGGGAAGAAACTTATCTTGCGGCGTTCATATCACCTTAGCTGTGCACCTTTGCTTTACCATGCAAGGACCAATATTTCATCAGACCCACTATATTGATGGTTGCAAGCATGTTGGCCTTGAGACACAAAACTTATCTTATGACGGCAGTATTACTTAGCATCTATAAGGATATGAACAAGAATGCAAAGCTCACCAACTCTTCGGCATTCAAACGATTCTTTCCTAGTGCATTATGTGCATGCATGGTTGGTGTATTATTTTTCCACACATTTCTTTCCTCCAGAAGCATTACCTGTACTAATGATGACTAATTATTCTGGAGAAGGTAGAGCTCAATACTTTGATAAGGATAAGGCTAGCGATCTCATTCATATGGGTAACAAGACGAAGGTGGCCAATACTTTACCTTGTGACAAACCAAAACGAGGTTTTTGTTGATAATGGGAGATTATTGGATGTAGAAGCTTTGCTATTTTTTAGTGCACGCTTCAATTACTTGGTCCTTCATATTGAAGATAAATTCTTGGTTGAGCCCTACGGCCCATATAAATTTGCCATATAATATGGGTTCTATCAGGATGTTCCAAAAGAACTCGGGGTTGATGTACATTTTACAAATTATGAATTGTGTAGAATACTATGGTGTACTATTACATGCTATAAATCCAATGAGAAACCGCTCTTCCCTTCTTCTCTATTAGGTGCAGATAATCATAATTTGCCAAAATTTTAGATTTGTTGGTTTCGGCCTTTTAGAGATAACGAAAGGCTATGAATAAATACTCACAACTTTGAGGAATATACCTGACATTCCTTCCATCAAGGCTTGTTAGCTTTACAGCGCAAGGAATAACCTCCTCATACATGCCACTAGTTACGGGAAGCTCTCCTAGTCAGTGTAAATTCTAGAGTGAAATTGACAACTCTCCAACTAAAGTGTGTAGTGTGTTTGTCTCTGGACACTACACTTCACAAAATGCTCGAACAATATTGGAATTTCTATGATAGGTGAAAAGTGACACATACAAAGCTTCGTAAAGAGTTGCATCACAAAGAACCTACTTGTTTCTCCCTAAGATGTCTTCAAGCCATTCCTAATATTTTTTAATGAAGCCAAATTCCCCATTAATCCTTAAGTTACTGCCCCAATGGACATCTCCAAAAATGATACGTCTGCCTAAAGTCTAGAAAGAGGTTGTTCTCGACTTCTTATTGTGGATAAAAGACTTTAATGAATGCACTGTCGTGCCATCATCTTGTGAAACCTCTAGAGACCAATTATCTTAATGAGGGTGGTAATATTGAGGCCAAGTCCCAATAAAGTTCTCATGGATAGGAGTGTAGACCAATAATTTTGTTTCACTATCCTCAGCATCATCTACATGGTCAACAATCAGCAAGTATTTTTTGCCTGGGGCATCAAGATCTTTAAATTTCACCATAGTGTGACCTTAAACTTGTAAAAGAAAAAAGAAGAAAAGAAAAAAAAGGGGTGAACATGTTTGGTTGAAAATTGTCATTAAAAAAGCCATCATGCTAAATTTAAAAAAAAAAAAGAGAAAATTTCAAGCAACTGTTGCAAACATGTTGAGCATGTGAGTCCAAAACTAAACTTGCTCAAGCCTTTGGGATTTCTCAAGCCAAATAATGCTATCATTAAAATTAACGCCTTTAGAATTTCTCAAGCCAAATGTGCTATCATTGAAATATACGCTTTTGGGATTTCTCAAATCAAGTGGGCTATTATTGAAATATACGCCTTTGGAATTTCTCATGCCAAGTAGACTATCATTGAAATTTTACGCCTTTGAGATTTCTCAGGCTAAGTAGGCTATCATTGAACTATCATTGAAATTTTACGCCTTTAGATTTTTCAAGCTAAGTAGGCTATCATTGAAATATACGCCTTTGAGATTTCTCAAGCCAAGTAGGCTATCATTGAAATAAGTATTTACTTGTAGCTTAAAAATTTTTTAATTCAATATAAGAAAAATAAATGCTCAGTAAGTAGGGCTCAGTAAGTAGGACATGCGCTACTTACACAATTTTTGAAGTCCGGACTTGAATGGATGCAACGATCGTGCTCGGTCATGGATTTGATTTGCAACTTCCTTGTCTAAAAATTGAAAGATGTCAACTTGAAAGGCTTGTTCTCGGCCTATTAGAAATAAAAGAAGGGCATGGATGTCCACTTACTTAAACAAACCCCAGACTTGGAATATAATTGGTAGAAATTTCCGGTCGTGGCTTGGAGGGATATCTCTTATGCAATCTGTACACACGTGGAAATAGGAATTAATTTGTATTAAACTTGAATCTAATTGACGAAAACATTTGGAAACATGATGAGTAGCAAAAAGAAAGAAAAGCGAGGTGCATGCAGAAAGAATAAGTTATTGAAAGTCTATGCATGCAAACACGTGGATTTCGGGCAAAAGAAAGTAGCAATCTACACAGGGGGCTTTATTGTGGGTAATTAGTTAATGAAATTCAAAGCTAAAGTTTCCAAGATATAAAAAAATCTCAAAGATGAATTTGAAAAGCGTGATTGAAAGCACACAAATTTCAACAACGTGAGAAAATAGAAAGGCCCGAATTTTTACAAGAGGCAGCAGATTGTTTCTTAAAATCTTGCTGATAACAAGAATCAGGAGCAATTTGGTGAAACGTGGTATCCAGATGAATTTTGTTATTATAAAGTGTTCATGCACACACATGGCATAGAGATTAAAAGAAACAAGTCAATTGCCTCATCCTGCAGCTTTGATTTTCTTCTCTGATTGGTTCAAAACAGCCTGGCAGCTTCAATTCTCTTGCGGTCATCTTTTAGTTTCTTTGATAAAAAAAAAAATTCATAATTTGACAAGAGACGACCAGCATTCCAAAGGAAATAATTTTTTGGTTTTGATATCCTTTCTAGATTCCCAATCATCTTGCTACCAAGATTTAAGTGTCTAAGCAGGAAGATTTTCAATAAAAGCATGTAGTATGATTTGAGAGCTTGCGGGAGTTTACAAGACCAAGTTTGAAGATTTCTCTTCAACTGGAAGCAGCTTGCTTGATGATCAAGTTAGACGGGGGTTGTCTTCTCAAAGTGACCAGTTGCTGTAAAATTATAGAGTTAAGAGTTACTGACAACATTATCCAGGCTGATCAATGGTTTGCAAGGTAAGAAAATATATATGAATTTCAGTTATAGAATAAACAAGGAAGAACATGCAATTATCTGTGACAAACCTTGTCAGGAAGGAGAACAATGTTGTGGACTGGATGTCAAGAAGAGTAGTTACTCGGAGCCTCGATTAAGTTCTAGGTGGAAAGATGCCGTTCGTACTCATGGTTGCTCCTTTAAATAGAAATTACAAGACGGGGGGCAGGCCAAGAGCTGATGAAATTTTGAAGTTCTCGGTGTAGGAAACTGTTACTTTTGGCAACGATAGAATTGGTTTTGAACTACACCGCTAATTTTGAGGTGAATTCTTGGATTTGGACATGCTGGCACACACCGAGGAGAGCTCGAATTCTTGTCCTGTAGGAATCCTAACAATTTGGTAATAATTCAACTGACCCATTTGGATTTTAGATAAGGATAGAGTTTCTGTAAGGCCAATCGAGATTACGATCCAATAACGCAACAAGCAGAAGATTCGAAGTTGACTTAAGAAAGGTTTATTGATCCTAAGGATTCTGCTATCAATAAAGATTCTAATAAGGTTCCAGTTGCTACTCTATTGGTATCCGGGCACACGACCCTTGAATTACATTTGGAGACGGAGTTGGTTATAGTAAGAAAATTGCATTGCGAATTAATCGTCTGAGTTCTTTCCTCTTGGAGTTGACAAAGTTCGAAGTTGTAGTTGAACTGAATCACTAGCATTTACAGCTTTCAAGGTAGCAATTGCAAGCCTTTCAAATTGAAAATATGTTTCATGTGACCTCGGGAAACAATGAATGTGCTGATGAAGCTCAATCACGATTTTTTAAGCAGTACCTTTGGATTAGTAGTTGTATTGGTGCCTTATGCCTACTGTATCGAATACCACTCGGCCAAGTTTCAAGCAATGTGGAACCATGTAAAAAATTGTGGTCCTGGGCCTTTGGGCTCTAATTCTGAAGGTGACCTGGATTCCATAAGTGACTTCAAGCATTGCTTTCGATACTTTCAACCAATGCTTTACCAAGCCTTGAAGTGGGGCACTTGTAGACAACAAAATTTTATTTTAATTTATTTAGTCAAGATTAAATTAAATTGTATTAATCTTGATTAATTAAATTGAATTTATGATAAGTCCATTTATGTTTGGACTTATAAGTTAGATGAATTTAAATTGGGTCGAGTTAAATTAAGATGCAAAAATCATTTAAGTTAAGTTGGGTTAATTTAATTAATCCTCATTAATGGACCAATGCACGTGGGTTTCAAGTAAAATTGTAATATCCATCTAAATTAAATTGAATTAGTTTAATTAATTCACATTGGACTAATTGGGCCGACCCAATTATTAAACTCTATTTTAAACGGGCTTTCTAAGATTACTTGCCGCCCAAGTGGTAGAATATTCTAAAGAGTTGATCTTAAGCCAATCACCTACTAAGTTTTGGCTATAAATAGGGGTTCCACTTCTCAAATCAAACATACGTTCGCCCAGAAGTTTAGAGAAAGACTCTAAAAAGTTCTCAAAACATTTTTTTCTCCAAAAATCTCTGAAGAGATTTCTCTTTCAAGTCTCTAAAATCCCCTCAAATCCAATTCCAAATCTCCACGTTCAGTGTTGAAGGCTTGAAGATCTGAAGAACGTAGTCTCAAGTGTTCGAGGAGCGTCATCAAATCAACTATTTTCTATACCAAATCATAGGAAACTTCAGCCAGTTTTCTACATCAAATCGTAGGAAACTCCAAATCTAATTCAAGAACAAGTCTTTGACCCCTAAATTAAATCTTCGAAAAGGAGAATCAGAGGATATTTTTTGTAAAGAAATCAATCTAGAGATTCTAACTCTCATTTTAAATTAATAAAATTTTGATTTGTGCAATTATTTTTCTTGTCTTAATTTGTAGACAACAAAATTTATGTGTACAAATTTCTGGCGCACCCAGTGGGACAAGGGGGCATTTGTTAGGTCCACCCATAAGAGTATCTAATTTGTACACACAAATTTCATTGTTTGCAAATAAAGAAAAGAATAATAATTGGAAAAATCAAAATTTTATTAATTTAAAATGAGAGTTACAATCTCTGGATTAATTTCTTAATATAAAAAGCAATCCTCTCATTCTTTTCTTCAAGGATCTAATTCAAGGGCCAAGAATTCTTCTCTTCTCTAGAGTTTTCTACAATTTGGTGTGGAAAAACGGTTGATTTGATGACTTTTTTGAACACTTGAGACTTTGATCTTTAGATCTTCAAGCCTTTAACTCGAACGTGGAGGTTTGGGATTTAGATTTTGGATTTGAGGAACTTGTGAGAAAAGTCTCTTGAGCTTTTAGAAAGAAGAATCACTTAAGAGCTTTTTAGAGTTTTGCTCTGAACTTTTGAAAAAATGTACATACATGTGACTAACTTGAGGGAGTAGAGCCCTTATTTATAGTCAAAATTTGGTGAAGTGATTGACTTGCGATTCAGCTCTTTAGAATATTCCACCACTTAGACTGCTTGTAATCCTAGAAAGCTCGCTCAAAATAGGGCTTCATAAATGGTTGGCTGGAGTAGTCCAATATGGATTAATTAATTAATCCACTTAAACTTGAAGCCAACATGCCAATAGTCCACTATTGTTGATTAATTAAATTAATCTATTTTAAATTAAATGAACTTTGCACCTTAATTTACTTCATGGCCCAATTTCAATTCACCCTACGTTTAAGTCCAAACATGAATGGACTTATAATGTGTTTAATTTAATTTAATCAAGATCAATTTAATTTATTTAATCTTGACTAAATAAATTAAAACAAAATTTGGTTGTCTAAAAACACTTCTAAAGCACAAGAGTAATAAATAGGAGCAATGTGTTATATTAGGCTCTTGGGACTTGTTTCATTTCAGTCTTTTTTGATAAAACCTGCACAATGTTCTACATATGCTTCTTTCTCAAGTACTCCATTCAAGAGAGCAGACTCGACTCCATCTAATAAATTTTTCATTTATTTTGGGCAAAGAGAGAAATTATCTAATGGGTAGTATTAAGCTTAGCAACAAGTGCAAGTACCTCAAAATACTCTATCTCCATATTTCTGGTAACACTATTTTACTGCCAACCTTGATTTGAGCCTATCCACTTCTTCATTGGGCATGTATTTTATCTTGTATATCAACTTCAGTCCGATGGCTCTTACAAGTTGGAAGAGAAGTAAGCTGCCAGGCATTATTTTTCTTAATTGCATGAACTTCTTCATCTATTTGCTTTCACCTAACCATCATCTTGGGTCTCATCCTCATAAACAACAAGATTGTAATATGCAAGCAAAGCAAAATTAACAATTTCTTCATCGGAAAGAGTATTATTTGCAGTAATAACATAATCTTGCAATTGAGCAGGCAACCATTATATTCATTATCTCTATCATAATTTCAAGTAACTTTTGTAGTTTTAGCATCTTCACTAGACTAGTACCAAACACCTTTGTAAATCAAGTTATAATTTAGCAAATACTTTAACAAAAGGATTTACAATTGACAAGGAACTTGGTGTACAACATCAAATGGGATAGGACCCAAGCTCAAAATATAATCACTAATGATGGAAACTCAACTCAACACTAGATACAATGTCTAAGTGTTAAGTTCAATGAATCAAAGTACATCATTCTAGTGGTTGAAACACTATATTGAAGAAATCATCCCACGGTGAAATGGTGCTTGGTTACCCACTGATAAAGGGAAGGCTCAGTGTAAAACTCTTGATGGACTTTTAAAGTACATAAATTGGGGCAATAAGTCTACCTTTATGAATGTGAAATTTGTTCATTTCAAAAGTCTAAGGGCTTGGCTTTTAAGCATTCTGAAGAGGATATAAATACAAGGTATACTTATATCAAAATATTGAGAGCAAAATATTTTGAGTATGATTGTATGTGTGAAATGAAATTATATACTTATCAAAGAAAATACGTGGTTCAAAGCTTGTCCACCATTATAACAATAAGTTGTAATAATAGTTTTACTAAAATAGTGATTCAATCGCAAGGTACTACTACTTATGCACACAATTACAATAAATTGTTTGCACAAACTCATAAACTTTTGAAAATGACGGGGGAATTGTTGGAGATTTTCAAACATAGACTTGATTAAGCGACTAAACCCATGAAAAATAGCTGAAAAAAGCCTTGGTCAGTGCCAAGAGAAACCGCCCATGGCTTCTCATGAGAGCAGCCGCAGTTTGAGCAATCTGCAACTAGAGCAACGGCTTCTCACTAGATATTTTCTAGAAAGTATCCGCGGGCTCAGCCGTGAGATGAGGTCCACAATTGGAGCTGCAGCTACTCTCTGGATGTGTTCTCTGAGTAACAAAAATTATGGACGTTTTCTGGAAAAGTCACTTCCTTTTGGAGAGTCATATTCCCAACATCAAATCTAACTGATGTATCACAACTAAATGTCTGGAAAACCTCTTCAATATTTATGTTTGGTCTATAAATAACATATTTTGATGAAGGTTTTTTCTGAAGAAAAACATTCAAAGCAAGCACTACGCACTCATACACTCTTTAGACTTGTAACATTTGTGCAGGGTGTCTACAAGGTCACTTTATTTTATCTTAAAAGCGGATTTGTCTTACTCAATTGCAAAAATAGCAAATAAATTTTGCTTAGAGGAGAGTGTATCTATGCACAACTTGAAGCAAAGTTTCTCATCGTTATATAAATACATCTTCACCTTCTTGTTTCATCATTTTCGTTGTTATTATTGGTTTGTAATATTTACCAACGCTTTATACATGAATATATAGTTATAATTATTTAATTAATCCTCATTTTCTACGGACAGAACAGTACTACAGCATGTAATCATTTTGTGGTATTTGTGCTGCAGGAAGCAATAATCCTTTAAAATGACAATTTCATACGGTTAGGAGTCGAAATAATATTGAAATAAAAAGTAATTTAGAACAAAAAGTCAACGAATTTCACATTTTCGAGTATCAAGTTCACGGCTATTCTTTTCTGATTACAAGGAACTGCAGTGGAAGTTAACCATTCTACCGCTAAAAGCTCAACATACATGTAAAAGCTACCACTCTGCAAGCTTCATCTCCTAATTCATTCGCATGATGTTTTCGGTACGCAATTTTTTTAATTGAATAATGATCGTCATGATAGGATCAAGTAAAAGGTATTCCACTAAGAGCATTTTCCTACTATTAAATTTTGAAATTCTTCTGAAAATATAAGTACCTACACAATTATGTTAAGTTTCCAATGCTACTAATTAAGAATAATCAACCTTTAAATCCAACAAAAGTAAATAATCAGAGTATAATTGTGACGATCTTTGAAGCAAAAAATTCAATTGAAAATAAAATTACTATCAATTTTCATCCGTAATCATCCTTTTAAGACAACATTGTAGAACTGCTACATAGTAATTACTATAATCACAATTGCATCGAAATCCTCAGCTACAGCCCAACATGTTTAATTAACAATTCCAACTTGTATATCAGACTTAGTACATACATATGCAAAGAAGAACGCATTAACAAAATCTGGACCAATTGGCATCCCAAGTTGACATTGCCGGTTGTACAGAATAGGCATCATCAGAGAGTAGGAGAGGAACAAATTGCTTGAAAGTAGTCTGCTTTCAAGTAATCTCGATAACCATCTTGCATGACAACAATAAAGCCTGGAGAGCGTTTGGAAAGCCAACATTGCCAAATATGGGTGGGTTCATCAGTCATGATTCCTTGACAAGGAGAAAAGATCTACCGAAACTTGGCCTCAAGCTGAGATATTTCCTTCAAGCATGTTAAACAAAAATACCATGAAACAATAAAACCTGTGATTGCTGAAAATTGATTACGAGTTACTGAGTACTTTAAACTAAACCATGTTTCAAGATTAATAAAAAAACATGTTAAAAGAAATTGTTAAATTCGTATGCAACGTTATATGATAACTAAATATTAAGCTTTCTTTGTTATATGTGCAAGATAATGAATTTTTAAAGTTGATTAACCACTTTATTGTCGCATTTTATACATGTGCAAAGCATTTTCTTAGTATTTTAGGAAATGACGAAAGATAATGAGCATATGTTATGACATTAACGAGGAATAGAATTGAATTGAGGTACAATTTCCCCTTTCAAATGGAAATTCTCTACCACCTAATCAGTAAACTGTCTCATCCTATCAAATATTGTTCATGATCGTAAACAAATTATGTTCAGGTTCTCATAAGAAACCAATGAAGACTATTAGTTTCATTTCTGTAAGAAACAGAAAAGGTAAGTACATGGGAATGGAAATGGTATATAATTACAGATTATCTTCAAAATATAAATATTCCCGAAACTAGAAGGTATCTCTAATCATGCTTCTCACAAGTGGCTGAATAGAGGAAAAAGGATCAACAAAAGGCCTTCAACAGCGTGAAGTGCATTGAATTGAACATTTGAAGCACAACATGCTAACCAACTAAATTGATAACAAGCAAAGAAACTAAAACGAATATGAACACGTATAAATAACTTATGTACCTGTACTACGTCCAGAACTTCCATTAATCGAATACAAGTACTTCAAGGCCGTCATTTCCCATATCCTGTTGTTCTTTGAGAATTCGCCTGGCTGAACTTGAAGAGTTCAAACACCAACGCACCTCTATCTTCTTCAAGGTTGGAATGTCTCCCAAGCTTAATGGGATCTGCTCAAGGTTGTAACAATTTTTCACTATAAGCTGTTGAAGGCAGGGGAAGGGCTCATCGGAGACACTCCATTGTTCAATGTTCAAATTCCACAGTTCCAAGAACTTGAGGTTCAAGAATCCGCCATCTTCCACATCCCATCTTTTCCCTGAAAATGCTCGTGATTGTAACTTGAGTACCTCAAGATTAGGCAGCTGTCCAATTATTGATATTGCTCTCCATGGTAGGCAAAACTTTCCCAAAGTCAACCTTCTAAGAGTACAAGGAAAGCTAAAAGCTGGAAACTGATCGAGCTTCTCACCCCAAAAGCTGTAAATTTTCAGTGAGTCTAGACCATTCAGGCAGCTAAGTTTTGGAAAGTTATATGGCTTATATTTGAACTGGTGCTCAAGGAAATTGAAGCTTAGTTTCCGTAGTCTAGGCAACCTTCTCAATAGTTCCTCCGTTTCCCTTCCTGAATTGAGAGTTGGTGTTGAAAAAGTGTGTAAATTCTCCAACTGACAAAAGTCAACATGCTCAATACCTGTGAGTGACATGAAGGGAATATCTACATGCCTTAAGCTTTTCATCTTCCAAAAGGTGTCAGGTAAAGAAATTGAGGGTGAACCTTTCAGAATCAAAGCTTCCAAGTTCCACAAATTTGCAATCGATGAGGGAAGGGATTTTGCATGACACCACACTGCTAAGTATCTTAAATGAACTATTAAAGTTATTTCAACTGGAAAAGAACAATTAAAATAGATGCACTCTAAATCCAGCACATTAAGAAGTTTAAAGCTGTTGAAGAAGGTTGAGGGATTTGAATGTCTCTGGTGTTGTTCATATTTACCAAACAGCAGCAAAGAGTGGACATATAGGCCTTTGGGCTTTAAATCGATAAACTTTGACCATTCACTATCAATGCACAACCGAAACTTTTCATACTTTTTAGGATTCGAAGAATAATGAGACACATCATACTCATGCACCCACTGTAGAAACTTTTCTTCTTGAACTTTTGCCAAGCACATATCACGTAGTAGATCATGAATGCGGCATGCCTTTATACCCCCTTTGGAACTTCTCTCCGCAATGATTACTAGACTTCGACCAATTAGATCAATCAAATACTCCTCTGCCACATCATACAAGCTCTTCCCATCAGTTCTTTGGACTAATCCTTCTGCAATCCACAAATTCATCAGCTTCCGGACTCTGATCACCCTGTCCTCTGGAAATGCTCCAAAATAGAGAAAGCAGGGCTTTAAATAATCAGGTAAATGCTTGTAGCTTAATTCAAGCATGTCCATGAACCCTTCACTAGCAATTTGTGAACCTATGCTTTCTTCAATTTGTTTCCACAATTTTAGGTTCCTATTTGTTTTTGCAAGGATACCTGAAACCAGAACCACTGCGAGGGGTACCCCTTTGCAATTTCTTGCAATATTTTTTCCAATCTCTAACAGATCAAGAGGGAAACAATTTTTATGAAACAGCTTTTCTTGTAATAACATCCAACTTTCTTCATCAGAAAGTGGACGAAGATGAATAGGGGTGGACTTAATTTTAGCTTGTGAAACCAAACTATGAATTCGACTGGTAAAGACAACTCTACTGCCATTGTTATCATCAGGAAGAAATTCTTTTATGTTATTCCAGGCTCCAACTTCCCAAATATCATCCAAAACTATGATGTACTTCCGCCCCTTTAAGCCTTTCCAAAGCTGTTCAGCTAAATCTTCATCTTTCAAGTCAGAAAGTCCAGCATTAACAACATCAAGATCAGCTACGATGTCAAGCAACAAGTCTCTAGGCTTATATACTTGTGAAACACAACACCATGCACATCTATTGAAGTAGTATTTAACACATGGATCATTATAGACTTTCTTGGCTAATGTTGTCTTACCTAGGCCTGGCATGCCAACAATTGACACAATATCAAGTTGTGTTGTTCCTCTTGTAAGTCGATCAATTATTGTCTCTGACTCATCCTTCAAACCGACAACAACCTCATCAATTCTTAATGCATTAGCTTCATTAGGATGGAAGTGACTGGGATTTATCTCACCACTGGGCATTCTAGCATTGTGCATCTTATCATTGATCTTCTTGACCTCGATCCCAATAAGCTTAATATCCTCTGCTACACTGCAAAGGCATAACATATCATACCATATTGGATATTGTATGGTTGAACACATATTAATGACATGTTCTGCCTGATACACCAAATTGGGAATTCGGTTCCAAAGATCTTGTAGCTCCATGTGCTCATTTTGCTGCTCCATGATACCTTTTAGGTAAAGCCTAAGGCAAATTAGCTCCTCTTTAACTGTCAGAACTTCATCCCTTGCAAAAAATATAATGTCACCCTTGCGTTTCAGCATCTCCCTCAGGTTTCCCAAGAAGAACTCAATGAATCCAATTAAATTTGTTGTTGGAAAACTGAAGACTGATGAATTTGGAATTTGGACATAAAGCTTTCTAACTTCAGCCTTGAGTTTGTCAAGCTTATATTGCAAACCAGAAAGACAAACTTTCATTGTTGTTGAAATATCCTCTTTGAATTCATCCTTGTGAAGTGTGCCAATCAGGGATACCATCTCTTCGATTACTACATTTGTTTGTGTGAAAAGCCTGTTTCCAGCTTCTCTTACAAACTCCATTGGTGGATCCATCGTCAAGGTTATCAAGAATATAAACCCCTCTCTAAACATTTTAACATAATCTTTCACATTGTTCCCTAGCTCTTCAAGGAGAAAATCAACAAAGCTCGCTATAATTTGACCCATAAGAAGTTTGTAAGATCCAGAGGGTGATGGCTTTGAATCTTTCAAGACTACAACGAACATCCATGTAACCAGTGGATTGTAAGGCCTTATCTTCCTCAAAAGATCAGAAAGCATTGTTTCCAATCTTGGAACCATTGCTTCATCCTTCCCATCTAGCCAGTACAGAAGGGATAGGCATGCGGCCTTGTTCGCCCAATCTTTCACATAATTCAAGAAATCTCCAAATTGCTGATGCACAATGCATCTTTTGCCAAAAAGTTGCTGATGCACAATGCGTCTTTTCGCAACAAAATCAAACAGATTTCTAAGGATACTGAGTTTTTCCTCGAGAACCCTGATTTGATTCCTGACAAGAACATCAATTTCAACTTTCCATTCCACAAGTTTCTTTAGGTTCTTGATCACAAAATCCATGAATTCTAAGATCTCGTCACTCTTGCAAGACTTGGATTTCAATAAGTAATCAAACAGACAAGCAGTACAAATTTCTCTAATCTCCAGCTTAAAATGCTCAACTTTTTCTAGCAAATCAATTGCCGCGGGATCCAAGTCTTCCGCCTTATTTTCACTAAGGACTTGTCCAGCTTCTTTGAGTACTGCTTTCATATCAGTCACGACTGAACCTAAATCCATATCTTTACCAACATCCGGAAAATTCTTCAAGCACAAAGAAAACATCGTGAGGAATCTTAACTCCAGCGCAAGAGTTTGGAATTGATCCTTCATAGGAAAACCCGTGCCTGATTGCATCTCCAACATCTGCAGATCTTCCATAACAGAATCAACCCCGGTTGAAGTCTGAACCATTTCCATTTTCTTATACTCAATGATATCAGGCTTCAATACTAGAGAAACGTGACCACTGTAAGTCAAGACTCCTCGTTATTGTTATATTTTGCTTTCGTCCAGGCATAAAAAATGTCGCAACTTGCTTGTTGTCCAAATATTACATATTATGACATTAGACAGCTGTATAGCGCACTGGATGTAACATGTTCTTTTAATATTGAAATCCAATTTTTTAATGGAGACTTGCTAACTTCCGCAAATTTTTAAATGAAACTTGTCTCCTTTCATAGATCAACTGTAAATAGAGGTGGCAATTAAGTCAAGATCAAATAGGTACCTACACCTATATTTAATTTGGACGAAATGTGTATACAAAATATGGGATTAGGCTTAAATGAAAGTATACCTAACAATACCTATTCAAATATAAATATAAATTAGATTTATTTGGGACTCATATGAGTATAATAAACAATTATTTAAACATTACCTAAATGACTTAAAATTAAAAATTTAAACATTCGATAGCTAAATATCATTTAGATAACTCAAAATTACAAGTATATCTAATAATTTATTTATTTTACTATAAAAAATATTACTATTAGGTATTTGAGTCGTGCCAAAATGGGTCTAAATCTATTTTAATTCCGCTCATGGAGTTCATGATCAATATAAAATTGTTTAGTTACGGCCCATATTTTATAATCTCAATTAAATCCCGGCCATCCCTTCCATTTGCCATATCTAACTATGAAACAGCATAAATGGCCGGTTCAAAGCAATTTGGACAAGATGGGAACGAGGACCTAGAGGTCGAAAGACAAGAAAAAACTTAATTTATTAAATTTATAATTGTTTATCCTTCAATTAGTTCTTATATCAAAATGATCCCTGAACTATTAAAAATGCGAATACTTTTAAACCTTCTGTCCATTTTCCCTATTAAGAATAACAGCGTCATTATTATTATCACAAATCTAAACCCTATTTATGTTGCCCTAGTCAGAACCAGAAAAGGCCTTCTCTTCCTCCTGTTCTCCTTTCTCCTCCTCCGTCTCCTTCTCTTTCACAACCCCTTCTACCACCATCCTTCACACCTACATTACACACGAAATTACACATTAATTAAAGACCAAAAACTATCTTGTAGACCATATAAAATCTTTTTTTTTTTTGGGTAGAACTATTAAATACCAATTATTTTTAACTAGGGGAATTAAAAAAGATAACTGTTGTTGTACAACTTTTATAACTTGAGAATTATTTATCTTCATTTTCATCCATGCCTGCACTAAGTTCAAAATCCATTCTTATTTTCATTAAGATAGCAGATCTTGTGCAGATATGGCAATGAATTTAGTGTTGGTGAGGAAAAAAAATGATGATGGTGAATGTGAAGTTGAAATGATGAAGGAGAACGAGGAAAAAAAAAAAAAAAAAGGAAAGAGATAGAGGCAAATTAGATTAGGGCTCATAAAGGCTGTGTAAAGATTATAATACCTTGATTCTATTTGTCTTGATAGTAAAAATTGACGGGAAGGGCTAGAAGTTACGCTTTTTGGTAGTTCAGGAGTCACTTTGATATGCATAATTGTTGGAGGGTCAAAAGTTTACAAACTAATTAACGATTGGAGGGCTAATTTGTTTCTTTTTATTTTTTAATGTTGGAAGACCAATGTGTTTGTGAATATGAAAATAGAACTGAACAGAATTGCTCTAAACTGTGTAGTATCAGTTTTCTTTAGGAAATTTCCTTCTCTATAAAATACAACAAATTATGATGAATTCCCTTTAAGATAAAATAAAGTATGTCAGGAGTGTATTTATGTATTTATTAAATTGTTACAAACTAGTTAATAAATTTTTTTGCAACATATTCTAAACTAGAAAGATCTATTTATAAACATAATTTTGATTGTTGGTTGTTCGCTATTCAGACACTGGTGATTATTTAGACAGGCTTATAGGGTAATGTTATTCTCACATCACCAAATTTACAGCCAGAGTAAATTTTGACTAAATGACAGAATTGCACCTCCAGTCAATTTTAATTACCACAATTAATTTGATTATGGGTCCCACCTGTTTTTTCTTTTGTCTCTTATTTACTTCCTTCCACTTCACTTCCCTCCTATACTTCTGCTCCTTTGGACTTCTCTCTTTTTCTCTTTCATCTCCAACCCTCTTTCTTTGTCCAAGAAGGTTAATCGACAAGCATGTTTGGCTATTTCTTGTTACCCTCCATCTCACCCATTTGTGTTCTTGGTTTCTCTATTTACCCTTTCTAAATTTTTTCTTTTAAGCATGATGTTTTATTTTTGCCATTAAACCTAAAATTTGATTGTAACAGAAAAATTGATTTTTGTTCAATTTATAATGCTTTTATACAAGAATTTATACCTAAAACTAATAATTGTTTGTGAGTACAAGAATTGATGGAGTATTGTACTATTTTCCACTTGCCTATGATGTGTAATATGATGGTTATTTGTAATAATGCATATTATAACTAATATGTGTAAAAAGAAACTTATTTTTGAAGTGGTATGCATATAATTTTGATGTGTGCCTAATTTATAGGTGTTTAGAGAGTAAATTATGTGGTTTTAATTAGGAAAATTTGGTCTTTTTGGATTAATTTTATTTGAGGAAAGTTATTTTAGGAGAATGGAACTTATTTGTATTGTTTTTGGCAGGTGTAGATACCAAATTTTGGCACACCATTTATTTTTCAAACATTGGGGGTATTTTTATATTTTGGGGTCAAAATTCTAATTTTTCAATAATTTCTGGGGGCAAAATAGCAATTTTTATCTGTAAATATTTTTCCATTAGCTTTGAGGGTTTTAAATTCATATTTTTGCTTTCATATGAATTTGTTAATTTTTTATGATTTTTTTCGAATTTAATTAGTATTCTTTTTATATTTTACCAGCATAAAGGCAAAATAGTAATTTTTCCACGTGAGCACCATTTTAGCTCATTTTAGGGCCCAAATTTGTTTTTCTAATTCTTTAAGCATGTTTCTAAATTTTCTTGATTGTTTCGAGGACAATTGCTATTTCTTTTGTAAATACTGCATTCCGAAGCAAAATCGTCATTTTACAGTTGAAATTCATTTTTCGTCAATTTTTGAATCATAAATGTATTTCCTAGGGTTTTAAGTTTATTTTTAATTTTTGGTAATTTTGCGAGGCCAATAACTATTTTCTGTGTATTTTCGTTGTTTATGGGCAAAATCGTTATTTCACATTTTAATGTATTTTTCACCAATTTTTGAATCATAAATGCATTTTCTAGGTTTTTAAGCTTATTTTTAATTTTTGACAATTTTTTTGAGGCCAATAGCTATTTTTGTGTATTTTCATTGTCTAGGGGCAAAATCGTCATTTCACACCCTAAACGTGTTTTTGATCAGTTTTAAGCTCTAACCTTTATTTTGCAATCTGCTTTGAATTTTTTAAAAAATTTTAGAGTTTGCTATCATTTCTTTGTATTAATTTTGATTTTTTTGGGTTAAAAAATATTCTTTTTAACATAAAATTAGAATTTTTATTACCGGTGGCATTTTTATTATTTTGTAGTATTCTTAGTGACCAAGACAACTTGTTCTATGAATACCCCCCATTAAAATCAGAAAAAGCAGAAGAAAAAAATAAAAAACCCTAAAAACAGTTTTGCTTTTATCTATTAAAGATCAAAACACATAGAAAAACACCAAAAAACACACACTCAAAAACATTTCCTGGATTGCTCCATTTACTGTTCATCTTCATCCAAAGGATTCACTGTTCATCATCAGATTAGTCCTTAAGCTTTAAAAAGTGAGTTCTTAATTCCTCTTTTGGTTTTGATGCATCTTTTTCTTCTACCTTTTTACAAGAATTTGATTATTTACATTCGTTTACTTAAGATTTTGGTTGAATATGTTGTTCTTTTGCTTTAATTTATGGGTTCTGTTCTTATATCTGAGTTCAAATCTTTCTGAGCTCTGTTCTTTTATGGGTTTGTGTTTTTTTTTTTTCATTTCTGAGATTCATTCTCTTCTTCTTCTGTGTCATCACTTTCTTCCATTGTTCTTCGACCTTTTTCTTTCATCGTCTTCTATCTCTCTCCTCCCTACCACCATCATCAACAAATAGCATAACAACCCCCTCTATGTCCTCTACAAAGACCTTTATACAACCAAGAAACACAGAGACCAATCGCCTCTAAACAACCACCATACAAGCCCCAAACACAACCTGCAAGAAAAGGCAAAAACAAACATATGAATACCAATTCAGCTATCAAACCCCTTCCATCAACTCCGCCTCACCTCATTCTCCAGCAGCTAAAACCATCAAACAGAGACAACAATCACCATTCACTACAAGAAAATCGCCATTTTGTGACAACAAAAAGTCATCACAGAAACCCAAAAAGTCGTCACTATAAGCTACAGTGACGACTTTTCCTGTTGTCACAAGGTTGTCACAAATTCTATGTCACTAAAGGGTCATTGTGACAACTTTAAAAATGTCGTCACAAAAGCACAGTAATTAGTGACGAGGTAAAAGTCATCACAAATTGTTAATAATTTGTGACAACTTTTCTTGTCACAAATTCACCTGTAATTTTGTCATAAATGCAATAAAAGTCATCACAAATATTACTCAATTGTGATGACAAAAAAGTTGTCACTAACTAATGAAAATTATAATTATGACAACAAAAGCGTGGACTTTAGTGACAACAAAAAAGTTGTCACTATCTATTAATAATTTGTGATAACTATTCTTATCACCCATTTGCCTATATTTTTATTATAAATAAGGTAAAAAACTTAAACTAAATTTTGACATTGCCATAAAACATCTGCTTCAATGCATTTGCAACCAACACACCAAAAAATTATAACTCAACTAATGCCATAATAAATAGTGATCAACGCACAATGAACTTATATATATGTTCATAAATATCTGTAAAGACATTAAAATATACATCAATCATAATTTTTACAAGCTCACATCAATTCAAGTATCAGTAGCCATTATACATCCTGAATCCAAAATAAAGTACTATATTTCTAGTTAAGAAAATTGTAAAGCAACAATATCTTCAAAATGAAGGCACCTTCATGTTTCGATCCAAAAGTCAACCTTTTCTAAATCTCCTTATGACCATTTAACAGCATTGTACTGCATTTTAAGAACAATATCATATGCATCAGTCAATAATAAAAAATATATATATCAATTATGATTTACAAGAGAGAAATTTAATGAAGCAATTCCTAAACAAAATAGCCTAGTATTTATGAGAGAGCAATTTACTTACAAGTATGCAGTCAAGAAAAATGAAACGTTAAGGATCTGTTCAAACTTCAATCGCTCATAGACTTAGCTTCGACATGATGCTTAAATTTGAGGAAGTCAAGGAACACAAAAAGGCTTGTTTACTGTGTTCAATTGGTGTGGCCTTTTTGGTAGCTACTCCAAAATTTTTGTCAAATAACATCAACATCAATAAACTTAGAACAACTTTCCCTAAAACCAATTTTCAAGATTTAGAAGAAAGCAGGACCAAAAATATTAGTTGTATACTGCAACACAGGCTTGCACCAATTAGGGTCAAAAACTTCACTTAATCTGCCATCATCTCATTTTTAATTGATTTGGCAACCAATGATGGACCCTTGCCCAGTATTTAAAACAATTTCCAAATCTCCCAACAAAAAAGAGAAAAGCAAGTCATATGCAATGGCAGAATTTTCTTGCTACCATCAAGCAATATGATGTACAAAACAACCACTTTTTACTAATACTTGGAGATAAAAACAAATATAAACTCACCATCACGGTTTCAATTGAATAACAGCCCCGGCCTACATAATCTCCCATAGGTAAACAATTTGTATATGGGCACCACCGAATCATAGACATAGAACTTAATAAGTTAAAAATCATGAAACATGAACAACCTACAACAATTAGAAAAGCTCTAGCACCAAAACAATCATGCAAGAGGAAGGATACAAGAAGAGCATTTTCAATGCAAAGCAGTACATTAAAATTAAAGTGGCTCGTATTGATATCCATATTACTTGCTCACTGTGTGTGTGTGTGAGAGAGAGAGAGAGGGAGAGAGAGTACAATTTTCATCCATAACTTGTACAGATGAATAAAAACGTGAAATAGTATGGATGGAAAACACAGACATTACGCATATTAGACAAGGAACCAAATCATCTAGGTCATTTGAGACAACTATAAAACAACCTTTTGCAGCCCAAAGAAGGAATGGAAAAAAAAAGAAGAAGAGAGATTTGGTATTTGGTGTTATGCACAAAGTGCTAAGAGATGCAAGAAATAAAGCCATTCAACAAATCATTCTGCTATTCCAAGAAACCAATAGATTGAAACTTGGGCAGCAATTGATCATGCTCCTTCTCCCCAAGAAAGTAACCAAAAATTTAACAAGTGATCAAATGCACACAAGATGTCAACTAATATTTCAAAGAGATATACCAAGTTAATCTCTATAAAACTTATAATCTGTAATTTTTTTTTTTTATAACCCGTGACTCACAGAAACTAAAACTAACAAGCTTACACCAGTACACTGTACAGCTAGGAACTTCAGTTTGCTTCTTTTCTTCCTCTTCTAAGGAGGCTGGGGTTTTTGAAATGCACACGAACATCATAGGAAAGTTGAAATGAAAAAATTTAGAAAGGTGATTTCAATTCCTTCAATTATTCAACAATCATTCTCTTCAATTTCACATATCCAAAAAAAAAAAAAAAGAAATGGAAAACTCCCAGCCACCAGTGGCCTTCGATTGTTTGCAGGGAAGCAGGGGCACTCGTAAAGGAAATAAATCAGACATGGAAAGTTCAAAATTAAGAGCCAAATCTCCTACATATGATTGAAGGTATCCATGAGCAATAGATAATACATTCTTACTTAAACATGCATGTGTCAGGAAGACACACCAGAAGAAGTGGAAAACAGAGCAATTTTATCTTTAAAAACTGTAGCAACGTCAAATACCTTGTATCACCATGTATGGTTACAGGGCTTTTCACAAGCTACACAAAGGCATGAAAAAAAAATTGAAATCTCTAACATCGTATTACTGAACATAAGCTACGAATTATTCTACGATACAACAAATTGCATGGCAACAACCATATGAAAGACCAAAAAAGGTAGCAAGTTTTGAGGCTTTGAGTTACGTCTGTTGGTTCAAAACTCGTAGCAGCCATCTAACAAAAAACTTCTTGCACAAAAATTAACATAACTATTTCACTAAGTAAATGAAAATGATCCAGCCCCATATATAAAACTAAAACCAACCTCGACAAATAAACCTAGCCTTATCTATCAGACGAATAGTTTGCGACCAAATTCATGCAAGGACTGAGGAGAAAAATTCTAACTAAAATATCAAAAGATTAGGATTTATGTATGCACCAGAACAATCATATTTGATGCTTCAGTCAACAGAGAACATCAGCTATCAATCTTAACTAGCATGAGAGATAGCTCATAACACTGAAATCCTTGTTATTGTTGAAGAACAATGAAAACACATAATACCTAAAACCTAGATGATGTACAGATCGAGAAATAAAATCCTAGGGAACCAGAAAAATAAGCAAAAAAAGAGCATATCAAGAACAAGAAGTTGAATAAAATTCTGGTAAGCAAGCAAATAATGGACCTCAAAATTGTAATTTTAAAATTCTACTTATTTGATGAATAAGTAGCACCCTAATCCAAGAAGCTAAAAGCCACGCAGTAATTGGGGAAAATGGAATAAAATACAACACCTTGCAATAAAAGACCCGGATACCAGCAAATCGGGGAAAAAATGACATTGAGAAGACAAACCCAGTAGAAGCAACGAAGCAAAAATTCTCCCAACCTACAAGGAAACAAAAGACAAAAGAAGTGACGACGATCAGAGGAGAATGGAAGAGGAGGAAATTCACTGAAGTTTGAAAAAGTAAAGTGGTGAAAAAAAAAAAACAGAGAGCTCATCTTCAAAATGATAAAGGGAAGACTAGTACGAAGTGCCAATACTTAGCAGAGTTTGTGCAAAAGAGATTGGGTCTTAGACTTGGCGCTTGAGACCCTTAACTAATTTCAAATTTGGGATGAAAATATGGGCGCTTAGACTTAGCGCCAACAGAGCCGACGTCGTTTTTATTCTTTCTATTGCTGACGTTAGCATCAAATGCCACAAGAAATAATTTAATATGCCATCCTATATTTTTTATTAAATAAACATAGAAACACAACAATTGTGTATTTTCTTTTTTTATTTATATTATGACGTTTAATATCTCATGATTTAATAGGGTTATGAAAGGACATTAAAAATAAGGCGTCATAATTACGTTATAATAAGTGTTTTTTTTTTTTTGCAGTGCCTCCTCCTACTTTAAACAAAAGCTATGACGAAAATGATAATCACAGTTATAAAGGCAATCAATTTTAATTGTATATGATGAAATTCCAAAATAAACTGACGGACTTGTCAATAAGTTGTACAATTACTTTACATGTGATTGCTAATATTAAAAATTGCAGTCCAAGGCAATTCAAAGACTTAAAAGAATTTTTTTTCCTTTAAGAACAGGGACATTCTCCTAATAATCCAGATCGAGTTGGGTCATAATTTGGATCGTACTACAAAATTTAAGGCACTCAACAAAAGATATGTTTATGATTAAAAAATATTTTAATGAAAATGTTTTTGGTACAACATTTTGTGGTTATATCAATTATGTATGAGTGGCAATTTGACGACCACTTTAGTTGATTGAATAATCAAAATAATTTGCTAACACATGCATTGAACACTAAATCAATTTGGTTTGATTTTGAACTGAAATCCAAAATACAGAAATTGGAAAGGAAATGAAAAAACTTTAAATTCATACTATTTAATTAGAAACGAATTAGGATTTTGAGTTTTTGATTTCAAAATTTTCGATTTTGATTTAAAAAAAATCGAATATCTAGCTTCATTTTCATATAATACTTTGAATATATGTATATATATATATATATATATATATGCACACACGCGCGCACACACACACATACACTTTTTTCAACATCAATATAGTGTACATTCTACAAAAATCACTCTTAAAAACTTGCAATAATTGTAGGCAAAAGTTATTTTCTTTTTTTTTAAACATAAATTACCAGCAATTTTAGGCTGTTTTAGTAATGCGGACGCATAACATAAACTACCAGCTGTTTTAGGCTAATTTAGTCATGTGGACACATAACATCAATTATCAGTTGCTTTAGGCTAATTTAGTAATGCGGACGCATAACATAAACTACTAGTTGTTTGAGACTAATTTAATGATCTGAACGCATAACATAAAATACTAGCTATTTTAGGCTAATTTAGTGATTTGAACGAGTCCACTATGACAACAAATTGAAGCGTATTGTGACTACCAAACCATGTTGTCACTTATGACGAGTTTACCTGAACTCATCTGTAATGATACCAATGTCGTCACTAAAGTAAGTCAACTGTGACAACCAATTCATCTTGTCATTAACAGAGTCTGCTTGAGCTCATCTATGATGACATTAAAAGTCGTCACTGAAGTGTGTCAACAGTGACAAGTATAATGTTGTCACTAACGATGAGTCTACTTTGAACTCATTTGTGACGACACCAATGTTGTCACTGAAGTGATTCAACTGTGACGACATACACATGTTGTCACTAATAACGAGTCAACTTAAGCTCATTTGTGACGACATTAAAAGTCGTCACTGTAATGTGTCAACAATGACAAGTGTATTATTGTCACTAACAACAAGTCTATTTGAACTCAGTTGTGACAACATCGATATTGTCACTGTATTAAGTCAACTGTGATGACCAATCTATGTTGTCACTAATAACAAGTCTACTTAAGCTCATCTGTGACGACATCAAAAGTCATCACTGAAATGTATCAGTAGTGACAAGTGTATTGTTGTCACTAACGACGAGTCTATTTGAACTCAGTTGTGACGGCACAAATGTTGTCACTGAATCAAATCAACTGTGACAACCAATCCATGTTATCACTAATAATGAGTCTACTTGAGCTCATCTGTGACGACATCAAAAGTCGTCACTAAAGTGTGTCAAGAGTGACAAGTATAATGTCGTCACTAACAACAAGTTTACTTGAACTCATCTGTGACGACATCAATGTCGTCACTGAAGTGATTCAACTGTGATGACATACACATATTGTCACTAATAACGAAGCTCATCTATGACAACATTAAAAGTCGTCACAGAAAGCCTCAATTTAGTGATAACTTTTTTTATGTCGTCACAAAACTAATTTCCCGCCATGCTATCACTCTCGCGCCACACCCTTTTATGACGATTGATCTTGGGTTGTCACTAATGATGAGTGTAAGTGAAGTCATCTGTGACGACATCAAATGTCGTCACTGAAGTCTATCAACTGTGACAACATTTTTGTTGTCACTGAGAATGTTGTCACAAAAAGTCATTTTTCTTGTAGTGATTGCTAAAGCCCTATCTCACTTCCTATCACACACTATCACTAAACCTTAACAACAACCCACAGCCCTACGCTACCATCGGCCAGAATAGCAGCACCATCACATGCCCCTACCAATCCAGAACCCCATCATTAGCAATAAACAACCACCCAATCCAACCCCAAATCCCACCAATACAACCCTAAAAACCATCAGGAATCAAACCTACCTCACTCCAAGCCACCAACACCGTTCATCTCTACTCGGACCTAATACAAAGCCTCCCATCCACCTCCCATTCGTCCCAATTTCAGACCCAATATGCAACTTTCCCCTCCTCAGTTAACAGCCCTCACCATCAGAAACCAATACAAACTCATAGAAAGCCCCAATTGCCCTCTTCCTGTCTCCCTCAAATTACAGCCCCCAAACTTCCTAAATACACAAAATCAGTCACCAACGTGCCACCTAAAGCCACCATGAATAGCCCATCTATCACCAAGATCACAACTACACAAATAACTGCAAACTCCACCTTCCATCCTCCTCACCAAGCCACCCACGCTAAGACCACAGCCCTGCAACCCCCACTAAGTCAGCCTCACCAACACACAGTTGTTACTCCAGCAATGTCATCTTTCCCTAATCGGTCCCCACAGTAACACCAAATAGTCATACTGTAACACCAAGGCCTTCATAAGGGGCATTTTTGTAATTTTTGCCAAAGAAGAATGAAAGAAAAGAGATTAGTTGATGGATGAGGGACTTTATTGCAATTAAAGGATTTTAGCATGACAGATGTATTAGGGCTTTCTTTTCTTTTCTTTTCTTTTCTTTTCTTCTATTTCTAAATTCATTTCTCTCATTCTCTTAATTTCTTCTTTTCTCCATCTTTCTAATTGATCTCAATTCTTGAAGAAGGAGATGGAGGAATAGACTTGTAAGGTCAAGCTAGTGGTGAGAGCTTAGGAAGTGTTGCTCCATTTTCCATTCAAGGTAATTATTCTTTCTTCTCTTAGATACTTGTTTAGAAGTAGTAGTTATGTTTTAGGCCTGAAGAAGGGATAAATCGTTGTCTATGTGCCCTAAGGATTGAGTATTAGATGGTATTGTTATGTGTGAATTGGTAGGTATTAGAGGGGTGTGTTTTAATGCCCAATGTTTGATGAATCATTATAGGGATTTGTGTTTAGATGGTGGTAATGTGATGTTTAATTGATTTCTTGTGCCATTTTGTGGTTGTTTTGGTGATTAGTTGATATTGGATGGAGTGGGGAAAATTAGAATTGGTTTTGGGTAGTTGCAGGGTGAAGATCGCATTTTTCTGGGCTCATCCGCGGCATCATCCACGCTGCAGATGAGACCGCAGCTCGTTGGGGCTAACCCTCTGGCGTCATCTGCGGCGTCAGCCACGCCACGGATGACACCGTGGAAGGGATGCCTCCCGCCTCTGACCTGAGCCGTGGTACAAGCCGCGTTGAGGTTGGTACCGTGGCTGGTCACTATTTGTGAGCCGTGGTGGTCTCTTCACTCTTTGCTCCATTTTGCATATTAAGTTAGATGTAAGTATTTGTTTTGACTACTTAATAGAATTAGTGAATTGATTGAGTTTTGTTTTGTATTTTAGGCGAAAACATCAACCGTTCGTTCTTCGATTATCTTAGTTAGCTTGGATCGAGGTCAGTGGGGTTTGTACTCTTCGATCTTTTGAAAATGAGTTTTATGAAATGATAAATGTTTGAAAGAATTATTTGCTATATAAATGAATGGATTAATTGTGGTTAATTGCTTTTTATTTATAAAGATGATAATGTGGCCTATATGAATGAATGTTTGGAAATGAATTATTTGAGTTCTTGAATGTGGTATTTCTTTGACGGGACTAGTTCCTTAATTGTATGCTTGATGCCTTTAGGACCGTACTAACCGGTTAAAGTTAGTTTTATGGCCGTACCAACCGGTTAAAGTTGGTTTTGGGACCATGTTAACCGGTAATAGTTAACAACTAGATATCTAGGGTCAAATGGAACCCTCTGATAGAACTCATTTATTCGTTTGGGAAATATATACTTTGGTTAATGTATGCTTGGCCACATTTCTATTTTGTATCCCTATTCAGTAATGACATTGTTTATGAAATGTATAAGTACTTTGTTTATGAAATGTATAAGTATGGTAACACTCTTAAGCCACAAGGAGTACTTATGCCACTTACTGAGTGATTAGTTTCGCTCACCCCCTTAATTGTTATATGCAGAGGATGATGCTTTTGTAAAAGAAGATTAGACTGACTCGTGGTACTAACTTATGGGGATAGAATGTGATACAAAACAAAGATTCCATGTTATTTCTTTTGTATTGAGTCTTCCACTTAGAAGTATTTTTGTGATCTTAGTGGAAGTGTATAAGATGAATTTTTATTTTGTTGAGGATTATCTTTGTAATGTATCATGTGACTTTGTATTTGAGTCAAGTTCAATGAAATGGTTGTTTTGAGCAGTTTAAGTTTTGTTTTGCTAGCCTTATGTCATAGTATAGTCTTGGCATGATATGTTTTATACTTCAAGCACGGGGTGTGACACATACACTCACCCATCAGCCCTCTCCTCTTCTTCAACAGTCATCATCACACCTCCAATGTTCTCCATATGCCCAATCAAACCCAGCACCATCAATTGCGCCTCTATCGCCCTCTTACCAAAGCTCTTGTACAGAAAGAGAGGAAGAAGAAAGAACAAGAGAGACAAAGGATAGAAAGAAGAAAGTAAAGAGGGAACGGAAGCTAATGGGAGAGAGTGTTTGGGACGCGACCGGAAAGTGAGAAGAAAAGAGAGAGGAGAGAGACAGAAAGGAAAGAAAGAAAAAGGGGGTAGAAAACGAAAGGAAATTTTGGACAGAGGAGAAAGAAGGAAACAAAGAAGGCAGAATGAGAGAATAGAGAAAAAGAGACGAGAGAACAAGAGAGAATTTGAGGAATCTGGAGAAAGAAAATAGAGAGAAATAGAGAAAGGGCTAGCTAGAGAATAGAGAGAAGAGTTGGCGAGAGGAGAGAAGATCAGAAAGGAAAAGAGAGAAAGAGAGTGGAAGATAGAAAACCAGAGGGGAGAAGAGAGAAGAAGAAAATGGGAAAGGAGAGAGTAGAGAGAGGAAAGGCAGAGAATGGAAAAGAGAACTAAAAAAGAGAAAGATAAGAGAGTGGGTGAGAGAATCGATCTGCAGTTAAGAGGGAGGGGTTGATTTAGTAAATTTGGAAAATTGGGTAGAAAATTAAGTTTTTTTATTATTATTATTTTGACTTTTGAAAATTAGATTTGGAAGTGTCTTTAGGAATCTCGATTAAATAAACTGATTGGAGTGTTTAGGGCATTTTCAGTTAAAACATGTAATGGAATTTAGTATTTTGTTTCTTTCGTTCTCATTTGTTTATTTAGCTGGTTTGATTTACATTCAATTCATCTATTTTGGTTAATTAGTTTGGTTGATTAAGTAAATTTAGCTTGTTTAGTCATTTTGGTGTTTCCATGTCTTCTGATCATCTGTTATTAAAACTATGTTTAGGCTTTAGTTTGTGTTGTTTTTGTCAATATTACTGTATCCTTGATTATGTCTTAATTATCATATTTTTGTTCTTGATTTTGACACATCGGCACTATAATTTCATTTCACTTCAATTAAGTCCTAAATGCTTGTATTTCGTGCCCAAATTTGTTAGAATGTTATTTTTACCCCCTTACTTAGTTTTAAATTTACAGTTGTATCCCTATGGTAACTCGAATTTATTGTTTTGTCCCCCCAATTTACTTTAATTTTGCATTTCTATCCCAATTTATGTTAATTTTACCCTTTAAGTTTTATAGAGTTTTGTTTTTACCCCCTTTAGTTGCTAGAATTTTATTTATTATCTCAATTTGTCAATACTCATATCTTTTAGGTTTTATTTTTTTATACTGAGATACTTTGACTTGTTTGTTCATTTTGGTTAGTATTTGTACCGGGTCTTCAAAAAGGGATTTCCGTTACTCGTTGATTGCTTCTTTATGTGCTCTAATGTGTTCCTATATGATTTATTATACATTTTTCTCACATGTTTCTTATTTTACATTTTTTTTGCTTATTTTATTTTACTTTATGTTGTTTAATCTTGAATTTTATTATTTTGGCAAAAATGTAAATATTTTGTATTTATCTAGTCAATGCAATAGTTAGGTTTCATTTCATATTTTTAGTAAAAACTTTGTATTTAGATAGCAAATGTAATAGATAGGTCATTTTTTATTTTTATTTTTTCCCCGCTAAAATTGTATTTAAATCTCCCGGTGTAATATTTAGTGTATGCATGCTTCTATATGCTTATGTGCTTATTTGTTTTTATCGCTTTCCTTAAGATTTTTGCATCTAGATATTATGTTTACGTGTTATGTGCTCCTACGTGATCTAATATATCTTTATATGTTTATTTACTTTTATATGCTTATTTATTTACATGCTTTATCAGTTTTATTATTCCATTACCACACTAGTCCAACGCTAGTTGTGGACTTATCACTTTCTCGCTAGTCCGACGCTAGTGGAAGCTCCAGAAAGTGCTAGTCCAATGCTAGACCCTTAGGTCATTTAGTGATTAGACTCACCACTTGCATGTTTTTTCATCTCATTTCACATACTTCTTTCTTTTCTAGGATTTTTTATTTTTGTGTGACTTTTGTTTATATTTTACTAATCTATTATCTATTTTTAACAAATATTCAGTGCATGACATTTAGGTTGCATTTCACTTGGAAAACAGGTCGATTGTGTGATTCAACTAGAAATATTTAGCTACTCACATGAGAAGCGGTGGATTGACAGGCCGTTCCCTCCTCCACGAGTAGAAAAAGACAAGTCACGAGTTTCTTAGCCCCCCGTACCCGTTATTGTGACGCCTCGGAAATTTGCACTAAAAAGATTATTTGAGTTATGTTATGTTTATTAGTAGAAAAAAAAAATGAATGAGAAAGGAAAAAAAAAAAAAAAAAGAAGAGGGAAATCAAAGTGCATTATAAGGAGATTTCTTTTACTTAGGGTTAAGTGTTAATCCTTGCTTTATTAGTTGGAAGATTACCTAAGTTAGTTAGGTTAACTAAATGAGATTTTCTTCATGATTAAGTGGTACACCTAAGTACCAAACTTGGGTTAATTTTATTGGTCTATTAGTTTACAATAGTGTGTAATTTTGACTAACCAACTCTACCATTATTAAGCCTTTTGACTAATTGAACTTTAACACAAAAAATTAACCTAAAAGTTTCACTTAAACCCTTGTCTTTTCTCCACCATATGGCCGGCCCTCTCTCTCTCTTTTCTTCCTCTCTTTTTGCTTTAAAATTTATACCAATTATATTTAACCAACTAGCACCTATTTTGCCAAAATATCTAAACCTAACTTGACTCTTGTTTAGCTCTAATTGGTTGCACTTTCTTCCATTATTCTTTTACTTCTTTTATACCTTCTTGACTGAATTCTCTTCCATTTTCTCTCTCCCTCTTGGACGAATTTAGCTGCCCTCTCTCTACCCTCCCTTGTTCTTCATTTTCTTGGAGCTCTCTCTTCAATTTTAGACAAATTCCACCATAGAAGTGAGCTTTCTTCTTCCTAAGCAAGGTTCTCAGCTTGTTTAAGGTATGTACCATGGACTTTTGTTATTAATTTCAAGTTTATTTAAGTTTTATTTAAGCTTTAATTAGGGTTTTGTTCAAGTGTTACATTAACAGTCATGCTGGACCAGTTTTAGTAAAACGTTCATAACTTGATGTAGATAACTTGGATTTGAGTGATTCTTGTTGTTTTGGAAACTAGATTGATAGGGCTTTCCAACGGTATAAGGCTTGCACTGTGGTTCGTTAGGTATTAATCGCAGAAAGTTTGCAAAGTTGGCTGAAAATTTGATTATGCGGAAAACAGTTTTGATGATGAGCCAACTTGAGGGCTGATTTCGAACCTGTTCTAGTTGGAATTTGGATTGATGATCTCCATGAAAGTTGTAGACCTATAAACGTAATTTAAGATCATGTAATTAGAATCCCTTAGTTCTGGACGTATTGACCAAAATAATGACCTGAAGTTGGCTGAAAACCAACCCTGTGCGGATTTGGATAATGATTCTTGGAGTTTAATTCTTGAAATTTAGTGGAATTTTGATTGAATTTGAGCTTGGATTGAACTAAGAAGTTGTAGAACTTGTTGAATTATGGGTTTGATGATTGAAATCTTGGTGGAAAACAAATTTGGATGGCCAAAAATTAAGGGGAAATAATGCCAAAATTTTGTTAGAAAACCCTAGGGTAAACCCTAGGGTAAACCCTAAACCCTAGACCCTAAACCCTAAACCCTAAACCCTAGAACTAAAACCCTAGAGTTTAATGGGGTTTTTCTTGAATTTTCTTTCTAAGTTGATTAGGGTTTAAATTGAGTTTTCATTAGATTATTTTCTTATAAATTCCAGGATCCAAAAGTGAAACGCAACCATTTTCCGAAATATTTTCTTAAGCGTTCCAGGTGAGTGTCCCTTTACTTGTGCATGTGAGTGTTCCTTTGCTTTTGTTTATGAGTGTTTCTTCACATATTCATAATGCATGTTCAAATGTGATCTTATTTATACTTGATGCTCGTGACTTGTCACAACGTGCTATGTGTTCTTGATATTCATGAATTGTCACAATGTATTATATGAAGGGAAAGTGTGTACTTTATCGCACTTACCCCATGGTTTGTTACATGCACAATTTCTATCTGATGTGAATATAATTGTTTGTGAATTTTCAACTACATTAACTTGTTGCCTAGACTTCCGTGGTTATGCCGCGGTTAGTCAGGCAGGAGGGTACAAAGGAGGATATAAGGTGCTGGGTGTTTTAGGGCTTGTGGTTCTTTTCCTTGAGTTGTGAATCCTCAAAGAGGCCAACTCCGGACTGAACCTTCTTGCTTGTTGCCCTTCGGGGTGAGATCTCACCCTGGATGGGTCGGACGGTACTCCAGGAGGATATAAGGTGAATGGCGGATAGGGCTTTTGCTTGAAAATGCAGGTTTAACCGGCAATCCACTCTCACTATCATGGTCATACGATCAGTACTTGCTCTCGTGATTGGAACGTATCCTCCCTTGTTTAAATAATTATTTATTTAATTATTTTCCTATGTGATTTTGTGACACATGTTATTTGCTTACTTATTCTCTCTTGGTTTGCCTCCGTATCTGCATGTGTGGGAACCTCACTGAGCTATTATAGCTCACTCTTTGTTATTTGTTTTCCTTAACAGGCTCCTATCTCCAAAGCCGGTGGTGAGGATTCAAGGGTAGATTTTGGTAGGATTTTGATAGAAACTACTTGATATATTATTGTAGTAGTGAACGTATATAATGTAACCTGTGAAACCCGTACTTTTACTTTTAAGTTTTGAATATTATGTGACCCTGAGAACTGTCACAGTTGGTATCTACGAGTTTTTTTCCGAATTGCAAATTTTTAGTGCGTGCTCGAATCGAGTCCTGGCGAGAGCCAGGCAGGCAGTCCGCTAAGCCCTTTGGTACGCCTCTGGGTAAGGTGGGGCTGTCACAGTTATGTTGCATCCCTACTTTCTTCGACCACTTATTATCTATATTACTATTTTTCTTTTCTTTTTGTTTTCATTTTGCATAGACACTCGTGACTCCCTCGAGGTCTCGACTCGGGTTTCGCAATTAATGCGATAATCCCAATCAAGCCTCAACGAAACATCTCGACTTCCCGATACCCTCACTTAGATTTAGGATTTGCATTCATATAGATACATCTAAAATGCGATAGAATTTAGGGTTAACTTAAGAAATTTTGATTAAAACTCACAACTAGCCTTGGCTAGGTAGAAAGAGTGCCTTAGGCATGAGCCTTTGCCTTCCCTTTCTTCAAATATGACTCTCGGACCTTTTTTCTCTCATTTTTGTTTCATAGACCAGAGTCATAAAAGGGTTTTCAATATTTTTTTCTAAAAAAATTTGTTTTCATTTGATTAAACAATTTTTTGGGTGACTTGGTACACCCCAACTCAATACCAAGTGGCACTCCATTTCCAAAATAAAACCCTTTTTCAAAATTTGTTGGCCAAAACTGTTGCACTTTTAGTCCCGACCTTATTTTCTTTTAAAATATCATTTTTCCAAAAATAACACTTTTTTACTAAAAATTTGATTTTTTCACACATGCACAGTTTTTCCAAAAACCTATCTTTTCGAGAAGGGTCACCGAACAGCCTTCTTCGGGCGAGATAGTCAACGACCCCACTAGTACCGTGCCTAATCGATTTCGGACGCGATAGATTTTGGCAACTCCACTGGGGATCACTAGTGAGTCCGAGCACTTGGCTTAATAACTTTTTCCTTCTTTAAGCCTTCTATTCTATCTCATTTAGATGTTAGGATTTCATTTTTTTTTTAGGTGTTTTAGGTTTTGTTTTTAGCATTTTCACACACCTCGCCTCTCATCTATCTATGTGATGTATGTGTTACTTATTTTTACTTTATTCAACTGCGCTTGTATTTGGGGAAGGGATCAGTCATCCTTAGAGCCCATGCTTGTTAATGATATATTTCCACCTCTCATAAGAAGCACTCCATATGTGCGTTCGATACTTTTTACCTTTTTTTCTTTTTTGGTGGTTGTCACCCACCCATCCCTTTAGGAATTATGATCGATCTACTTAGACGTATGACCATGGCACAACATGCACGTAACATTGTCTAGGAGATCACCCAAACTCTTGGCTTGAATCCGCAAGTCTAGAGATTTCGGCTTTAAAAATCGATTTGCTCGGACACGTGGCTGTGGCCCGACATGCGCGTAGCAGTGTCTAGGGGACCACTCGAACCACCAACTTGGGATCCTTGGAATTGACAGAATTATTACTTTTTGGATCCCTCAGTTTGAAGGTTCGGGAATCGAAGCCTTATTGAGTCTAGATGCATTAGTGAGTCCAACCTTATGCATCCATGTAGAATAACCTAAGGTAGTGTCAGCCTTACCCTATCAAGTACACTAAGGCATGAGAGGAACCAACCTCATTTATTTTCCTTGTTATGCCATTTATTATTATTTATGTGTATTATTTGTTTTTGCCAATGTGTTATGTGTTATTTGTTGAAAAACCAATGCAATTTCTCTCCTTTTTAATTGTATTCACAACCATAGAATAAAGAGAGCCCTGGCATGGTGCTCTCGTAGAAAAGCAACCCATTATTGGCACATTTAAATTTTTGTCTTACCATTAATTTCTTCGAGAAAGATAGAAATGAGATTTCCATAAAAATTTCAAAAATTGCATTTGGTTGTAAACAAAGCACCCAAAGGGTCCAATCATTGTAAATTTTGTAAAATCTCAAAAATTTAATTTTTCAACTTGTGTCTTTTCGAATAAGAATTTTATTTTTAAAACCTTTTTCAAATTTACTCATTCTTGTTGTACTTATCAGTTTTATCCGAATTGCTTCTTCTCAAAATCAATAAATGTATTCGAGAGAGCAAACTTTTGTACAGTTTATATTCATCCTTTTCAAAGGAATTATACGTCATTTTTGCCGTATGCCCCACCCCCCAGCCCACATTACACAAAAAGTGATTTTAAAACATGTTTCATCATACTTTAATAAACTGACATTTTTGACTTGTAGGTTACTAGATAAAGCCATGATTTTTTATTTTTCTTTTAATGTTGTGTCCCATAAGGCTCGATTTTCAATCAAATAAATTTGAAATCAATAAGCCTTTGTACAATTCATTTGCCATCGTTCTCGAGAAAATTATGCATCATTATTAGAGTAAAAATTTTAAAACATTTTTGCATATTTACAAATTTTAACTTACTTTTATAAACTGAAATCATGCATAAACCCTAGAGGGAATACCATTTCGGGAATCTCATGATAAGAAAGCCGTCCTTTTGTTTTGGGTACTTAACTCTAAAAGACACGCACGTTTATATTTTCGGTAGATCCTGGTGGATGAGACCCTAGATAAGGTAATACGAGCAAAATAGAGACATCTCTTCCCAGCGGATCTAGTCCATCTACGATTAAAAAGGGGGGGTCTCACCCTAAAGGATTGTATTTCATGCTAGACCTACCCTTGGCATAATAAGGGCTCCCCTTAGAACATGCATTTGTTTTTGTTTTTACTTATACTAATTTTGATTTTTTTTCATTTTATAGGTCCTCTAAAGGAGGCAGTAAAATAAGAAAGACATCTAATACATATTTGGTTTTACGTTTGAGTATTTTTAAATTATGGTCCAATTCCAAATAAACTGTCACATGCTCGAGACCCATAAGGCCATCAAAAACATGAGTGCTCTTTTGAATTATTCGAAGGATCATGGACGACCATTTTTTTTAGAATTGATAGTGCCTAGAACCTAGATAGGTGAGTTTGGTTAGGATAAGCAATGTGATAAATGAAATTGTATTTCATAGCTAGAGTACAATTGTAACAAGAATAGTAAATAATTTGGATGCTAATAATTGCACTCCTTCTATAAATTTAAGATTGCCTTGTGTTCCAAAATTTTTCTCAAATGAAGTGTTAAATAAGTTGCTTTCTCAAATTTGTTTATGACATTTGATTTTCCCTTCATGTCTTGCATTTAGCTTTTGAAAAAGTTTTCTTCAAATCTTTTGTTATATTGAGCAAATGATTCTTTGATGAGACCTTGAAATAAATCACATTTTCTTCTCAAAACCTAGTGCTAGGTTTGTGTAATTGTAAGCTTTTCTCTTTTGATGAGTCAATGCAAGTTCAAATTGAATGAAATGAAAAACATTTTCCCATATGTTTTGACGATAAAAATAAATGCCCATGATCTTCAGATGCCATCTTAATTGAAGCTCATGATTGCAACTTTGATATCCCTTTGAATTCTAAAATAGCACAAATTATTAATGAGAATTGGAGTGATATCGAAAGGGAATAAGGATTTTGTGTTAAGTATTTTGAACAAATTCGAAAACAAAGCCAAGCCTAACTTGGAAGGGATAGAAGCTATCAACATTAGTGCTAAGGCAAGGGCCAAGGAAGTTTGAGTCAGTAGATCCTTCAATTATGAAGGCCTCAAAAGATGGGGATAGTTCTTAAAAACATAAATTCAATTGACAAGAATGATTGCTCAGACTCTCGTTTGTGAGCATTCAAATCATTAAGAAAGAGGACTACCGTGAATTGACAAAGTAAGTCTGGAGAATTCAAACACAACAAAAGAATGGACATGTAGGGGATATGACTTCGACCAATTCACAAGGGGAGTTTTGTTGTTTTATGTCCACAATTTCTTATTCACCTTTAGAATGTATCGTATAAGTTATTGCGTAGGGGATGTTACATGCTTGTGAATTGTAGTCAGCAATCGTGATTTTATCTAATTCCCCTACTTGTTGAAATTACTTTATGTGCGTAGACAAATACTTTCTTTGAGTAATAAGAAATGATTATTATGTGGTTTGGAGTTTTGTTCTTATGGAAAGTATTTCTTGTAAAGTGGTTAGAATTATGTCTAAATTTTGTATATTTGAGAAAAATTTCTCTTCTTTACTTAATTTCACACGTTAAATGCTGATTATAATCAATTAGTGCATTCATGTAATATGTGTTATGACATCTATTATGAGGGATTTTTATACAAAAAAAAAAGAGAAAAAAAGAAAAGAAGAAAAAGAAAGAAAGAAGAAGAATGATGTAGTTTTTCTACTCCAATGATTCTTGTATGTGAAAACCGGGAGTCTTCATTTAAAAATGTCGACTTTTGCATCAAACGGTATTTGAATTACGAGTAATACATTGCAAATTTGAGCAAGTAAATTGTTAAGTAATCAGGGATCTTCATCCAACCAATGTCGATTCTTGCGTAAAAAGGTAAATTTACTTCTCAAATATAGTTTTGCTATTTGCTTAAGATTAAGATGTTGAGTAACTGGGAACCTTCATAAACTAATGTCGGTTTTCGCGTCAAAAGACACTCTCGTATTTTGAGTAATCAGTTCACTAAACAAAATTCCCTCATGTGAAAATAAAATTGATCATAAACATGTGATGCGCTTTGATTGACCATATGATTCATTTGCTTGTGAAATTCGGTAAGGCGAAGAAATTAAGTTGAGCTAACTTAATTGTGATATAATTCCCTCCCCTTTGCTTGATATTATGAGTATTAAAGACAAGACAATAAATTGTATAATGGTTATTTATTTGGTCTTGAGGAAATACATTTTAAAACGCACATGTGTGATTTCAATGCTTGAATCATTAGTTGATCTTGCATTTTCCAAATCGTTTGAGGTCAAACAACGATTCAAGTGTGAAAAAATTGACAATTATCAAAATGATACATTTTGGTGTATTTGTGTTTCACCAAAAAATTTAAATTTTTTTAGATAAAAATAATTTTGAGTAGATTGACGCACCGGTTTTTGTGATTTTTTCAATATAGTAATGTTGAATAAAGTTTGGATCAATTGGTGTATGATTGCTCTCATCAAAGAGAATAGGTATTACCCAAGGGAGGTCATGTTCCAGTAGAAGTGAATGGTCAGATATTTTCCTAGATCATTAATTCAGACACCATCAAGGACTTTTTCGCTTTGATTTAATAAATTTTCTTTTAAAAATTGTTGCAAAAGAGACGGATCAAAGGCAGGCCTGCTTTCTTTTTCCTCAAACATTTATCCCTTTAGTTTTCCCTTTGAGCCTTCAGAATATGTGATTTTCATTTGACAACTACTTGAAAATTTCACCTCACACTGGGGCCATCTTGTGGTAATTTCATCCTACACTGGGACAAATTTTATTTTTGACATGTGTTTCCAAAAAAAAAAGAGAAACAAAAAAAAAAAGAGAGAAAGGAAGATATTGAAAAAGAAAGCCCAAGAAAATAAGTAAAACTGGGGCAAATATTTTGAAAAATGAAAAAGAGAGGAAAAGAACTCCAAAAGCCAATAGCAAAGTTGAGGTGAAAATTTTGTAAGAAAAATGGAAACTATCAAAATTGGGACAAATTTCTTTGCAAAGGCGATCTCAAGTTATTTAAACCCTTCATGAATTCTGCTTTTCAGCCTCAACATTTTCAGCACATTACTCATCCCATTTCAAAAGCCAAGAATGTCACCAGCTTCTGTCTATATTTTGTGACAATTTTGAAATGAAAATTTGCGAATCAACTGGCATATGATGTTAATATAACTATCCCAAATCATCAAAGGGAATATTATCTTACTGATGCCAAATATTTTTCCAACGCCAGTCTATTTTAATGAAAATAGGAAAGACTATTTCAAGTTTGGATACTACAAGTTCATTTCATTTCTTCCACTGAAGTCGATAGTTTGGAAAGACACCGTAACTAGGAAAATACAACAGTTGAAGACTCACGAATGAGAAAGTCTATATGTCGGCAATGGATTCTTTTGGAAATTTATGACTACAGTTGCTTGAGACTCCTTTTCCATATTAATCATTTTGTGGCAATGTTAGAATTCAAATGGGAATGACATCCAAAGATCAAAAGGTATCTTTTAAACCATCATTTCAAGATTTTTTTTAAAAAATGCTTCATTTAATTGTATTTCATTTAGTCTTTGCGTGTTTCGTGTTATTTATTGTACATAATTTCTTTTACATTATTGCATATGAAGCATTTTGAAAAATTGACATTTGCTTCGTTTGAATTTTAATAAAAGCAAAGGCAATCCTAAATTTATTAGAAGTTGGAGCCATACATGAATTGAAAAACTATTTTGGGAAATTTGATTTGAGTCATGAATCAGAGTTCACTGCATTTGAGAGACTTGCAGAAAGTAAAATAAGATTAAGCCTACCGCGAGTTGAAAATGAAAATCAGTTCTCGGTAGACTCAATCCTTGCATTGGGTACAGATTTTTATTTTCAGTTCGTGGTAGGTTCAATTGTCAGTATTGGGTACCGTCTTCATTTTCAATTCGCGTTAGGTTCAATCGTCAGTATTGGGTACCTTCTTTTCATTCTCAGCTTGCGGTAGGCTCAATCTTTAACATTGGGTACTGATTTTTCAATTTTCAATAGTTATGTTTGTAGTATTAGATAATATGTCGTTCCAATTGCATACATATGCATCTTACTTTAACATTCTTGTTCTTCTTATGTCATCATGCATCAGTCGTCATGTTAGTTTAATTACTTTCATATTTCTCAAAAAAAAAAAAAAAAAAAGAAAAAAGGTGGAAAAAGAGGAAAAGGAAAAAAGAAAATTTTTTGAGTTAAATTGCATCCTATGCTCAATACTTATTTCTCCCTTGTTTAAAATCTTTATCGCATTTATTTTGTCTAGCAGCTTGAACTCGCTTTTTGTTATTTACTTTTCCAAATCTGATAGTCCAAACTTTGCATTCTATGATTCCTGACAGCCCAAGATCATGTATTTGTTATTTACATTTTCAAGTCTGGCAACCCAGACCTTGCTTTGCATTTCATGATTCTTGACAACCCAAGATCATGCATTTGTCATTTAAAAATTTTCAAGTTGGTAGCCTAATTTTGCATTCATCAACCTTGGCAGCTTAAAGTCATGCATCCATTTAGCAGTCTGGTCGGTATTTGTTATTTACATTTTCAAGTCTGACAGCTTAGATTTTGTGTTCATCAATCTTGACAACCCAAGGTCATGCATCCGTTCAGTAGTCTGAACGACACATGTCTATTTACTTTTTCAAGTTTGGCAGCCCAAACTTTACATTCGTCAATCTTGACAACCCAAGGTCATACATCCTTCTAATAGCCTGGTCGGCATCTAATTATTTACCTTTTCAAGTCTGGTAGACCAGACCTTACATTGCATTCTATGATTTCTGACAGCCCAGGATCATTCATTTATATTTTCAAGTTGACAACTCAATTTTGCATTCATCAACCTTAGTAACCCAAAGTCATGCATTCATTCAGCAGCCTGAATGACATATGTCTATTTTACTTTTCCAAGTTTGACAGTTCAAACTTTGCATTCATCAACCTTAGCAGCCCAAAGTCATACATCTGTCCAGTAGCTTAGTCGGCATCTATTTATTCACTTTTTCAAATCTGGCAGCTTAAACCTTACATTGCATTCTATGATTCTTAGTAGTCGAGAATCATTCATTTATATTTTCAAGTTGGCAGTCCAACTTTGCATTCATCAACCGTGACAGTTCAATGTCATGCATCTATTCAGCAGCCTAAACGGTATATATTTATTTATTTTTTCAAGTTTGGCAGCTCAAATTTTGCATTCATCAATCTTGGCAGTCTAAAATCATGCATTCGTTCAGCACCTGAACGACATATGTTTATTTACTTTTTCAAGTTTGGTAACCCAAATTTTACATTCATCAACCTTGGTAGCCCGATGTCATGCATCTGTCCAGCAATTTGGTCGGCATCTGTTTATTTACTTTTTCAAGTCTGGCAACTCAGACCTTACATTGCATTCTATGATTCCTGGCAGCCCAAGATCTTCATTTATATTTTCAAATTGGTAGCCCAACTTTGCATTCACCAACTTTGGCAGCCCAATGTCATGCATCCGTTTAACAGTCTAAACGACATATGTCTATTTTACTTTTGCAAGTTTGGCAGCCCAAACTTTGCATTCATTAACTTTGACAGCTTAAGGTCATGCATCCATCCAACAACTTGATTGACATTTGTTTATTTACTTTTTCAAGTCTGGCAGTCTAAACCTTGTATTGCATTTTATGATTTCTGACAACCCAAGATCATTCACTTATATTTTTACGTTGGCAGCCCAACTTTGCATTCATCAACTTTAGCAACCCAAGGTCATGCATCCGTTCAGCAGCTTGAATGGCATATATTTATTTACCTTTTCAAGTTTTGCAGCCCAAACTTTGCATTCGTTAATCTTGGCACTCCAAGGTTATGTATCCATTCAGCAGCTTGAACAGCATCTGTTTATTTATTTTTTCAAATTTGGCAACCCAAACTTTGTATCCACCAACCTTGGCAGGCTAAGGTCATGTATTCGTCCAGCAGTCTGGTTGGCATTTGTTTATTTATAATTTTAAATCTAGCAGCCCAAACATTGTATTGCATTTTATAATTCTTAGCAGCTCAGGATCATTTATTTACATTTTAAAGTTTGGTAACCCAAACTTTGCATTTATCAACTTTGGCAGCCCAAGGTTATGTATCCATTCAATAGCCTGAACGACATATGTCTATTTACTTTTTAAGCTTGGCAGGTCAAACTTTACATTTATCAACCTTGACAACCCAAGGTCATGCATCTGTTCAACAGTTTGAACGGCATATGTCTATTTACTTTATCAAATTTGGCAGCCTAAACTTTGCATTCATTAACCTTGGTAGCCCAAGGTCATGCATCCATTCAGTAGTCTGAACGGCATATGTCTATTTACTTTTTCAAGTTTGGCAGTCTAAACTTTGCATCTATCAACCTTAGCAGCCCAAGGTCATGCATCCGTCTAGCAATCTGGTCAACATTTGTCTATTTACATTTCAAGTTTAGCAACCCAAATATTACATTTAACTTATCAGTATTTATCTTATCTAGCAATTTGACTTCATTTTTGGCCTATTGGCTTAAACACTTTATTTTATCTTGCAGTTTTTACCACTTTAGGTTATCCTTGTTTAGTTGTCCAAGTGTCGCAGTTCCTTCTTTATTTTGATCGCAAGTTTTGAAAATTTTAAATTCTTAACTCACTATTTGTAGTTGTGTTTTGCATTTATAGTTCACTTGCATTCGAATTACGTTTGACCTAATTCCCTTTGTCAGGATACGTAGGCAGCTCCTTGAGAGCTCAGTCACATATTTTTTATATTTTTTGGTCATTAGTTTACATCTCATCACATTTTCACGCTATACATGACTAGATATTTTATTTACAACAGTACTTATTTTTACATTTGGGTGAGTCAAAATTTGATATTATTTACGTTTTTGTTTGAAATCTCTACGAGATTCCCGACAAAGAGGGGCAAATTGTAGACACCAAATTTTGACACAATTTATTTTTCAAACATTGGGAGCATTTTTATATTTTGGGGTCAACATTCTAATTTTTCAATAATCTCGAGAGGCAAAATAGTAATTTTTATCTGTAAATATTTTTCATTAGTTTTGAGAGTTTTAAATTCATATTTTTACTTTCATACAAATTTGTTAAATTTTTATGATTTTTTTCGAATTTAATTAGTTTTCTTTTTATATTTTACCGGCATAAGGGAAAAATAATAATTTCGTCTTGTGAATACCATTTTAGCTCATTTTAAGTTTTTAATTTATTTTTCTAATTATTTAAGCATGTTTCTAAATTTTCTTGATTTTTTCGGAGACGATTGCTATTTCTTCTATAGATACTGCATTTATAGACAAGATCCTTATTTTACAGTTTAAATTTATTTTTCAACAATTTTTGAGTCATAAATGCATTTCCTAGGGTTTTAACCTTATTTTTAATTTTTGGTAATTTTTTTAGGCTAATAGTTATTTTCTGTGTATTTTCGTTGTCTAGGGACAAAATAAAAAATTCACATTTTTAATATATTTTTTATCAAATTTTAAGTCATAAATGCATTTTCTAGGTTTTTAAACTCATTTTTAATTTTTGACAATTTTGTCGAGGCCAATAGCTATTTTCTATATATTTTCGTTGTTTAGGAACAAAATCGTCATTCACATCTTGAACGCGTCGCTAACATTTATTTTGCAATCTGCTTAGAATTTTTTAAAAAATTTTGGAATTACTGTCATTTCTTTATATTAATTTTGATTTTTTTTGGTTAAAAAATATTCTTTTTAAAATAAAATTACAATTTTTATTTCCGGTGACTTTTTTGTTATTTTGTAGTATTCTTGATGACCAAGACAACTTGCTCTATAAATGCCCCCCATTAAAATAAGAAAAAGTACAAGAAGAAAAATGAAAAACCCTAGAAACCCTTTTGCTTTTATCTATTAAATATTAAAACACATAGAAAAATACCAAAAAATAAACACTCAAAAACGTTTCTTGGATTGCTCCATTCACTATTCATCTTCGTCCAAAGGATTCACCGTTCATCATCAGATTAGTCCCTGAGCTTTAAAAGGTCTTAATTCCTGTTTTGGTTTCGATGCATCTTTTTCTTCTACCTATTTACAAGAATTTGATTATTTACATTCATTTACTAGAGATTTTGGTTTTTTTTTTTTGTGGCAAACCCCGTACACGGGGAGGGATGCTAGCCCCAAATTTTATTAAAAGATAAAAGTAGACGAATTACAAAATTGGAGGGGGGCCAAACCTAACCTCCATGTAATAATTGCAGAAAGAAATAAGGAGTACTACTCCTTTACAGTTAAAAGAAAAAATAGATACTACTCTCTTACATTGAAATGTCTTAATGAAGGAAAACTCAATTTTATCTAGAGAGACTAAACTTTTAATAGAACTAGGAAGCTGGGACTGATTAAAAACATGAAGTTGTGAGTCTGGTAAAGAAGACAGCTTATCAGCAACCATATTAGCTTGGCGAAACACATGTGATATAGAAGCCTTCAAGAGATGCATTAACTGACGGATTTGAATAATGGAGAAACATAAATTCCACCCACCCATCTGATGATTCTGTAATAAGTAAACTAGAGATTGGGAATCAACCTCAACAAGGATATTCTCCAAACCATGTTCCGAAACCAATTGCAAACCAAGTAAGCAAAGCAGTAGCTTCAGCTAGCAAAACATCCATGTCACCAAATTCTTTATAAAAAGCAAAAACCACTGATCCATATGAGTCCCTAAGAACCCCTCCCCTCGAGGCTTTGAGGTTTGAGACAGAAGCATCAGTGTTCAGCTTATAATACCCAGACGGAGGCTTTTTCCCAGGCAATGGCACAAACCCTTCTCTTAGGTAATGGATGAAAATAAAGTATTTGGAGAATCTACTATGAGAGTTGCCAAACAACTTTTCCTTATAAAAATAGGTTGACTTCCCAAATTTGAATAAAAAGGATTCCACTTCATATATCACCCTCTCAACCCTCGGTTTGTTGCCATTATACTTTGAATCATTTCTAGCCAGCCATAAAAACCACAAAACCACCATAGGGATGATGCACCAAATACTATAACCGTCTTTACTTGATGAGTATTGGAACCAATGCATTCAATAATGATGATATACATGTGAATGAACTCTGAATAAGGCCAAAAGCATGAGAAAAATAATCCCAAACTCTCTTAGCCAACAATCCATCAACAAAAACATGTAAAACATCTTCTATCCCTTCACAACATTCACACTTGGAAGCAAGGTTAAAACCTCTGTGCTGAAAAATAAAATCAATAGACAGCCAATTATATAATAATCTCTAAATGAAAAAATTAATTTTCAAAGGCAAACCTGAATGCCATACTTGAGTAAGCACCGTTGATAAATTCTGTCGCTTCTTGATCAATTCCCAAGCTGAGTGCATTGAAAAATCCCCATTTGATGAAACTGCCCACATAATTTTATCCGGCTCCCCCATGCGTATAGGAATGTTCATAATATCTCCCACCACCTTTTCTGGAAGCCATGCCATCAATCTCTCCTTATTCGAGCCATGTTCGAGTCAAAAATTCAGCAACAAACATGAGTTCAATGCTAGTCTTTTGACACAATGAAGCTAAGGAAATCTCTCCTAGTCAATAATCATTCCAGAAATCAATTAATCCCTCACCAACTATTCATCTGATTTGATACTCAGCCTGACGCCTAACTATGAACCATTCTACGCCATAGGTGAGAGCCAATCCTATCCACCATCATAGGATGTAACCCTCTGAATATATTTGGAGAACATAAACTCAATCCAAAAGGAATTCCTGAGACCTTAACTTTCACCATAATTTCACTGAGCAAGCATCCACCATATCAGATAAATCCCGTACACCTAGCCCTCCTTCATTCACGGGGTAGCAAATCTTCTCCCATGATGCCCAATGAACGCGTTTGTCACCTCTATTGTCCCACAAAAAAGCATTAAATAATTTCTCCAAGGATCTAAGAACACCCTTTGGAGGAGCTAACACCTGAATCAAGTATACTAGGGATAGAAGATAAAACATGACGAATCAAAATCAATTTACCTCCAGCAGATAAGTATCTTGAGTTCCAATTACTTAATCTTGATCGAATCTTCGTAACCAACTCATCAAAATACACTTGTTTATTCCTTCCCTTAAACATCGGAACACCCAAATATTTAAAAGGCAACTTCTCTTCTCTAAACCCCAGTACCTGTTTCACCTATATGAATAATTCTTGGAGATGCGTGAGATGAGCACATAAAAGAACTTTTTGCAACATTAACTCTCTGCCCCGAAATCCATTTGAAAATGTTGTAAAAAATCCTTTATTTTCTTTAAACCTGACTTATAGCAGCGTGTGAAAATTATTGTGTCATCAGCAAATGCTAAGTACTGAGACCCTACCACCTTTTGACGAAAAAAACAGGTTAGAATTGCTCTGAAAAAGATGATACATACCTCTACCCAAGGTACTCTGCCGCCAACAGGAACAATGCAGGAGAAAGTGGGTCTCCTTGTCTCACCCCCCAAAATGACTTAAAAAACCTGCAGGCTTCCCCATTGATCATGACTGAGAACCAATTGTTAGCTAGCACCCGATAAAATAAGTCCTACCACATTTTCAGAAAACCCAAACCTTCGCATCATTGTCATTAAAAAGGCCCAGTTGACCTCTATCATACGCCTTTTTCCATGTCCAGCTTCAATATGAAATTTGGTGCCGCTAACTTTTTGTTAATTTCAGACACAAGCTCCTGAGCAGTCAAGATGTTGTCCATGATACCACGTCCTGGTAAAAAACCTGTTTGCCAATCAGACACCACAGAAGGCAAAATTTTGTTGAGTCTGCATGAAAGGATTTTTGAAATTATCTTCGAACTAACGTTACACAAACTGATTGGCCGAAAATCTTTCCACTGTGATGCACCATCTGTCTTTGGCAGAAGCACTATCATTGTGCTAGTCATTCCCCCAGGTAGACTGCCTCCAAAGAAAAAATCCAACACAGCTGCCAATAAATCATTCTGGATAATGTCCCAAAATTGTTGATAAAAATACGCTCCAAATCCATCCGGCCCTGCAGTACTATTAGCATCTAACGAAAATACAATATCTTTTACCTCTTTTAGCTCAGGAGAAATTCTGAGTTGAGCATTCTAACTCTCTATTATCTAAGGTAAAGAGAAAGGAATTTCTCCAACTGGACAAGTCTCCCTATCATCACTAAAAAGGCCTTCATAGAAACTAATAGTAGAATCTTTGATAGCTTCCGTCTCCTCCAGCCATGAACCCTCTTGCGATTTAATCCTCCCAATAAAATTTTTACATCTTCTTTGACGTACTACTGAATGAAAAAATGATGTGTTGGCATCTCCTTCTTTCAACCATTTGATGGCTGATTTTTGCTTCCAGAAAGTACATTCCATTGCCAACAACCTGATCTGAATTGCTCGGTCTTTATTCACCTGCTCCTTGTGCTCTTCATCCCTATGGAGATCATACTCTCTTTCTGATGCCAAAAGTTTGTCAGCTGCAACCTGCAGTTTATTAAAGACATTCCCAAACACATCCCTGTTCCATATCTTCAAGAATTTGTGGAGCCTAAATAATTTATTAACAAAAGCTTGCAAACCAAAACCTTCAATAGGTTGGCTCCAATTATCATACCCAAGTTGGTAAAACCCTCATGCTGACACCAAATATTTAAAAATTGAAAAGATGAACCCTTACCTCGCTGATTATCGCATTTGAAAAGGAGAGGACAGTGATCATATCTACCTCGAGAGAGGTGAGATAGCTTCGAATGCATGAACTCCTCATACCATTTCTCATTAACTAACATACGATCTAATCTCTGACACATTCTGCCATTGGTCCACGTAAAAGGATAACCCTAAAAAGAGATAGCGTTTAGCCCCGCATTCAACATAGATAGATTGAACTCTTCAATGTTGCAAAGATTTGGAACATTACCTCCCACTCTCTCTTCAGCTAAAGCTATGATGTTAAAATCACCACCTACTGCCCAGGCGGACTGTATGTTCTCTCCAATTTCCTCCAAGTTTTGCCATAAGAGCCTACATTCCACTCTTGTGTGTTTATCATAAACAGCCGACAAAGCAAATGCACCACCACTCCTTACTATCACAGAAATATGAACCAGTTGACCAACATGTTCCATGAACTCACAACAGAATTCATCCTTCCATAAAACCCATAGCTTCCCCCCAATAAAACAACGGGCAGCATCAAAACGCAATGAAAACTTAACGTTCTCCAAATGAGAATCAGCTGAAAAAGGCTCAATCAACACCAGTAATTGAACATGATTACTTCTACACACATTAGCAATATATTGAACAGAATCCATACAGGAGGCACCCTGTATATTCCAAACAACTATATTAATCGATTCTAACATTCTTAGAACGTAAGTTATAATCTGAAGATTCATAAACACTGACCTTTTTCTTTGCAGCTAAAGGTCTGCTTGGTTTGTTCGTTTCCATGCTGTTACACGATGCATCCAGATTGTTGTCTATGGTAGCTGACTTTCCCGACAGTCTGGCTGCCTGGAATCTATGTTGTAAATGCCCATGAAATTCTTTCAGCAGCTACAGTGAGACCTTATCTTCATCCAATAAGTCACCAAAGGATTTGTTACGCTTCCATTTAAAATGTTTCACTGGAGAAGGCCTTACTAAATGATGAAAAATGCCAATAGCATCATCCGTATCAGAACCTTCTAAAACTTGGAACGCATTGGTGGCTAAAGGAATGGTATCCAACAACCCCTAGACCATTTTCTGAACATCCGAAGCCTCCACAATCTCTAAGAGTTCCTGGGTCTTATCTAGCTCTTGAACCACACCTAGTTGATCACTGTTAGTCTGCTCCATAGGACTGCCTCCTTGTTTGGAAAAGAAAGCTTCCACATGACCAGGCAAAACCTCACCAGCACAGGAAAGGTTATTTTGTTGAGAAATCTCATTCTGGGCCACCTCACCCATCGGTGTTATATTTTTGTTATGGATAGCATCAGCATGCAACACAATTTGTGAGTGTGGTATGTGAGGATCGACCAGCTTTGGAACAAATACTTGTTTGGGCTCCAAGTTCTTGTTCTCCAAACCTTATGATTTCTTCAGAGCCTCAATTCATTGCATCCCCTTCGTTGCCTTTTTTCCATCCTCTCTCACAGGCCGAAGATGAGAATTTTAGACATGGCACCCATCCTCACTAAGCCCCATCCGTGAACAAAAAGAGCAAAACACAGGTAGATATTCATATTCTACTACCTGCCAGAAGCCTCCATCCTCAAAATCGATCCAAATACATTTGATTGGCTCTTTAGAAACATCCATTTCTACCAGAACTCGTATAACAGAAGGACGTTTCAGACCAATGGTGGCTTCATCAACCTGCAAGGGTCTTCCAACCACACTGCCCAATTTGGATAACATCGGCATAGAGAAGAGAGGTAGTGGAAGATCAGGAAAGTTAATCCAAACTAAAGCCAATGGGGACTGCCTATCCGGGCGAAAATCAAAAGTCCAGTATGAGAGAACTATTGGAAAGTTGTGTATGTATCATGTCCGGCGACACCATAATCGAGTGAAATCATCCGTGGATTGAGGCCTTAGTATCACATGTTTAGAGTCCAACAAACCAACTGGACAGTTAGATTTTAATCTAAGAGAGGTAATAAACTTCCTGATGATTTCCATAGAAGGTCTTCCCATCGCAAATCTCCCTACCAATGCATTCTGGTAGGGTTCTGAGAGCATCCTCAATTCCTGTCTCGATAAAAATAACGCAGGTTCACCCTTGTAAGACGCAAGTTTGCCATGATCCAATGCTGAAGAGTCCGAGGAAGAAACCAGTGTAGCCGCAAAGGATTTCTATAGGGAAGTTTTGGAAGAACAAAGAAAGGTGGTGGCAGCCCACCATCCGGCTGCACAACAGCCATGATGGAGGCTAACCTGAAGAAGAAGGTTTTACTGGAGAGAACCCTTCAAACCAGAGGATGAGAGGAGAGAGAAAAGCACCGGTGATGAGCACAACCACCACCGGAGATGACCAAAAAATTTTGAAATTCAAAGTTCCATGAAGATAGGAGAAGAAAGAGAAGAGAGCATATATAGTATGTATGTATATATGTGTATCACTTGGGATTTTGGTTGAATCTGTTATTCTTTTGCTTTAATTTCTGGGTTCTGTTCTTATGTCTGAGTTTAAATCTTTCTGATCTCTGTTCTTTTATGGGTTTGTGTTATTTTTGATTTCTGAGATTCATTCTCTTCTTCTTCTGTATCATCACTTTCTTCCATTGTTCTTCGGCCTTTTTCTTTCACCGTCTTCTGTCTCTCTCCTCCCTACCACCATCATCAACAAATAGCATAACAACCCCCTCCATGTCCTCTACAAAGACCTTTATACAACCAAAAAACATAGAGACCAGTTACCTCTAAACAACCACCATACAAGCCCTAAACACAACCTACAAGAAAAAGTAGAAAATAGACACATGAACACCAATTCAGCTATCAAGCCCCTTCCATCTACTCCGCTTCATCTCATTCTCCAGCAGCTAAATCCGTCAAACAGAGACAACAATTGCCATTGCCAAAGCCCTATCTCACTTCCCATCACACACTATCACTAAACCTCAACAACAGCCCATAGCCCTACGCTACCATCGACCAGAATAGTAGTACCATCACATGCCCCTGCCAATCTAGAACCCCATCATTAGCAGCAAACAACCACCCAATCCAACCCCAAATCCCACCAATACAACCCCAAAAACCATCAGGAATCAAACCTATCTCACTCCAAGCCACCAACACCGTTCACCTCTACTCGAACCTAATACAAAGCCTCCCATCCACCTCTTATCAGTCCCGATTTCAGACCCAATACGCAACTTTCCCCCCCTCAGTTAACAGCCCTCACTATCAGAAACCAATACAAACTCACAGAAAGCCCCAATTGCCCTCTTCTTGTCTCTCTCAAATTATAGCCCCCAAACTTCCTAAATACACAAAATCAGTCACTAGCGTGCCACCTAAAGCCACCACGATAGCCCATCCGTCACCAAGATCACAAGCACACAAATAACTGCAAACTCCACCTTCCATCCTCCTCACCAAGTTACCACGCCGAGACCACAGCCCTGCAATCCCCACTAAGTTAGCCTCACCAACACACAATTGTTACTCTAGCAATGTCATCTTTCCCCAATCAGTCCCCACAGTCATACCAAACAGTCATACACTCACCCATCAGCCCTCTCATCTTCTTCAACAGTCATCATCACGCCTCTAGTCTTCTCCTTATGCCCAATCAAACCCAACATCATCAATTGCGCCTCTGCCCCCCTCTCACCAAAGCTCTTGTACAGAAAGAGAGGGAGAAACAAGAACAAGAGAAACAAAGGATAGAAAGAAGAAAGTAAAGAATGAACGGAAGCTACTGGGAGAGAGTGACTGGGACGCGACCGAAAAGTGAGAAGAAAAGAGAGAGGAGAGGGACAGAAAGGAAAGAATGAAAGAGGAGGCAGAAAAAGAAAGGAAATTTCGGATAGAGGAGAAGAAGGAAACAAAGACGGCAAAATGAGGGAACAGAGAAAAAGAGATAAGAGAACAAGAGAGAATTTCAGGAATCTGGAGAAAGAAAAAAAGAGAGAAATACAGAAAGGGCTAGCTAGAGAATAGAGAGAAGAGTTGGCGAGAGGAGAGAAGATCAGAAAAGAAAAGAGAGAAAGAGAGTGGAAGATAGAAAACTAGAGGGGAGAAGAGAGAAGAAGAAAACGGGAATGGAGAGAGTAGAGAGAGGAAATGCAGAGAATGGAAAAGAGAACTAGAAAAAAGAAAGATGAGAGAGTTGGTGAGAGAATTGATCTGCAATTAAGAGGGAGGGGTTGATTTAGTAAATTTGGAAAATTGGGTAGAAAATTGAGTTTTTTTTAGTATTATTATTTTGATTTTTGGGAATTAGATTTGGAAGTGTCTTTGGGAATCTCGGTTAAATAAACTTATTAGACTGTTTATGGCATTTTCGGTTAAAACATGTAATGGAATTTAGTATTTTTTTTGTTTCATTCTCATTTGTTTATTTAGCTGGTTTGATTTACATTTAATTCGTCTATTTTGGTTAATTAGTTTGGTTGATTAAGTAAATTTAGCTTATTTACTCAGTTTGGTATTTCCATGTCTTCTGATCATCTGTTATAAAAATTATGTTTAGGCTTTAGTTTGTGTTGTTTTTGTCAATATTACTATATCCTTGATTATGTCTTAATTGTCATAATTTTGTTCTTGATTTTGACACATCGGTACTATAATTTTATTTCTCTTCAATTAAGTCCTAAGTGCTTGTAATTTTGTGCCCCAAATTTGTTAGAATGTTATTTTTACCCCCTTACTTAGTTTTAAATTTATAGTTGTATCCCTATGCTAACTCGAGTTTATTGTTTTGTCCCCCCAATTTACTTTAATTTTACATTTCTACCCCAATTTATGTTAATTTTACCCTTTAAGTTTTATAGAGTTTTGTTTTTACCCCCTGTAGTTGCTAGAATTTGTTTATTATCTCAATTTGTCAATACTCATATATTTTAGGTTTTATTTGTTTATACTAAGATACTTTGACTTGTTTGTTCATTTTGGTTAGTATTTGTACCGAGTCTTCAAAAAGGTAATTCCATTACTCGTTGATTGCTTCTTTACGTGCTCCAATGTGTTCCTATGTGATTTATTATGCATTTTTCTCACATGTTTCTTATTTTACTTGTTTTTTTGCGTATTTATTTTACTTTATGTTATTTAATCTTGAATTTTATTATTTTGGCAAAAAATATAAATGTTTTGTATTTATCTAGCCAATGTAATAGTTAGGTGATAAGTAATAAACTTACCTATATTATTATATATAATATTATATATTTTAGATGATATTTTAATTATAAATATAGTATTTTTGGTTGCAAATGACTTATTTTCCAACAAGTCATAAGAATTAGGATTTTTACCAAAATTAGGGTGTATGAGGCAAAATTTTTATTTGAGCAAATTAATGCACAATTTTGATATATAATTGCTGGTTCATCATACTTGAACTTATCTTGGATCAATCAAAGCAAAGGAAAATCAAATTCAATTGTGATTCAAAGAGTTAAAGTGGATGAACAACTTGAAAAGAACAAATGGGCAAAATAATGAAAAATCTAATTCATTACCAAAATGCTTGAAAATACGTGAAAAATACTTGTACACATCAGGTCCAACTAAAAAAAAAATTGAAAATCAAGTGGTGGTCATAAGGATGGGATCCGCGTCTGGAGATACGCGGATGTCACATGCGTATCACCAAACTCGTATCGCATTTCGGTTGGACTTTCTAGGGCATCAACTTGCATCCTCTTCCACCTGGTTTTTGTAGACATTTTTAGATGGAGATAGGGTTCTGCAAGTGGGAGAATACATTGGGAGCATAAATGAAGACTTTTGTGCCCATTTGGAATCCTCAAGCAAATCTTCATCATTTCCATGCATTAATGATTTATGCAAGTTGGAAAATGACTTAAGGAACATTTGTCTATAAATAGAAGTCATTTGTAAAGAAAAAGGAGGAGAGTCTTAGTAGTAGAAAGTAATTATAGTCTTTAATTCTATACGTAGCTTGGTAAAGAATTAGTAGAATTCTCTAAATCCTTTAATAGAGTGGTGAGGAACATTGTAAGAGACTTTTGTAGTGCAAAATTTTAAAGGTGAATAAAGAAGAGGACTAATTCTCATATTGGTTGAGCAATTCTCAAACTCTATCTCTTTAACTTTCAATAGTTGCCATGAATTCTATCTTTAAAGTTGAACTTTTAGTTGTTTCATTAACCATGTTGAACTAAAGGCTTCATCAAGATCATGGATGAAGCTAATGAATCAACAAACATGATTTAACTTACTAAGCTTGCATTTGTTTATTTGCTTGTTCAAGATTTAACTCTTGTTTTTGCATGGCCAACTTAAACAAGTCATCTAGTTGCTACTTGACATTGAGAAATGCATGTAACAATGGAAAATGAACAAGTAATGCTTAAGTCTTTCATATGAGAATAATGGATGCTTAAGTGAATCGCTACAATTCATATTATCATAAAATTTATCATGAGAATAGTTAGAATCTTGTCATTTCATAGAGAGATCTAATTATGACACATATGGAATTGGATTCTAAACAAAGCAAGACAACACTTAATAAGTCATTTATGCTTGGTTCATTAGTGGATTCTATGTTCTAGACTTCTTAGTTTGAATTCTACAAAAATTCTTAATCATAAATCTACTCAATTGAAGGGATCCCATATCACTCTTATCTTAATTTGTGTTTAGATAATAAAAGTTAGTGAAAAAGCTTTAGTAATTGCACATATTTGATTCCTCGTGGGATTCGACATCTAATACTCCAAATACTACAATCGACCGGTGCACTTGCGGAATAAGTTGGAAAATTAGGTTTTTATTACTTGATTTGTGTGTTTTTATTCATAATTGTTATACCTAATCTGCACCACGTCATTAGGTTTCATTTCGTATTTTTAGTAAAAGCTTTGTATTTAGATAGCAAATGTAATAGATAGGTCATTTTTTATTTTTATTTTTTCCCTCTAAAATTGTATTTAAATCCCCTAGTGTAATACTTAGGGTATGCGTGCTTCTATATGCTTATGTGCTTATTTGTTTTTATCGCTTTCCTTAGGATTTTTGCATCTAGATATTATGTTTATGTGCTATGTGTTCTTACATGCTCTAATATGTCTTTATATGTTTATTTACTTTCATATGTTTATTTATTTACATGCTTTATCAGTTTTATTATTCCGTCACCACACTAGTCCAACGCTATTTGTGGCTTTATTGCTTTCCCGCTAGTCCAATTCTGGTGGGAATCCCTAGACCCTAGAAAGTATTAGTCCAATACTAGACCCTTAGATCATTTAGTGATTAGACTCACCACTTGCTTGTTTTTCCATCTCATTTCACACACTTCTTTCTTTTCTAGGATTTTTCATTTTTGTGTGACTTTTGTTTATATTTTACTAATCTATTATCTATTTTTAACAAATATTCAGTGCATGACATTTAGGTTGCATTTCACTTAGAAAATAGGTCGTTTGTGTGATTCGACTAGAAATAGTCGTCTACTCACATGGGAAGCGGTGGATTAACAGGCTGTTCTCCCCTCCATAAGTAGAAAAAGACAAGTCACGAGTTTTTTAGCCGCCCGTACCCGTTATGTTGCATCCCTACTTTCTTCGACCACTTATTATCTATATTATTATTTTTCTGTTCTTTTTGTATTTCATTTTGCATAGACACTCGTGACTCCCTCAAGGTTTCGACTTGGATTTCGCAATTAATGCGATAATCTCAACCAAGTCTCGACAAAACATTTCAACCCTCCCTATACACTCACTCAGATTTAGGATTTGCATTCATATAGATACATCCAAAACGCGATAGAACTTAGGGTTAATTTAGAAAAATTTGATTAAATCTCGCAAAAGCCTTCGCCTTTCCTTTCTTCAAATGTGACTCCCGAACCTTTTTCTCTCGTTTTTTGTAGACCGAAGTCAGAAAAGGGTTTTAAATAATTTTTCTAAAATTTTATTTTTTTTTTGTTAAATGATTTTTCGGGTGATTTGGTGCACCCTAACTCAGTGCCAAGTGGCAACTCTATTTTTTTAAAATAAGACCCTTTTTCAAAAATCAGTTGGCCAAAACTATCACACTTTTAGTCTCGACCTTACTTTCTTTTAAATTACTATTTTTTCAAAATAACACTTTTTTACTAAAAACTCGATTTTTTTCCACACACGAATAGTTTTTCCAAAAACCTATCTTTTTAAAAAGGGTCAACAGACTGGATCGCCTTTTGGGCGCGACAGTCAACAGCCCCACTAGTACCGTGCCTAATCGATTTCAGACGCGATAGCAGGAAGAAGTAAAGGAAAGTGGATAGAGTTAAAAGTGCCCAGAAAGAACAAAAACAGTCAAACTTCTAGTATTTTGTTTCGGGCAAACTAGTTGGTTCGATCGAAACAGAAGGTATTGCTACAGAATCGCGATTTTAGTGATTTCTTTCCTTTTCCAACTCAAAGACTTGATTTTCTGGAAGTTTAAACACTAATAAATATGGAAAATACGAAAATATCAAGAAGAAGTGACGGCAACCCTAAAAAAACACCCTACAACACAAGAATCATCAAGAAGGAGATCAAGAGGAAAGATCAAGAACTCAAGATTTCAGATTTTTATTCTTCTCTCTCTCTTTTCTTTATGTATTCTTTAGGGTTTATGGATTTTATTGTTTTGGATTGTAAGATCCATGAGTGGCTAAATTTGTTATTAGGGATTAATACTCTAAACATGATGTTCTTTTGATTAATCTATTTATGAATCGTGCTTTTATTATGTGATGATTGTTATTTTTAATGCTTAATCATGCTTGGCCACCATGGTTATGATTTATGTTGTGCTGCACATTGAGAGATGGTAGCATAATAGATCTACAATCATCAATCTAGTCACTTATTGGCAAGAGATTGTGATAAGTAATTAGATACCCATAGGAGTTGCTCATATTAGCCTTATTAGATTAATTGTTTAACGGGTTAGCACCATGAGAGTGGGTTAATGTAGTTTTTCAATTAATTGAATTAGGGTTTAGTCATTAAACGTCGAGAGAGTTTAATTGATATCTTTTGGAAAAACTCAGGGTAATAATAAAGCATGGGTGATTCATATATTAATTAATTGAATTGATTGTGGGTGAGTGTTAATTCCTAATATTTATGGGTGGTTGATTCTTCTCTAGATTTAATTGCTTGTACAATTCTAGTTTAATTAATTTGGTATTAATTTAGTTTTAGAAGTAGTTTTAATCTAAAATTTACTGTTAATTTTCTTAAATTCAATTGGAAGCCTTAAACAAATAAAATCGAATTGATAGGTAGCTAGGTAATTAATCCTCGTGGGAACGATCTCTACTCATCATTATATTACTTGTTACGATTGTGTATACTTACAGAAATTGTGCAACAAGTTTTTGACGCCGTTGCTGGGGATTAAGTTTGTTTAACATCATAATTAGTTCAATTTTGCTTGATTTAAGGCACAATTCTTTTATTTTTTATTTTATTTATTTTTATGTTTGTCTCTTGAATAGGTGTGATTTTGGTGTATGCACAACACTTCGACGAGCAAACCAGCAACTTGAGGTGTACAAACCTGAAATCACTAAATATTTGAGAGAAATTAAGAAGGCAAAGTAAGAAGAGGAAAATATCTATGGCAAACGAAGGTGAAGAGGCATCCAAGGACTCTCTTGGAGTTCTCAATGCTGAGAATGAATGGGTCTCAACAAGGAATCACAAGACCGGCAGTCAATGCAAACAATTTCGAGATTAAACCGTCTCTTATTCAGATGCTTCAAGCAACGTCATGCAGTTTTATGGTTTAGCCTAATGAGGATCCAAATGCTCATATAGCTAACTTTTTAGAGATTTGTGACACGTTTAAAATCAACGGAGCGTCGGATGATGCAATCAAGCTAAGGCTCTTTCATTCACATTGAGAGACAAAGCTAAAGTTTGGCTTCAATCTTTACCGTCACAATCTATCATAACATGGGCGCAGTTAGCTTCAATCATTCCTAGCAAAGTATTTTCCTCTTGCCAAGATAGTAAGAATTATAAAGGAGATTACCAATTTTCAGCAACAAGAGGGAGAGTCACTCTACGAAATATGGGAACGTTTCAAGGAGTTGTAAAGAAGCTGTCCACATCATAATCTTCCTAGGGAGTTGTTGATTCAAACCTTTTACAATGGAGTGAATACAACTACAAGGGGGACAATAGATGCTGCTGCTGAAGGTTCCTTAATGAGAAAGACCACAGACGATGCACATGAGCTTCTTAAGGAGATGGCCAATAACAATTGTTCATGGCCAACGGAAAAGAGTAAGACATATGAATATAAAGGAGTAGAATGGAGTTCTTGCTGTGGATCCAGTGACCTCATTGCAAGCTCAAGTTGCCAATTTCACTAGGCAACTTAACGACTTGAGAGTCTCATCAAATTCTATTGCAGCCTATTCAAGCGGGGTGTGAGTTTTGTGGTGATATGAGTCATAGTAGCAATGAATGTGGTATTAGAAATTTTCATTATCTCGAGCAAGTTAACTTTTTAGGGGCTCAAGTACAAAGAAGGTTCGTCAATAACCCGTACTCCAATACTTATAATCTGAGGTGGAAGAATCACCCTAATTTTTTGTGAAGTAATGACTAGTGGCAATTCAAATTTTAACATGGCAAGGCAACAAGGACCACTAGGATTTCAATCGCCTCCTTATCAAGATGGGTTGTCATCTTTTGAAGCCAAGATGAAGAAGTTAATGGACAGATTGGCTAAAAAGATGGCCAACCAAAATGAAAACCAAAGAAGGATGGAAGTGAAGTTTGATCAAGTGATGATGAATCATGCCTTTTCCATTCCCAATTTGGAGGTTCAGATTGGGCAGCTAGCTAATGCCATGTCTTCAAGGAATCTTGAAAGTCTCCCTAACAACACTGAAGTGAATCCAAATGAGTAACTTAAGGCGAATAACATTAAGGAGTGAAAAGGAGTTGCCACCATCTCAAGAAAAGTAAGAAAGAGGCAAGGAAGAAGTGTAAAGACAAGAGGAGGATAAAATGCTAAGAAGGAAGAAGAAAGTGTTCGAGTAAAGAAGCTACTTCCTCCATATGTACCCAAGTTGTCATTCCCTCAAAGATTGATTAAGCCCCAAATTGATCAATGTTTTGCAAAATTTTTGAAAAAAATCAAGAAACTTCAGATTTATATGCCACTTACTGAAGCTTTAAAGGAGATGCCTCACTACGCTAAGTTTCTCAAGGATCTTATCATAAACAAAAGAAGTTGGGATGACAATCAAACGATTTCTTTGATCGAAAATTGCAGCTTCGATTATAATGAGCAAATTGCCAACTAAGTTTAAAGACTCAGGGAGTTTTAGAATTCCATTTGTAGTTGGTAATTTAAAATTTCCTAAATGTTTGTGTGCTTTAGGTGCCAGTACTTAACTGGATGCCTTTGTCTATTTTCAGGAAGCTTGGGGAGAGAGATATCAAGAATACCTCCATGTTGCTACAATTAGCGGATCATTCAATTAAAAAGCCATATGGGGTAGTGGAAGATGTTCTTGCCAAAATGGACCGATTCATAATTCCAGTGAATTTCGTGGTTTTAGATTTTGAAGCAGATAAAGAGTACCCTTTGATTTTTGGAAAACCATTTATGAATACCGAAAGAGCATTGGTAGGATGTGCACGAAGAGAAGCTTACCTTGAAGATTGGTGATGAGAAGATAGATTTCAACATATCCAAGGTCATGAAAAATTCCTTTGGAAGATGAACCCTGCATGAGAATAGATGTTGTAGATGAGTGTGTGAAAGAAGAGCATCAAGTTGAACAAGAGGAAAAAAATAAAAAATTCATAGAACCTTCTGTTTCGATCGATCCAATTGGTTCGCCCGAAACAGAAGTTGACGATGACCAAATCTGTGGAAAAAATTCAAGACTTTTGGTGAGAACAGAAGCACCTACTCCTACATCTGCAGAGAAACCACCTTCTTTAGAGTTAAAATCTCTACCTAATTATCTAAGGTATGCTTTTTTGAGAGATGAAGATAACTTGCCTATCATTATCTCAAACAAATTCTCATGGAGCAAGAGAAGAAGGTGGTAGAGGTAATAAAGAGGAGAATCAAAGCTATGGGCTGAGCAAATATCAGATATTAGGGGAATTAGTCCTTCTTTCATTATGCATAGAATCAATCTTGAGGATGAAAGTCAAGCCACAGCTCAAAGGCAAAGGAGATTAAATCCCAATATGAAAGAGGTGGTCAAGAAGGAAATCATCAAGCTACTTCGATGCTAGTATCATATACCCGATATCTGATAGTTCTTGGGTAAGTCCAATTCAATGTGTACCCAAAAAAGGAGGGATGACTGTGGTAGAGAATGAAGAATGAGGAGATAATCTCAACAAGAACGGTAACAGGATAGAGAGTATGTATTGACTACTATAAGCTCAACTCGGTGACTAAGGAAGGATCACTTTTCCCTTCCTTTTATCGATCAAATGTTGGAGAGGATAGCGGGTCATGCATACTATTGCTTCCTTGATGGATACTCTGGGTACAATCAAATTTTTATTTTTCACAATGATCAAGAGAAGACCACATTCACATGTCCGTATGATACTTTTGCTTATAAGGCGCATGCCCTTTGGATTGTGCAATGCACCTTGCTACTTTTCAAAGGTGCATGATGTCTATATTCTCTGACTTGATTGAGGACATAATGAAAGTCTTCATAGATGACTTTTTAGTTTTGGAGATTCTTTCGAGCTTTGCCTAGCCTAACCTTGAGAAAGTATTGAGAAGATATGAAGAGACGTGTTTGGTACTCAATTGGAGAAGTGCCACTTTTATGGTAGAAGAAGAATCGTTTTGAGGCACAAAATATTCCAAGGAAGGAATAGAGGTAGATCGAGCAAAGGTTGAAGTCATAGAGAAACTTCTTCCTCCGACTTCTCTTAAGGAGAATTCGCGCGTTTCTTGGGTCATGCAGGATTTTACCGATGATTTATAAAGATTTTTCTCTTATTGTTAGACCTCTTACTAATTTATTGAGTAAGGATGTCTCTTTCAATTTTGATGATGTTTTGTTTGTGTGCTTTTGACAGGTTAAAGAAGGCACTTGTATTAGCACTAATAATTTTGTCTTCGAATTGGTCCCAAACATTTGAGATCATGTGCGACGCAAGTGATCAAGCTGTAGGATGTGTGTTAGGATAGAAAAAGGACTAAGAAGGTGCACGTCATCTACTACGCCTAGTTTGTACATTCTCACGAGTCCTAGATGAACTACACCACAACTGAAAAAGGAGATGCTTGGCAGTAGTCTTTGCAATAGACAAGTTTCGTTCCTATCTACTTGGTTCGAAGGTGATTATTTATACATATCATGCAGCTTTTGCGACACCTCTTTGCCAAGAAAGATAGCGAAGCCGAGGCTAATTCGATAGATATTGCTTCTTCAAGAGTTTGATATCGAAATTCGAGATAAAAAGGGTTCAGAGAATGTAGTGGCAGACCAGCTCTCTCGGTTGGAAGGGTCAGTTGAAGGTAGTATAGAAGAGATGGAGATTAATGAAAAATTTTCCTGATGAGTCTCTTATGGTAGTTCATGAGATTTGTGCATCATGGTATGCTGATGTGGTGAATTTTCTAGCTTGCGGGATAGTTCTTGTGGAATTATCTTACCAACAAAGAAAAATATTTTTATTTGAAGCCAAGCACTATCTTTGGGAGGATCCTTTTCTTTACAAAATTTGTGGAGATGGATTAATTCAAAGATGTGTACTGGCAGAGGAGATATTAGAAATTCTTACTCAGTGTCATAGTTCATCATATCCTGTTCATTTTGGAGTAAATAGGATAGCTGAACGTGTTTTAAAAAGTGGATTTTATTGGCCTACGTTATTTCAAGATGTTAGCGAATTTGTTGACCACTATGATTGTTATCAAAGAGTAGAAAATATTGTAAAGAGGAATGAGATGCCTCTCACTCATATACAAGAGGTGGAAATTTTTTATGTATGGGGAGTTGACTTTATGGGACTGTTTTCATCATCCTATGGGAACAAATACATCTTAGTGGGCATTGACTATGTATCTAAATGGGTGGAGGCAATAGCTTCTATAACAAATGATGCTAAGGTGGTGGTTCGATTTCTCAAGAAACTCTTGTAAAGATTTAGAGTTTTCCGTGCAATTATTAGTGATGGTGGCACACATTTTTGCAACCGACAATTTGAATCTCTCCTCAAGAAATATGGGGTGCATCACAAGGTAGCTACACCATACCATCCCCAAACTAGCGGTCAAGTGGAGGTCTCAAATAGGGAATTAAAAAGAATCTTGGAGAAGATGGTGAATGGAGCAAGAACGGATTGGGCTAATAAGTTAGATGATGCTTTGTAGGCGTATAGGACAGCTTTTAAAACACCTATTGGAATGTCTCCATATAAGGTTAATTTTTGGAAAAGCATGTCATTTACCCGTTGAATTGGAACATCGTGCATATTGGGCAATCAAGACTCTAAATTTTGATATGAAGACAGCTGGTGAGAAGAGTTATTGCAACTCAATGAGTTGGATGAAATTCGACATTTGCGTATATGAGAATGCTAAGCTTTATAAGGAGAGAACCAAGAGATGGCATGATGCTCATATTGTTTCCCAAGAATTTAAGGAAGGAGATTTTGTATTATTGTTCAATTCACGTTTGAGATTATTTCCTGGGAAGCTTAAATCTAGATGGAGTGGACCATTCAAAGTGACAAAAGTGTTTAAGCATGGTACTTTAGAGTTAGAGAATTTCCAAGGAGAGCTATTCAAGGCAAATGGGCACCATTGCAAGCCTTACTTAGGAAAGCTCATGGATCACCATAGGGAAAATTGTTTCCCTCCTTTCTCTTACTTAGCCAATGGTTTATTCAAAGTCGAGCTAATGACTTTAAATAAGCGCTTCTTGGGAGGCAACCCAAGCTATCTACGTTATTTGTACAAGTTTTTCTTTAATTATTCTTTACTCTTTTTGAGTATTAATTTTAATTTGTCTTTGCCTTATTTTTGTAGGTTCCAAGTCCTTTCTTTGAAGTGAAGAAGTTAGCATATGTTTGCAAAAAAAAAAAAAAAAAAAAAAAGGGGCATTAGTAGAATAGTTGTTGTTTCGGTCGAACTGATCAGTTCGATTGAGATAGTAACTCCTGAAATTTTGCTGCATTGGAGCCCAAATTTCCACTAATGGGCCCCACAAACTCCCCACTCAACCTAACCCTTATTTTCCTTCTTTTTCTTTCATTTCTTCTCCCTTTTTCTCTCCTTCTAGCTGCCCTCTCTCCCTTGTTCCCCTCTCTCTCTAATTTTCTTCTTTTTCCAAATTCCCTCCCAATTCCTCCCACAAATTTGCCTCAAATCTTCCAAACCATACTTACCTCTTGCCACACCATGCCTCCAAGACAATAAGCAAGAGCATCTAAGGACTCTTTTAGGAAGGGGAAGGAAGCCATGTCTTCCATGGAGGTCAAGGATATTTCTTCTTCATATGGTGCCTCATTCCCCATCTACACCCAAGAGGAAGGTGAAAGCTTTGACTCGGGCAAAAGTTATTTGGCCTAGAATGCAGCTCAAACCTGCTCCATAGTGACGATGTTACAAGACACGATTGGCTGCCAAGGCTAGTGGAACTCTGAGACATAATATTGTTTCGAATGAAGAGGAAGATGACGAAGATGTTGAGGTGGTGGAAACACTAAAGACAATGATTGTCGAATCTTAACAAGGAGAGAATGCTCAAGTTGGAAAAGGGAAAGAGAAGATGAATCAAACAAATGAAGAGGAGGAGACCGGATGGAGGCAAGTGCTACATCGCCTTGATGATATGGAAGCCATTAATCGAGCTATGAATGATCAATTAACATCCATGGTGGATGTTAACTCAAGGATGGTGACCCAACTTGATTCTATTGATGGTCGTTTGTCGAATGTAGAACGTTATAAAAAATACCACAATTTCAAACTCTTGAGGTATATTGAATTTTCGAGTCTCTGTGTGCCGTCTCCACCGCCTCCATCTCCATGCATTAGGGGAGTATTGTTTTTCAAACTTTCACTTTTCATGCTTTCTTTTATAGTGTGTTTAGCTATTGTGGGTTCCTTGTGTCTAATTGTGTTGTGTTCGGTTCCTCCCATTGCAGACAATCTGAGAATTTAAGTGTGGGGGGAGGAACTTGTGAAATGAATTGTTGAAGTATTTAGTTTGTGTCATGTTTTTGTGCCATTAATGTGTTAGTGTTATTTTTTTTTTATATTTTTGTGGTAGTTTATGGCTTTGAAATGGGGTGCGTGAATGTGCTTGACTTGTTATTGAGTAGATGAACATGACTATTTGGATGGAAATATGAAGATTGAATTTCGTCATTAAGTTGAAGTATCTATCACTAGCATGTTTCTTGAATGAAGTTTTTTATTAACTTTGAGAACTATGAGTAGTTAGTAACATGATGATCACACATAATTAGCATAATTTTTCTTAGTGTTGGAATCTTTATTGTTTTCTTGTTCTTCTAAGTTATCTTATATTGCGAAATAATTTGGTTGTGAAAGAATATGTTGAAGTCTAGCTTGTGAGGATATATTTGAGTTATAAGAATTAGGTTGTGTAATGAAAAAAAAAAAGAAAGAAAAAATTTTAAAAAAAAAAGTGTGAATGCGCACAGATTTTAAAAGTTAAATTATTCCGTTGATTTTGACCTTTAGAAATATGATTTGAAATTATGAATAGTGCTAGTAGCCACTTAAGAGCGTGATTTGACTGAGTAACCAGGTTCTTTAATGAGCCGCATGTCAGTGATTCGCATAAAAATGTTAAATGACATCTTAAGTAATGCTAATTGCGCATAGACTAGGATGGAGCATAAAACACACCCATGAACCGAAAATTGACACCTTAAAGCTTTATGGGTGAGTCCTTACTTTTAGGACCTTGATGGTTCTTTTGCAATCTAAATTGTTTTGACAATACTTAGTAACTATTAGACTAAGGATGTTTGAAGTAGTACTTATTATTATTTTAGTTTTTGTGTCATTTTTTGTGTGATTATCCTTGTTGATGACCATTCCTAGTTCTTAAGCTACTTGATATTGATTTTTGAAAAAAGGATAAGTGATGGATGCTTTGGCTTAATTGATGGAATTTGGTTGGACTGTTGAAATTTAAATGGTCATGCTAGTTTGCATGAGGACACGTAGAAGTCCAAGTGTGGGGGTATTTGACATGTGCCTAATATATAGGTGTTTAGAGAGTAAATTGTGTGGTTTTAATTAGGAAAATTTGGTCTTTTTGGAGTAATTTTATTTGAGGAAAGTTATCGTAGGAAAATGGAACTTATTTGTATTGTTTTTGGTAGGAAGAAGTAAAAGAAAGTGGATGGAATTGAAAGTGCCAAGAAAGAACAAAGGCAGTCAAAGTTCCAGCATTCTGTTTCGGGCGAACCAGCTGGTTCGATCGAAACAGAAGGTATCGCTGCAAAATCGTGATTTTAGCGATTTCTTTCCTTTTACAACTCAAAGACTTGATTTTCTGAAAGTCTAAACACTGATAAATATGGGGAAACACGAAAATATCAAAGAGAAGTGACGGCAACCTTAGAAAAACACCCTACAACACAAGAATCATCAAGAAGGAGATAAAGAGGAAGATCAAGAACTCAAGATTCCAGATTTTTATTCTTCTCTCTGTTTTCTTTATGTATTCTTTAGTGTTTATGGATTTTATTATTTTGGATTGCAAGACCATGAGTAGCTAAATTTGTTATTAGGGATTAATGCTCTAAACATGATGTTCTTTTGATTAATCTATTTATGAATCATGCTTTTATTATGTGATGATTGTTATTTTTAATGCTTAATCATGCTTGGCCACTATGGTTATGATTTATGTTGTGCTGCGCATTGAGAGATGATAGTAAAATAGATCTACAATCATCAATCTACTCACTTATTGGCAAGGGATTGTGATAAATAATTAGATACCCATAGGAGTTGCTCATATTAACCTTATTAGATTAATTGTTTAATGGGTAGTGCCATGAAAATGGGTTAATGTGTTCTTCAATTAAACGTCGAGAGAGTTTAATTGATGCCTTTTGAAAAAACTCGAGTCATAATAAAGCATGGGTAATTCATAGATTCATTAATTGAATTGATTGCGGATGAGTATTAATTCCTAATATTTGCAGGTTGTTGATTTTTCTTTAGATTTAATTGCTTGTGCGATTCTAGTTTGGTTAATTTAGTACTAATTTAGTTTCAAAGTAATTTTAGTCGAGAAGTTACTGTTAGTTTTCTTAAATTCAATTTGAAGCCTTAGACAAATAAAAGCGAATTGATAGATGGCTAAGTAACTAATCCTCATGGTAACGATCTCTACTCAGCATTGTATTACTTGTTACGATTCTGTATACTTGCAGAAATTGTGCGACAAATTTCTTTCTCTTTTGCTCGTTTGGTGAGTGTCTATGCATGTGTTTTCTTGCATTTTCTTTTGGTTGGGATCCATTTGTTCTTCTGCTTCTTCTTCGTTTTCTTTTTTTTTAATCTTTTGGTGCTATGGGGGTCGATGGATAGCTGTCAACTGAAGAATAACACGTTGGAGGGAAAGTGATGGGGGTGAAAAGGATTGGATAAAAAATGAAGATTGGAGAGGGGGAAGGGTAACTAAAGTTGACTGTGGAGGGCAACTTGGTCATTTAGAGATAATTTGCTCTGGTAGGAAAATCGGTACTCTGGCAATAATGCCAGCTAGGATTATATATCTTGGATTTAATTGTAGAGATGTATCCCTTCAAAAGGCCACAACACTTTAGATATTAATTTCAATTTACAAAAGAAAGTCAATTAATATTAAAACATACTATATTGACACGTGCACGTGTCACATGTAAGTGGGCTATAATATCTCCTAAATTATGCCTTTTGCACCTTGCGCATTCACGTATGTATTGCTTAACAAAGTACAAGCCATTAACCAACTAGAAACTTGTAAACTGTGTCCATTTATATAAAGGAATCAAAACTAATTTTCCAAATCAACGTCCCTATTTGGACTTGTAGAGATGTCAACAATCTCCCACCATTTTTAAAAGTCTATAATACTTCATACGATCATAAACAATTATGAGAATTATATGCATAGAAAATAGTGACTTGTGATTGAACTATTAATTAGTGAAAATTTTATTACATCTAATCATAACATAATGGTAGCCAATTTTGAACCACATATTACATTTTACTTTTTGTACAAACATATCACATATACAATTTATACATAAAAATTTGCTCTCGATATATCAATACATGTGAGACTTTGTATCCATATCCTTTTATGAGCCTAAAAGCCAAGTTCTTATCATTTAGAGCAGTCTTCACATAGGCAGACTCTTAGTATCATTTTGGGTACTCGGTAGTTCACAAAAATGTGAACCGCAAACTGACCCGATTAAAATATAACTCGAATTGCAAGCTGACCTGCCACCTAAAACCGGTTTGGTTACTTTTTCTTTCGATTCGGGGCATGTTGGTTTTTCCTATATTTCGATTTTTCAAGTTTTCTTGAACAGCCCTAATGTAAACTCCGATAATCTTAATTAAATATAGTGATAACATATGGCCTAAGACCAAATATATTTAGGGTTATGTTTTACTTTATTCAAGCTATATTGCATTGAATATCTTTTTCATTTAATTAATTTTGATCAATCATTCAAGTTTATTTCATAAAGCCCATGGAATATCAATTATGAATAAGAAATTATAAAAGTTATAATGATAAGCTTTTTATAACACATTAGTTGTATTCTTACATATCATATCCCTAGTTATAATACTAAAGAGAATAGACATTGTTAATATGGATACTAGCATATATTTGCCTCTCTACTTATTATAAGTAGTAGATGATCATCGACTATGCTGTGTGACACCTAAGTTGGTATTTGGAAGATTGTTGAAAAACAAGTATATTAAATTGATCTGCCAAGAGTCATCATATAGATAACTACAATAGTTTGATATCTTAATGACATTGATACAAAGGATTGTCGGACTGGAGATTATCATGGTTTCTTGAATGTGGATTGCTATGCTTTGACTTTATTTCTTGTTGCTCATAAGGTTAGGATTGAATATACTATAAATCACAAAAGGATAGTGAGTAATTAATATAGGTTTATCCCTCCTAATAGTAGGAGAGTATATCCTATAGGGTGACTTGCTGAAAATATTAACTCAGTAAATATTCTGCACAAAAGTAAAAACATAATTTGAGAGTGTCTTGTACTTTATGGAAGTCAAATTTCGAGAACAAGGAATGAATAATTAGTTGAATAGGATTTGGTACTAAATCTGTTCTCCTAAACTAATTAGGAATATACTATTGCGAAAGGATATTAGTTACACAAGAACAGTGTCATTGGTAAGTGCAGTTTAACCATTTAACGTTTCTTATCACAAAGGTGGTCATGATAAATTGCTAAATGCTGCTCTTAGTCTATAAGTATGAATTGATCAATTGGTTGAATTAATAACAAATTAATGTGTTTTAACCTATTTAGTTCTTATGGATTAATTAATGAGATATAATTTGACTTATTACCAACATGGATGGGACCTAATAGATCACATATATTAAGAATAAGGTCTCAAGGTAAATTGTTTATCAATATTCTTATTAGATATTTGTGAGGTTAATTTATGAGATAAATTAACTCTAAGGTTTTATGTGCAATTAATCTAAGTTTTAAAAATAATTCTTTAGTTTCCTCTTGGAATTAGACTTGCTTATTCTTATCTTGAAAGATAAGTATCCATTTCTTTTTGGATTTGAACTTTGCTAATTTTTACAACACTATTATTAAGGCATGTTCTCAACAGATTTTTTGACTAACTTTTAGATTATAGATTTACCATAATCTATTTTAGTATTGTTCTCAAATTAATTTCTAACCAGCTTTTAGATTTTTTACATAACTAAAAAATCCCAAAAGGAAAATCTGTTTCGTGGGTGATTTTGTGGATTCTGATTAAGCGCCCCATTTTAACATGACAAAAATGCCCTCCACTTGTTATAGTATTTACCAAAAAACCAAATCAAATATTTTCTCCCCCATTGTTTCTCTCGTTTCCCCAACTTCCCATTTCTTCGGTGGGAGAAACTCATCGGCTCTATCTCATCTCATCGGAAAAGTTTATTGGCCAAATCACCAGAAAAATTTGTGACAAAATCACCCAAAAAGGATCTAGAGAAATCAACAATCTAGAACGAGGATCTGAGGAATTTTGTGGTCTTTTTTTCTTCTTTTTTGATTTTCGGTTCCTATTTAGCACAAATATAAATATATTCGATCTGTGGAATTTTGTGGTATTTTTTGATACATTGTTTTTGAATTTTGTGGTTTTTTTGTTTTTTTCTAATTTCGGTTCCTATTTAGCACAAATGTAGATAGATTTTGTTTCTATGTGAATATATCTTATCTGTTTGACAAAATTTCACTATCAAGATACTAATAGGAGCTTTTTTTTTTCTTTTTTTTCCTTTTCTTTTTGCTCTGTTTGAAATACTAACTTGTGGTTGGTGAAATTTCTGTTCCTTTAATCCTGTGATTATGGAGTGTGAGAGGTCCTTGGTCGATCTTTGTTTTGAGAAAGTTATGTTCATCTCTGTGTCTTTAGAAACCCAAATCAATCTGCCCTTTTGTTTCATTTTTCTTCCGTTAATACCCATAATGCAAATTCTTTACTTGCATAAGGCGTATCATATCTTTAGGTCATGTCTTTCAAAGCCCATTAGATGTCCTTGATGCCCTCAAATGCTTCATCTTTTCTAGATGTGTCTATCACTTGTTGCCTGAAAAGTTAATATTTTCAAAGGAGTGCAGTTGTTTTTGTGCTCACTCAAGTGTTTATCGAGAAGCTTGAACATTTGGGATGTGGGATAAAAGTTTGTGATGATGAAAGACGAATTACATTTTTCTGAGGACGAGTTTTGAATTGAAAGCATTGATCCTAAATCCTTGTTCTTTTTGTCATTTCTCTTTCCTTGTTACCCCTCTCCCCTTTCCCCATCCTTTGCTTCCTCTTATGGGTCCTCATGTAGGCTTATGGTTCTTGAGCACCTTTTGGACCATAGTGCCTTGTGCTGACACACGGTACCATTCTTCGTGCAGGAAGGAGCTTGGACTGCTTAAACATACTACTTTCCAATATTGTACTATTGTATTGTTCATGACTTTGTTTTGTAACAAGTGTTAATGCTTGTGTGGTGTTTAGCTGACCTTTAGTTATAGACATTTCGGATTTTTACTATTTTTTGTTATTTGAAGATAATTGAGTTGCTTTTTGTTACTATAACTATATTATCTTGCTTTTTCAGGTACCTGAGAAGCTCTAGCAATAGCAGGTCTATAGTGTCTTCCTGCAACTAGGATGACTAATTGGAACTTGAGAAGCTCTAGTAATAGTAGGCTTGTCTTGTCTTCCTTCCTAATTGATGACCTTGCTAATAGGAATGTGTACTTATGTATATTATACAAATAAATATATGCATAATCATGTACTGTACTTATAGATCTATGAATATGCATTTATGCATATTTGGTAACATCACCAAAACTTCTACGTTTACTCTAAGGTGTCAAACTCGTTTATAGTTTCCTTTGTAAGTCCTCTTTTTTAATTTTTGATGCCTACTTTTTTCCCTTTTGAATCTTTATAATCTTTATTATGGTTCCTTCTCCTGGATAATTTTGATTTCGTTACAATTATATGTTTTTGAAGATCCCTTTTATGCTGATATTCTTTTCAAAAATTCTGGCTACAATCATTATCCAGTTCTCAAAGTTTGTTGTTGATTTGTGAAGATGAGATGACAGCCCAAGTACAAAGGATGAAGTGAGAGCCATGGCAGGTGTGGAAAAATGCATTTTGAGGTCAATGTATATACAAGTGGTATAATAAGATGGTATGCTGTTTGTGTAATAGGTATTGTTCCATGGAAGACCACAAGAATTGAAGGAAGCTAATTCTTGATGACATTATTTTACCATGTTGCAAAGTTCTTTTCTTGTTTTAGTTGTAGTTTAATGTTCTATATTTGATTTTTTGATCTTGTATTTGACCTGATGTAAACATCAATGGATTACAGTTTACTAATTACTACTTGAATGATAACTTTATTAGAAATCAGAATTAGCTATATGTTTTACCTCCTTGCCTATCTGTGTTGTTTTGGTTTGTTTCATTGCAGAAAACTAAGGCAAGTAGACTTTCCGCATTTGAATTACCATTTTTTGCTTCTTTCATATTGATATTGTAGGACGCATGATAACCTATATTTCTTTATTTTAAAGTACGCTTCTTAAGTTTAAAAAATTGTGTGTTTTATATATTTAAAGAGGATAATATACGCATTACCTCTTAACCAAAAGAACACGATTGAAATACCTTACATTTTAAAAATGTCTACATGAAATGGATTGTTTTAGGCTACAATGTTATTTAACAAGTTAAAAAATGCAATTAAAAAATTTATTATTTGACATAAAAACCTTAATTTTAATATATAAGGATATTTTAGTCATTTAGTTAAAAAAAAATCACTTTTTATAGATTTTTTGGAGAATATGTTAGATTAGCTTTTAATCAGCTTTTTCAAAGCAAACGAGAACAATTATGAGATTATTAAAAATCTAATTTTTTAGAATTACTTCTCAAAAATCAGCTTTTACCAAAATCTAAAGCTACTGAGAATGGGCCCTTAGTTCACTATAAATGCCCCAAGTCGTAGCTCTTGACATATACAACATAAAGAACAATTAGAATATGATTAGCACAAGAATTATATGATGAATATTCTAGGAAATTGTTTCCTAAAGAGAGAAAAATAGAAGACCGATTTTTAGGAGAGAGAAACGATATCAAGGGAGAAAATCGCCTCTCTCTCTCTTTCGCTCTCTCTCCTCCTCTTCCTCCTCCTCCTCCTCCCATCAATTTTTTCCCTAAAATCTAGGGTTCTTAGTATTCGTCCTTTTCAATCTTATGATTATTTAATCTCAAGAGCATTAGTGCTTAGAAGGCTAAGGCTCGGAAGAACTTGGAAATTCCTGGTGGTCTTGTTCGTGTAGATGCTATTAGAGGCTTGACGCTTGTAGGATATCCATATTCAAGCAACCTCTTTAGCCTGTGCATAAAAATCGTTCTCGGGAAGATATATTTCTGGGAACTCCCACTAATTCATATGGCTATATCATTGTTCAATCTATAACAAAAGTTTTAATTTTTTCACTACGTCACTATGTTTATTACCTTAGCGGTATCAGAGCCAACTTTGATTAACCTAAGTGATTTGACTATTTAATTGTCATATATTGTGATTTAATCAGATATGTGCTATTTTTAATGTTTATGTCATGAAGAACAATTATGGAAAGATCAAAGTGTTTGACTCTTTAAGTGAAGAATCCTTTTTGTTAAATAAGAAAAGTGCTTGATGATATTTTTGGTTTTTAAATCTAATTTTATAATTAAGAAGTTGTTCAAAATAAGACCAATCAAAATTTTGAATTTCAAGGTGAAAATGATAGATATCAAATTCTTTGGATTTATCGATTTAAAAAAAATTCTGGCAAAAGGATAGTGCTAATCTGGTCTGACTAGTCTAGTTAGCCTGATTTTGGTCAGACCAAATCATAACTAGGAAGACCAAAAAACCTTAAAAAAAATCCAACGTTGCACATCAGAAAGTATCTGCTAGTGGTGTTAGTCACTAGATGGTAGTATTTAGTGGTAGTTTTGCACTAACGGTGGTAGCTAATGGTGCTAGAATGTCCAACGATCTTTTTCTTTCATCCATGAATTATTCTGAAATTTTTTGAGTTGATTTATTAAGGTTTTTAAGATGGTCATGAGTTGACAATTTATATTGCTTGTTTGACTTGGTTTCAAATTCTTTATGGAAAGCTATCCTATGTTTAATATTCTCCTATATTTAATGTAAATAAATAAGGAGATTTACTTATAGTTTTTTTTGTTAACTAGTCTATGTTCTATTTATTTAAGGAGTTAGTTAAATAAAAGTTTCTCTAAAAGAATTATTGATATAACTTTCCATATTTAAGTGTTAAATATAGATATTGGATTTGATAGTATAATAGAATTTTTCTATGGATTTCTGACTTTGATAAAAATCTAGAATATTCTATTATTGTAATAAATAATTTCTTTATTTATAAAATTTAGAAAAATATTTTTTCAAATTAAAAAATATCCAATTTTAGGTGAGACTTGAGAATTTTGAATTTTGAATTTCTATTTCCAACCACTGTATGATTGTCCTTCCACTTCCAATCATCTTCCCAACCATCTTCCCATCACAAATATCACAACATTGACATCCATCAATTGTGGTTTCATCATGATCAACAGCCATACGAACAAACTGCTACATCGCCATATCCAGCACTTCTAGTTCTTCATTAGTTATTCAGTCATCTAAAGTTGCATCATCTAGTTCTCATATAACACCAGCCATTATACATCCTTGGCCATACACTGTTGGTTGTATGAACATTAGGGTTTTTGGAGCCAAGATTTCATGGATGGCCTCTATCGAGTTGAATGGCATCACCCACCTAATTAGTAGGTTTGTCCTAAGTTCTTAGTCTTCTTCTTTTGATTTTATCAATGGCTAATGCTCTACTTATAAGGATGAGCCAAATTTTCACATATCTCAACAAGAACTCCTTGTTGTGGCAGAAGCTTACAAGAATTTATTAGTTGGTAGGTTTGCAATGGGACGTCGCTCAATGGAGAGCTTTTGTAAATTTGTAGTGTCTTTGGGATTGAAGGATGATTGTCATTTTAGTCTTCTTGAACTTAGGCTTGTTCTTCTTTCTCCAGTGTTAGAGGATTACTTCATACGTTTTTGGTGTAGGCAAACATGGTACATCAAAACTTTGCCTATTAAAGTCTCATGTTGGATAATTAATTTTTAGCCCGATAAAGAGTCTTCATTGGAGCCAGTGTGGATAAATTTTTTGAGTCTCCCTTTATTTTCTTTTGATTTGAAATAATTGTAGGAATTAGGAAGTTTGATACTTTGAAGATGGACAAGGCCACATCTTCTCTCAAGTGACCATCGATTGCCCAACTTCTTACAGAAATCGATTTGGCAATTGATCAGAAGAAGAGAATTTGGATTGATGATGATAAGTATGGCTACTGGCAACATGTTGAACTTTAAAATCTACTGGCATATTGTACATTTTGTTCTAGAATTGGGCATGAAGTGTCTTAATGTCACAAGAAAGTTTCCTGAATTTAAACCTCAGTGCCTACCGAGGGATGATCATCCCCCAACTAAAGAGGTCTATGTTCCGAAATTTGCCCGAGAGGAAGGGACAAAGAATAAAGGAGAGAAATAGAGGTGTGAAGATCAACGACAATTGGTTCATAGTTCCAACAATCAGCAATGTACAACTGAATTATGGCATTCCAAAATATGTAATGATCCGATGATGGATGGGTCCATTATTCTGCCTTCAGATTCCATTGTTGTAATCAGATCTTTGGATTCTTTGCTAATGAGATAGTAGGCAACAAGGAATCTTTAGAAACGGGTTAATTTCTTGCAAGTTGGCCCAAGTGGGGAATCTGAATAGGTTTGATCCTTTCTTGCTGGATAGGGATAACTTGCAACAAAGGGTGATGAAAAACTTTAGTATTCACGTAAAGAACACCTATTCTTGCAATAAAGGGTGATGAAAGACTTTAGTATTTAGGTGGAGAAGTTTGGAAGGTATAGAACCTAATTCAAAATTGGAAGAATCTGCTATTAAGAAGCTACAAAAGTAGCATTTTCCACCTAAAAATTATCCTTTCTCAAGGTCAATCATTGTGCAAATCTACGGGCCGTCAATTCAACCAACAACATCAAACAAGTTTTAGGCACAACTTCGGAGTTCTTGGATTTCCATAGTAGCTTGCTAGGCAGGTCGGCTACATCAAACGTTAATCAGATCACTTGGCTTCAAATGCTCAATTATTGGAGCCAAGAAGAAAGTTCGAGTAAAGGCTACTAAGAAAGAGAACAACAGACAATCTTCAATTAAGTATTCCTTGTGTGCTCATTAGGTTAAGTCCTTTTAAACTTGTTCTTTGTAATATTTTGTGGTGTTTCCCAAAAAGATTTCACTATGATATGTTCGGCATATTGGTTGTTCCAATAATGCTCAGCTTCTAGTTCTTTTGGAACCTATGTCAGATAAGTCGTAGTTGTTGAATGTTCATTTATTTTTGAACTTTGATTTTGGAAGATCTTTTTGTGATGGAAAATTCTAAAGTTTTTGTTTCTTTGGTTTTAGTATTCTTTCTAATAGTTTGTTGGGAACCAATTAACATAAAGACGGTGATTTATGTTGAGGATTCTATTTTCGTTTATGCTATATATGCAAAATGCTCTAGAGTGGGTCAATAACTGTTATGACAGTGTTTAAAGAGTTTGGCAGGTCCAATATCTGATCCGGGGATGGGTGTGGGAGATTACAATATTATTGCTTCATGAAAAAGCAAGTTGCTTACCTCCAAATTATCGGGATATGGAGGAGTTCAATTATGCTTTATCAATATCCATTTTGTTAAGGTGTTAAATTGTCATATGAATTATATATAATTTTCCCTTGTTTTGGTCAAGAATTGTGCTTAATATTTTCATTTATTCACTTTTTGTTATTTGGGCTTAATGTAAGAGATTGTGGAAAAAAGACCTTCAAATCACAAAAAAATTCCAGAAGACTCATTCTGATAGAGCGTGACCATGGTCTACTGGTAAAGCTGTGCAGAATTCTAGACGTGAATTAGAAAAAATTTGCAATTGGAGGGTCCCACTTTCTTTTATGTGGTGGATCTGAATTGGGAAGAAGTTTAAGAGGAATTAGAATTGACCAGAAAAGAAGAATCTTCCCAAAAAGCAAAGATTGCATAAGGAAGTTGAGTTGGAGAAGGAAACAAAGAAAAAGAAAAGAAGGAAAGTAACAAAAGAAAACTTTTGAGGGCGTCTGTAGATTCACTAATTCATTCTTCCAGGGACGCACGTACCAGCTGTGCAGTGAGAATTTTAGAGTCTTAGTTTTATTAGTTATTCATTAGTTCTTTAGTTTTTCTTTTTCTCTATCAACAAACACAAATTCTTATTAAATATTTTCGGAGATTTGAAGCAATGATTTGTGGCTAGACTCTTCTATCTAGTTGAAGGATAATCAAAACTCTTGGTTCATCTATTACTGTGAGATCTAATTGTTTTTATTATTTTATGCATTTTTTGGGTATTTATCTATTCTTTGTTTAAATTCCAAGGTGATTGTGTTCATTCTCGTGTGATTATTTTTGCACGGTTAAATAATTGGTCACTATTTAATTGTCAGATAATCTAGGGCCATCTAAAACGTCAAATCCGTAATTGTTTGATAGTTTTAGAATTTGTGGCAAGTGATTAATTCAATTGTAATGGAGACTTTTGGATTATATCATGGGAATAGATAATCTAATTTGAACAAAGCCTCTTGGGTATTCGCTGGTTAGAATTGGTAGCTTTTCTAGTTTTAAAGCTATTGAATAATTAAATCTCGAGGTCTTACCTAAGGTTATTACTTGATTAGGGAAGTAATTAACGGTCTTACCTTGATTACCTACACAGTAAGGAAGAGCGGGTTGTTAGAGCTTCTCAACAACCATAATCAATTTATTCATGAACGTAGGAATTTATCTTTGCATCAATGATCAGTTAACTTGAACCACAGTTAAGATTATTCCTTTGACTAGAGCTAAATCCTCCTTCAATCTCGTTTAAATTAATTTTATGTTATTAGATTCCTTGAATTGAATTCCTTTGATTTAGTTAATTATTATATTTGTTAAATTGAATTTTCTTTAGTTTAATTATTTTCAAATCCCCCTCTTTTAATTTTAATCGTTTAGGAGAAAGAAAATAAATTGATTGGTCCCTATGGATACGATCCTACTCCTCATTGCACTTAACTTCATTTTTATTTGAGTAGGTGATTTTATTTTGCTGTTTGACACCCAACACATTTAACTATAGTTTACTTTGATGGCATTACTTATATGGACAAATTACTTAATATATAGAGCTCCTTGATAGGGCGATAGTCAATGAGGCTTGGAGTGAGGGTTATTTCTTCACAGAGTCTCTCATTTCGTCAAAGACAGATCAAACCACTACCTTGTATTAATAAATTGTGGTGGACTCTCTATAGTCATATCTAGTTTTAGATTTTAGTCCATTGGTGAGAGAGGTTTAAGAGTGTTAGTGTATACCCTGAAACAAAGTTGGTTTAAGGCACTTTGTACTTACATTTATTTGTGTTATACTTATTCATGTGGCATTTTTCTTTATCATCTATACTTGATTTTTATGTTACTTGTTTGTGTGATAAAGTCCTTGGAATATTGACTGTGTATTAGAGATTGTAAGTGTAGACAACAAATTTTGACACACCATTTATTTTCAAATATTGGGGGACATGTTTACATTTTTTGGGGTCAAAATTTAATTTTTCAATAATTTGGGGGGCAAAATAGTAATTTTATCTGTAAATATTTTTCTATCAGCTTTTGGGGGTTTTAAATTCATATTTTAACTTTTAGGTGAATTTGTTGATTTCTTATGATTTTTCTGAATTTAATTGATATTCTTTATATTTTTACCAACACAAGGGCAAAATGGTAATTTCGCCTCGCGAATACCATTTTAGCTCATTTCTAGTTCCAAATTCATTTTTCTAATTCTTTAAGCATGTTTCTGAATTTTCTTGATTTTTCAAAAATGATTACTATTTTTCTGTGAATTTTCAGTGCCCAAGGGCAAAATCGTCATTTTATAAATTAAATTCATTTTTCACCAATTTTGAGTCAAAAATGTATTTTCTAGTGTTTTAAGCTTATTTGTAATTTTGGGTAATTTTTTGAGGTCAATAACTATTTTTCTGTAAATTTTCATTGTCCAAGGGTAAAATTGTCATTTCACATTCCCAACTCATTTTTCACCAATTTTTGGGTCCCAAATTCATTTTTAAGTTTTTAAGCATGTTTCTAAGTTTTTCTAACTTTTTTTCAGGGTGAATTTCTATTCGCGAATTTGTTATTTATATTTTTCTAAATGTTTTCTATTTTTGTGAGAAAACATAGATTTTTAATTTTTTAAGGGTAAGGTTGTAATTTTTGTAGTCGAGGGCATTTTGGTCTTTTAATCATTTCTTGGAGGTTAAGACTTGTGCACTATAAATACCCCACTTGGGGATTTTAAAAAGGAAGAGAGAAAATAAAAAGTCTAAGGAGAGTTTTTAGTTTTTTTAGTTTTTCCATTTCACTAAGAACACCAAGAATACGCACTTCTTTTTTACACACATCTTCAAGTTTTCACACACCACACCAAGAACACACTTTTTTCTACACACATCTTCAAGTTCTCACCTAGAACACCTAGAACACACACTAGTACATCTTCAACCACACACCTAGAACACCAAGAACACACTCACATCTCTCTCACGCACACTACACACTTGCACACTACTCACTCTCTCTCACACATCTCTCACACACTACACACACTAACACTCTCTCTCACACACTACACTCACTACTCACATTCTCTCACACACTACACACACTTACTCTCTCTCACACACTACACACACTACTCACATTCTCTCTCACACACATACATACAGCAATTCACGCACATACATACACATCTGCATACACAACTTCACACACAAAGCACACACTTACACACAGTAATCCACACACATACACACATCAGGCAGATACATAATTTCACACACAATTCACTCACATCTGCACACACAAACTTATTCACACACTTCACACACCTCATATACAGTCGCACACACAGTACACACAGTAACAACACATAGCTTCACACACTTGCACTCTTACAATCACACACACTAGCTCACACAGAATTCACACACAGGTCCACGCAGTAAGTTCACACACAACACACAAAACGCACACAATCCACAGATTCACAGGCTCATAAACATCCACTCAAGCACAATCTTACACTACACACACAGTTCACAGGCCAATTTCCCATTCCAATCTCACACACCAAACACACATTCATACACACAGTCACAAGCAAACACAATATTCACACACTATCTCACATATAATCACGCCAGATTCACCCATAGACACACACTGTCACGCACAGACACACACACTTATCACCACCCAAACAAACATCCAAAAATCATGCCAACAGCCTCCCAATTCCAAGGAACCACCCACTGGCGCCACTCCAACCAGAGCAACCAGTTCCAATCTCTACAACCATAACCCAATTCACTAACAAACAACAATTTTTAGCCCCATCCAACCACCACCTGAAATCACCACCGTTAGCTCTAGTCCTCCCCTCATTGCCTTCCCCTAATTCCATCACCGCAGTAGCCAACCTGCAACAAACAATCACCCAATGCACAGGAAAAAACAGCCCATAAACATTAAAAAAAAAAAGGCCACCAAACACCTACAAAAAACTGCTCTAAATTAGACCCGAATCATCCCCCAAAATTCTGTAATATCAGCACCCTCAGTCCAGAATCAACTCACCCGTAGCTCCCCAAGTAACCAAACAATACAATTCACCTCCACCAGCAAACAAAATCATAGCCACGAACCTCAACCACCTGCAAAATAACAGGAAGTAACAATCCAAACAATTCACCTCCACCAGCAAATAAAATCACTCTCCATCGCGCCTCCACCAACGAGTCAGTGCAAGTCATCACCACCGATGCTGTAACCTCACTCTCGACCCAACTCCTCCACCAAACACTACCTCACCACCTGTTATTCCAATGAGACTACCACCAACTGCACACACAGAGCCAAAAACTAGGTAAATTTTAGTTCTTTTTCTTAATTTTTCTGGCTTATCGTTAAATTGATAATTGCCCTACGGAGTGGTACTATGATTTAATGGGATTTGGGTACGATTGAATTAAGGAAGAACTAGAGGGAATTAGTAAAAGAAAGAAGACCGAGAGAAACTAGGGAGAATTAGAGGGGAGAAACAGAATCGGTGGGAGAAGGCAAAAAAAAGGGAGAAGAGAAGGAAAAGCAAGCGAGGAGAGAGAGAGAGATAGAGAGAGAGAGAGAGCAGAGCCGGAGAAAAGAGGAGGAACAGAGAAGAATGAGAGAAAATCAGAGAAATGAAAAGGAGAGAAGGGAAGAGAGAGTCTGCGAGAGAGAAGAGGAAGGAAAGAGGGGCAGAACTAGTCAGAGAGAGAGACGGCAAGTTAGAGAACGAAGAAGAAGAGAGCAAAAGGAAGAAGCAGGAGAGGAATAGAGCACAGAGAGAGTGAGATAGAGAATGGGAAATCTTGAAGACAGATTAGGGGGTTTAGAAACAGAGAGAGTGAGACAGAGAATGGGAAATCTTGAAGACGATTTAGGGGGTTTAGAATTTTTTAGATTGCTGAAATTTCATTTTTATGTTTTGGCTTTTGTTTTATTTAGTATTTCTTTTAAGTTAATGCTGACTATTTAACTGGTGTTTTGAGCTGATTTTAGTATCACTTTAGTCTTTAGGTCAATTCATTTAATTTGGTTTAACTAATCAAGGTAGTTTAGTTAATTAATTTGTTCTTGATTTGTTATTTCTATTCAATTTTGTGTAAATTGCTGAAATTCCAGTTTTATCCTTTAATACTTGCTGGAATTTCCTGTTGGCCCTTAGAACATTGCTAAAATTGTCAATTAGCCTCAATACTCCACTCGAATTTTCAATTTGGCCTTTGACACTTGCTGGAATTCTAATTTTAGGGCCCGTCAATTGCTAAAAATTGTATCTTAGTCCTTTGTATTTTGCTGAAATTTGTTTCAAGTCTCAATTAGTTGCTAGAATTTATATTTTTTGTGCCACACTTGCTAAATTTATTGTTTTGTCCACCCAATTTACTTTAATTTTGCATCGCTACCCCATTAGATTTATTTGTTTCTATTTTATCCCTCAAGTTTTATAGATTTTTTTCTTTCAGTCCCCATAGTTGTTAGAATTTACTATTTGCCCCCCAATTTGCATTAATTACATTTTTGCCCTTAGACTTGTGCAGATTTTTATTTTTTATCCCAATTAGTTTAAATATACTATTTGGCCCTAATTTACTCTACTTTTATTTTTATTTTCTCCTTCTAACTTGCTATAATTTACATTCTTCTAATATATTAGTATTTCATATTTTACTCTTTGTTTTATTAAATAGTTGTGCCTTTAACTTGTGTGTTCGTTTTTAAGCTTTTGTACTGGGTCTTCAAAAAGGTATTTTCGTTACTTTTAATTGCTTCTTTATGTGCTCCAACGTGCTCTAATGTGATATTTTATGCATTTTTTTATGCGTTTCTTATTTTATGCACTTTTTACGTACTTATTTATTTGGTGTTATTTAATTTCAAATTTTATTATTTTGACGAAAAATGTAATATTTTTGTATTTAGCTAGTCAATGTAATAGTTAGATTACTTTTCTCATGTTTTAACAAAAATTGTGTAATTAGATAGAAAGTGTAATAGATAGGGCATTTTTAATTTTCTCCCTTTTTTAAATTGTAAATTAAGCCCCCGGTGTAATAGTTAGGTTTCATTTGCTTTTGCGTGCTTATGTGTTTATTTTTTTTTACATCTTTCCTTAGGATTTTTGCATCTAGAATATTATGCTTATGTGTTATGTGCTCCTATGTAATCTTACATGTTTTTTATGTGTTTAATTTGCTTTTAATCCATGCTTTAAATTCATGTTTTATGGTATTCCGTCACCACACTAGTCCAACACTAGCTGTGGCTTCTTTCTTTTCCCGCTAGTCCAATGCTAGTGGGATTTTTTTTAGAACGGGCTAGCCCAACACTAGACCCTTAGGACATTTTAGTGTTAGGTACATTCGTGTGCATTTCACATTTCACACACTTCTAGTTTTCTTTCCATTTGACATGATTTTGTTATTACTATTATTATTATTATTTACTATTCATATTATTATTTTGACAACATTTTCAAAATACATGACATTTAAGTTGCATTTCACTTAAATTAGGCCATTTGTGTGATTCGACTGGAAATAGTCGCCTACTCACGCGGGAAGCGGTGGTGTACATGCCATTCCCCCCTCTGTGAGTAGAAATATTCAGTCACAAGCTATTAGTTCCCTGTACCCGTTATGTTGCATTCCCACTTTCTTCGATCACTTACTATATATTATTATTTTCTTTTCCTTTTTGCATTTCATTTTGCATAAAAATTCGTGACTCCCTCGAGGTCGTGACTCGAGTTTTGCAATTAATGCCATAATTTTGACCAAGCCCTGACGGAACATGCCGACCCTCCCGATATTCACATTTAGACTTAGGATTTGCATTCATTTAGATACATCCAAAACGCGATGGAATCTAGGGTTAAATTAGAAAATTTTGATTCAACCTCGCAACTAGCCTTGGCTAGGTTGAAAGGGTGCCTTAGGCGCAAGCTTTTGCTTTCCTTTTCTTCAAATGTGACTCCCGGACCTTTTTCTCTCGTTTTTCGTAGACCGGAGTTGAAAAAGGATTTTAAATGATTTTTCTAAAATTTTTATTTTTGTTTTTGTTTGTTAAACGATTTTTTGGGTGACGTGGTACACCCTAACTCAGTACCAAGTGGTGACTCCATTTTTTAAAATAAAACCCATTTTCAAAAATTATTTGGCCAAATCTGTCGCACTTTTAGTCCCGGCCTTGTTTTCTTTTAAAATGCCATTTTTCTTAAAATACACTTTTTTTGACTAAAACTTGATTTTTCTCACACACGCACGATTTTTCCAAAAACCTTAATTTTCAAAAGGGATCTTGGACCGGACCGTCCTTTTCGGGACGCGACAGTCAATGACCCCACTAGCACCTTTCACTCACGACTTTTTAGGACGCGACAGTAAGGGTTACAATTATGAGACTCTAATACATAAAGTCATATTCTTAAATATCCCTAATCATAGCGTTAATGCGATTGGACATCATTAATATAGATAGACTAGCACATACTTTGCCTTTACTTATGGTAAGTAGTAATTGATCTCATTGACTATGGTGTGTGTGACACCTAAGCTGGTATGTAGATCCTTGTTTGGAACAAGTTTATTGGATTGATCTGCCAAGAGTTTTCTACTATAGTGCCAATGGTTGAATTCTTAATTGTAATGGTGTAATGATCCTTTGACTTGAGATTACCATAGTATTTGGAGTGTAGATTATTATACTTTGACTCCATTCCTCGGTGCTCGTAAAAGAGTAGCCCATAGGATAGAGATTTGGTATAGTTTGAAGCGTGCAAAGATAGTGAGTAATCAATATAGGATTCACCACTCCTTAATAGGAGTATAACCCTTTATGGCCACTTGTTGGAAATATTAACTCATAAGTCTTCTGTAGAAGTGATAGTATAACTTAAAAGTAGTTTCAACGTTATACGTCATAGAGACTTATATTTCTGGAACAAGAAAATATAAATTAGTCATTTAAAAGTATGCACTATACATGGTAACATTGTCATTGATGGGTATAGTCTACCATATGACTTTCCTACTTACTTGGGTGGTCATGATGCATTTCCAGATGCCATTCGTGATCTATAAGTATGAATTAATTAATTGTAATTAATGATAAATTAAAGTGTTTAATTTATCTAGCTCTTAATTGATTAATTAATGATTTATAATTTGTACTTATTACAAACGTGAATGGAACCTAACGTGTCACACACATAAAGAACATAATCTTTGGGTTAAAATGTAATTAAGATAAGTATGAGATACTTATGGGGTTAATTTATGAGATAAATTAACTTAAGGGACTTATTTATAAATATTCTAAGTCTTGCAGGAAATTAGTTTCCTAAAAGAAATAAAGTAACTAATTGGTTTCTCTATGGAATTGATTTCCTAAAGGAGAAGAATTAGCTTAAGGTAAGTTATCTGAACCTTCTTGGTTTCCAATTACCTTTATTTCCTTAAAGACTAGAATACTTCCTCTATAAATAGATTCATGCTTTGACTCTTGAATTATTATTGTAACACAAAAAGAAAATCTAGTGAGAGAAAAATTAAAGGAAAGATCCGGCACACACATACACACACACACACACTCTCTCTCTCTCTCCCCTTCTAATTTGTTAGGCTTTTTCCTTTCTCTTGTGTTCTGAATTAATTCAAGGGAGCTAGCACACAAAAGTCAAAGCAAACAAGCCTTGAAGGTTCCCAAAGAATTTGGTTGTGTAGATATCGTTAAAGGCTCGATGTTTGGAGGGTTTTTCGTGGTAGATCTTACCTCTTCGCCGAAGGATCTTAGCCTCAGAAGCATAGAAATCTTCTGTGCTTGAGACAATTTTCGTGCAAACCCCATTATAATCATATAAATATATGAAAGAGATCCATATTTAAGATAATAAAATTTTTTATTTTTCCCCTGCATTACTAGTATTATTACCTTAACAAGAGGAGTGTAGATGGAGTAGGCATGTAGAAATTCTTTAATAAGCTAATATTGGCGAGAAATCACCTTCAAGGGTGGAATAAGGAAAGATTTGGAAACATTTCACAGAGATTCAAGGCAGCAGCTAAAAGCTTGCTGGCAAAGGAGTTGTTGTATGGCCAATAAGGAGACCATGTGTCCAGAACTAATATGCAAGAAACAAGGGCAGCTCATGCTTATGAATTGGCATGTGAATGTTAATTTTTGTGTTGATAAGTGTTAAAGTAGCATAATATTTAGTAGTCTTTATGCTAGGTTTTTAGGGTTATCGTGAGTTTTTCTCTATTTCTTTGCCATTTCTTCTTGTTCTTGAGTTTAATAGCTAAATAGTGTGTAAGAGCTATTTACTTGTGTGTCCTTGTATTTTTATAGGGTTTGCACATTTCATCTTCAATTCACATCAATTTGGATGACGATTGAAGAATATTTTGAGATTGATTGGAAGTTAGATGATGAGTAGAAGTCAAGAATGCATCAAAGTAGTGCAAAGAAGCTAATAAAGAAGAAGAAATGGGAGGAACGGATTTGGCAGCATGACACGTTTCAGTATGTTGGCGATCACTTGAGTTAGAGACATTGGATTGGGATACTTCTTATTGCATTTTAAAGGTATAATGATGCTCTACAATACATATGAAGACATCAAGGTCCGGTTCTCATGTTTTCATAGTCAAATGTCCAAGTTACTAAAGCACGTTTGCACTGCGATACTCTTCTGACCAGTTCTTAGTATTTTGGCCATATCTCAGCCTACAAACCTCCAAATTTCTTGATTCTTTTGCTGTTTGAAAGATAGCTCAAGAACTACCTCATATTTTGAGAAAATCTAATTTAACCATCTTTGAGATGAAATCTGTGATGCAATCTATGTCATAGATTGGCTTGCAGATTCAATTAGAGGGGATTGAGTGAATTTGTGCTAGTAGAAAAGGAAAAAGACATTTGGACCGAATCCATGACTAATACACCTACAAGTTTGGGCCATGTATTTCATTAAATATATGTGCAGTAACAAATCTGTGGCTACATGGCTATATTCGGGTGTGGATCCGTTGCATAACTTTGTGAATTTTTAGCACTTGAGGGCGAAATTTTGCAAACATAACCCTATCTCTTTAGAGTCAAATTGGGTGCAATTTTCTTGTATTCTAGGGCACAATAAATACTATAGAAAAGGGGGATGAAAACCTTGGAAAGAGGGCTAACACATCTTTCACACACGTACAAACACCTTGGCAATCTTATGTAGAGAGAAGAAAAGTATAATATAGAGGAACAATTTATAAGACTTTCAAGGAGTAAATCAATAGGGAACTTCATCAGGATTCAAGGGAAGATCCAAGAAGATTGCATGAGGATGAGTTTTCATTCTCTTTTCTTGTCTGTTGTTGAGTTTACTTTTGTACTTATGAACTAAGTTGGTGGGATCTAGATATGATGAACCCTAAACTATTGTTTTATTGATTTTCTTCTTGATTTAATGAAAGACTCAAATTGTTCTTAGATTTATTCATAAGTTTATTTGTGTTTTGAATTAGGAATTGTATAAATCCTTGATTGAATTATTGATTTCATTTAGGTAGATTCAGGAATTGTAGATGTGACGAGATCACTTCATGAGTAAAGAGACTTGAATAGGTCACTAGAGATCGGATTGCATAACTCTTCCTAGGTTAGATTCAAACCTAAACACAAATAAAATCAATAGAACTTAATTGCAAATTTGTGGGGTTTTAATTGAGAAGAGATTCTAATTATTCAAAGAGGGGATAGGAATTATATTACTTGAGAAAAAATATGATTCAATTAATTGATATGGTCTAAGTGAATTGGACTAATCACTAATTCAAATTGAAATCTTAACATTGTAGTTTAGGGGGATTTTACATCTAGATCTAGCCTTTATTTTTGTTAATTCTCTTTATTGATTGTTTAGGTTGTTATTAAATTATTTTATTTTTAGTTAATACTTTGACTGATTTCTCATTTGTCTTTGAAGGTTAGATATTAAAAAGAATGTTAATACTAGTACTCGTAGTCTTCGTGGGACAATGCTTGGTACTCACATACTTTACACCATAAGAACGATATGTGCACTTGTTTAAAGTATTCAAAATGTAGCTAGGTGGATACCAAGTTTTTTTATCTCATCACCGGGGACTAATATGTTAGGAACGTTGCATTTTTATTACTTTAACCATTTTTCTCTTTTGTTTGTTCTTATTTAATTTTGTTTATTTTTATTTCTTAATCTTCTTTTGTTTCTTTTGGTTGTTATCTACACAGATTTTAATCAGGCAATATTTATTGGAAGATGGCTAATTATAACTACGATTGACCCAATAACAGGGGTAACTACGTAATGTATACTAGTATGGATAAACTTGATGTTCTTGAAAGGCTAATAGATGACGTTCTAGAAAGTGATACTTCTTATCCCAGTGTAAATGTTGTCTGCTGTATCTATTGTGGAGGACATTATAATTATAATGATTGTTTTGTCTATGGACTGGTATATTGTGATAACAGTTACAACTATCCACCTTATTACGACCCTATTCTAATGTGTATAACTTAAGTTAGAGGATCATCCATCTTATGGATGGGAGGAGCAAGAGAGCCAATACAAACCTGCTTGGGCGTTAGCCAATGAGAGAATAGAGGATAATAATTTTAATCATATCCTTAACTTGAAGAGTCTGAACATTAGTTGGAATTGGCCTCGTTAATTTCGTTAAGACAATAAATGATAGCTATGAAGTTTGTTAGGACAGAGGAACTGAAATTTGCTAGACAAAGACGAAGGAAGCACTGCTTTGCCCCAACCTTGTGGTTCGTCAGTAGGTTTTATAGGTCATGTGATATACTTAAAATCCGGTACTAAGTTAGGCATCAACTTCAACACCAATTTCCAAGGTTCAGATTTTAGACATTTTTCTTTAGATATAGGAAGAATCCAATTGCCACTGTTGACAACTTCAATAACGCAGATGACACAGGCCAAGTATTTTATTCACAATGGATGGTTGTTTTTTGTAATGTATATTTAAAAACATTACCGCAACAATTTTAAACTTCATTTTTAAAAAATACATATGTGAAATAAAAAGGTGATAAAAAATTGTTTAAAATTGTCTAAAAACATGTTCTTTAAAAATAATACCAAACAAACAAAGCCCCTTTTATGGGTTCAATGTAACCTGAAATGGTGTAAATTCATCCCGGAAAATATTGATGTCCAACCAAAGGGAATAAAGTGTTATTTTACAAATTAAATTAAAGAGGAAAATTTGTGAGTGAAGCAATAATGCTAAAAACTAGCAGATATATATATTTTACTATTAATTTAACCTCCCAAGTCCAGCTAATTGACAATTTGCTTCAATACAAGTGGGCAAGTACGAAAACATCTTGATCAACGTCAAACCGGCAATCTTAGTTGTTCATCATCAATCTTGAACTAATTCCACCATCAACAGCCAGATTATGGGCACTTACATAGGCAGATTCATTGGAGGCAAGGAACAAAGCAGCCTCAGCAACATGTTTCGTTTTCAACTGCTCTCCCTTGAGGTTGATATTAGCAGAAAGTTGCTCATCAAGTTGTTCCTCATCCATTTGATATGCATTGCACACTAATGGGGTTGAAATGCCATACGGAGATATAGAATTAACTCTAATCCCATATTTTCCTAGCTCAATTGCTGCAGATTTGACTAGGCCTACCACAGCATGCTTAGAAGTCGTATATGGTGCAGGTGCACCACCAGCAAGAGTTGCTTCTATGCTCGCGGTACAAATAATCGAGCCACGTATTTTTCTCTCCACCATGACTCGTGATGCATGTTTTATAGCTAAGGCCGTACCACGGGCGTTGATCGCCATGGTTCTGTCATAATCTTCAACATCCATGTCCAGGATGCTATGCATACGACCAAGTACACCTGCGTTACTAAACATGATATCAAGAGTACCATATTTATCGACTGCATATGCAACTGTTTCTTCCATTTGTTTTTCACTGCTCACATCACAATGCTTGTAACTGGCTTTGTTTTCTCCGATTGATGCAACAACTTTGCAGCCAAGCTCATCTTGAATATCTGCAACAATCACGGATGCCCCGTGCTCAACGAATAGTCTTGCTGTTGCTTCACCAATTCCACTTGCTGCTCCAGTGATTACCGCAACTTTTCCCTCCAACCTGAAAGGTTTTTTTTGACAGAAAAATAAGTAAAAGAATAAAAAACGTTGTTGATTTGTTATTTTTTGAACTTAGTGGTCAAGCGAGTATGGCAAACCTTCGGTTAGACATTGGAGTTGGACAGCTTCAGATCTTTGCCGTGAAGAAAATTTTGTGAGGTAGAGTATATTAAACACAGCTTATGGGACGGCTTAATTCAAGGGCAACTTTATAAGCTTAATGTGTTTAACGCCTTATATGCAAAAAAATCAAATAGTTAGTGGCTCAAAAAAAAAATTAACATATTGTTAGTGGCTCAATGCACATCTCATAAGACACTAGCCATCTTTACGTGTGTTCCATTAAGAAGTAGAACTACGTGCATAAGAGTGGTTTTCTTGGAATAAGATGTTAACTGATTGTTAGTACAATTGTCACAAACAATAAAGGGTCAAGGTATGGTTAAATATTCAAAATTTGAAATGTACGGCATAGATCACAAGTATGTCGATTTTAAAACAGAATATGAAATTGCAAAATAGTATTTTTAACATTTTATTCAAAATTATCTACAATGATGAAATTATATTTTACAACTTTTTTTAATACATTCGGAACAATTAAAATGATAGTAGTTCTCTTCATTCTTTCAGTTGTAATATAGTTTCAAGAGGATTAGAGAATAAATCTGAATTGGTGTTGCAAGTAGAATGTTGAAACTGCCAATTGGAGCCTTCCCTTTTAAAAATAAACTAATAATATAGACTAATAAATTTAGAAATAACATTTATTTTACATCCATTGCTTGTTTACGAGTTTATAATACACTAATGCATGTGTAAATAAATTAAGACGGTGCTAAAATATTACGATTCTAGAGTAACATCGATTTAATTATTTCCGTAAGAAATGACACATTGGAATGTTGAAAGTGTACACATTTTCGGCTACTTTTGGTCAGTTTACATATTTAAACCTTTTTGGCTTTCACAATTTCAGGGAAATATGCATTGCGTTGATTCATGCGGATAACGAGAAAAAAGGTGAAAATCCGACAAGCCACCTCTTGTTATTTTTAGAGGCATTTTGCCATGATGGGTAATTTAAACTCAGTCTTACTATCTTGGTAGGGTCCTAAAAAGTATACCAACGCGTTTCAATACTTCCTTTTCCTGCTTTCTTCATACCAGGAATTTCCTTCCCTTTTTCTTCCTCTTTTTTCCCTAGGTTTTTGCAAGAGTGACTCAAATGTTGATTAGGTGGGGCGAATAGAGAGTAGAAAGATTAGAGTTTAACGACTCTATCCCGGAGATCAGAAGTTTAAATCTCACTAATATCGATTCTCCTTTTTCATTTACCATTATAATAGTACAGGTTTGATCTAAAAAAGAATATTAGATTAGGCTTATCATAAGGTTGCAATCAATTTACAATTGTTTAATTGCCGAGACCAATTCAATGAAAATAAATTTTGATGCTATTTGCAGGCATGAGCTGTCGCGATATAGGAAGTGGAATATAACCGGTTTTGATAACGAGCAATTTGATCGTATTTGTTTGGAATTGCGTACTAGGGATTGTACTCAGACATGCGATGTCTTTCATACTGGTAAATCCACTTACATTTTTTGAAACATCCAATCTTCTGATCCGATGTTTTATTATTGTTAACCAAGATCATGTACATAAGTGGTGCAGCCGGGACTTGGAGGATATTTTCTGTCAGAATTTTCTTTTTTTCTTTTTTTTAATATTAAAATATTCTTAAATTTGTAGTTGGCTAAAATATTTTAAATCAATCTTTTTTATATTTTTGTACTTCAAAGTCCATGTGTCAAGCCATCTTGAACAGATTTTTACAATTTTATGAATGGCAAGTGAATCCAGTCACTTCTTCCTGCATAGTGAAAGTTTTTCACCAATAGACTAACGACAAAACCATTCCAAATGATGTTAGCTAGTTAAAAGTTTTATTATCAATGTTCTTGTATCAAGTGGAATTCAACTCCATCTAACTGGGAATGAATAGAGAGTTGAGCGTTTAGAACTTTATGACTTCACCCCGAAGGTCGGAGGATTCAAATTCCATTAACAACATTCCCCTCCTAATGTAATAGTATAGACTTGATTAAAAAAACTCCATCTATTTTGGGATTGTTTGGTCTATAGGTACTAGGGTTAAGGATTGGCATCAAAGCTACTGATATTAATATTTGTTAGGTTGACTATTATATAAATCTTTAGGTTAGAATCCACTATGCACCCCCTAGCTTATGTTAGATTTCCACTTTGTACCCTAAATTTTAATTTTGAACATATTGCACTCTCAACTATCTAAAACATTTCATTTAAGTCCAATAGTTGACGGCATTGACCAAATTAGCAGAACTTAGGCACATGGATTCAACGTTCTTTTAAATCAAATTATTGATAGAGTCAATTTTGGATAGATTACACACTAAACTATCCAAAACATTTCACTTAAGTCCAATCGTTGCACACATGCACCTAAATTCTTTTAGTTTGGTTGACGTTGTCAATGATTGAACTTAAATAGAATATTTTGGACAATTGATAGTGCAGTCTATCCAAAAATTGAAGTGTATGTTTAAAGTGAGAATTTGGTACACGTTAGAGTTTGCAAAGTGAATTTAGGCCTAATTGTGATATGCAAGTGAAAGTGTTAAAAATTGCCATCTATCAATACCTGCTTGTTCAATTTTGAAATTTGTTGGGAAATATAAAGAACTATAGTAAGAGATGATGAAACGAGATGGAGAATTTATATTCAATATAACAATGGTGGTTTTGTGCTTCAAGTTGTGTATCAAATACACTCTTCTTTAGGTAAAATTTGTTCTCTATTTGTGCAAAAGAGTAGACAAATTCCTTTTAGGATAAAACGAAGTGCCTTGGTAATCACTTTGCACAAGTGTTACAAGTCTAGACAGTGTTTGAATTTATAGAGATAAGTATTCTTTTATGATTGTTTTTTTTTTCAGCAAAACGTCATTAAATCATGTTGTTTATAGACTAAACGTGTTTCTTGGAGAGGTTTACCGGACATTAATTCATGATATGTCAATATACTTGAGGTAGAAAACATGACTCTCTAAAAAGAAGTGAATTTTCTAGAAAAACATTCATAAATTCAAATTCAGATTGCAGGTGCAGGATCAACCTGTGGATATTTCTCCCGCGACTGAGCCCATAGCTGCTATCTAGAAAATGTCCACAGAGAAGCTGCGACTTCAGTCGCGGATGGCTTTTCTTGCGGCCTCTCTAGAATATGTCCATAAAGAAGCCATGGCTTTGCTCGCAGATGGCTCAACCCACTGATAAGTGATAAATTTACTAATATTATTGTATGTTTTATTATGTGTGTTTTTTGTGTGTTTTTAACATTATCATAGCAATTTTGATTATAAATGACTCATTTTTCAACTCTTTCTAGAATTAAGGTTTTTCTCTCAGAATTAGGATTTTGAGGCGGAATTTTTATTTTGAGTAAATTAATGCACACTTTTTATATATTCTTGCAAATTCAATTGTAGTCAAGGTGAATCAAAGTCAAAGATGATTCAGGGGGTTAGGTTGATGATTTTTTTGGAGAAATAATTGTGCAAAAATCTACACATGTAGATGACAGCTCAACAAAATCTAAAAATCACATGGGGACCAATTTTAGTGATCCGCGGATCGTCAAGTCGGCAGGATTTTTCTAGGGTTGCAACTTATATCTCATTCCAGTTGTTTTTGTAGGTAGGTCCAAATGGAGATAGAGTTTTTTTCAAGCTATAGATTCCATTTTACACACAATTGAAGATTTTATGTCCATATGGAATCTCAAGAAGCATCTTTATCATTTCCATGCATTCAATGCAATTACAAGTTGAAGAATGACTTGAAGAACATTTGCCTATATATAGAAGTCATTTATAAAGCATTTTAACAAGTTTTAGATAGTTATAAATAAATTGAATTAGTTTAGAAGCATGATAGTTGTAGTTTTGTAGAATCATTAATAGAGTTTTCTTTCTATTTCAATAGAATATTGGATAACACTGTACAAGAGCTCTTGAATTTCTACATTTGGAGGTGGAATAGAATTGAAGCTTTGTTCAAACATTTGGTTGAGCAATTCTAACTTTATCTCTTTTATTTTCAATTGTTGAACATGAATTCTTACTTTGAATTTGAACTTTTAGTTGTTTCATTAGTCATAATTCACTAAAGGTTTTAGCTAAAATATAGAAGAAGCTAATAAATCCAAAAGCATCACCTAAAGTTCCCTAACTTATTAAGCTTGTTCTTGTTTGTTTACTTGTTCAATTTTTAACACTTGTTTTTACATGGTCAACATAAACAAAGTCATCCAGTTGTTACGTGACATTTAGAAATGCGTTTAACAATGGAAAAGGAAGAAGTAAAGCTTAAGTTGTTCATATGAGAATAATGAATGCGTAAGTGAATCATTACAATTCATGTTTTACTAAGATTTCATCATGAGAATAGTTGGAATCTAGTGATTTCATAGAGAGCTCTACATGTTTTACTAAACATTACTGTTTTGCCCCCGAAGTAGTTGAATTTCGTCCCTTTTTATTGAAAAATTAGAATTTGGCCCCAAAAATAGAAAGAAATACTCTCAATGTTAGAAAAATAAATAGTGTATCAAAATTTGGTGTCTATAAATTGGTTTGGACAGAAAGGTTGCAGACGATCATGCGGATGTCTATATGCATAGAAATGCTTGAAATGAAATAGTAAGAGAGGCTGTGGACAAAGATGCAGACCTTGAACTAGCCAAGATGAGAACGCCTAGGCATCCAATTCATCATACAGACATCCAAATTATGTAATTTATAGAGTAACGGCTAGTTATTTAACTTCACAAACTTGAGAAGAAGCATATAGTTAATTGTTATCCAAGTTGTAAATTTGGAAGTGGACATAAGTACGCAATTTGGTGTTGAACCATTATAAATTAGTTATGTTTTTTCTCTCTCTTTTTATTTTATTTATTGTTTATTTGCGAGCTTATATTGCTATATCTTTATCTTTATTTTCTTGTAAAGTGTTTTGATCACTTATCCTATTTTTGGGAGAAATTAAAATTAATTGCGATTAGATTTTTGTACAACCTAATTTACCCCCCTCTTATGTTGCTTTTGAGCCTAAACGTTTGATAAAAGTCAAGTGGTGGAATAGTAAAAGAAAATATGGATGTGTCAAAGAAAATTTTAAATTTATCTGGTCTCCCATATTTATTAGTTCATTACAATTTTTTTTCATATTGACAACAAGTCTCTTGTTGAAACTATAATTTCACTTTGGAAGAAAAATAGCTGAATTTTCGTTGCTAACTAGCTGAGATCCACTTGATGCAATTGAATAAATTTAAAAATGACTAGATATATAATATGTTTTTTCCTTAGTTTAATTGAAATGAACTTTCTTAGAAAGCTTAAAACTTTTTAATTGCCAATATTTTAATGTAAAAATCGATTTTTGTTGATGACTAATGTAGACACCAAATTTTGACACACCATTCATCTTTTCCAACATTGGGGTTATTTTTCTATTTTAGGGTCAAATTTTGATTTAGCAAAAATGGCGAAGTCAACTATTCCAGCGGGTAAAATAGCAATTTTTAGCACGTCAATATTTTTTCATTAGTTTTGGAGTTTTAAATGTATATTTTGTATTTTTATATATGTTTATGAAATTTTGTGATTTTTCGGGTTTAATTTGTATTTTTTTTATAATTTTCCAGCAAAGGAGCAAGATAGTCATTTCACATCCAAATGCATTTTTCACCAATTTTTTAGTCCTAAATTCATTTTCTAGGGTTTTAAGTTCATTTTTTATTTTTGGTAATTTTTCGAGGCTAATAGCTTTTTTTTTTTGTGTATTTGTTAGTACAAGAGCAAAATAATTATTTTACACCCAAAATGCATTTTGTCAAGTTTTGGGGGTTTCTAAACTCATTTTTAGATTTTTTAGCCTATTTCTAACTTTTGGTAATTTTTGGGACCATCTTTCATTTTTTCTGTAAACACTACAAGAAAAATCTTTATTAGTGACAACAGGAAGTTGTCATTGAAAAATGCAAAGTCTTCACTATTAACTTTTACCGACAAGAAATATGTCGTCGCTGAGTCGACACAAAATGTCCGTCACTAAATGTGAATAGTGTCAAGAACAAAGTCGTCACTAAATACATAGCCTTTTGTGACAACATATGTCGTCACTAATAATATGGTAATTTGTGACAACTTTGTATGTTGTCAAAGAAATTGAATAAGCAGTTGTCACTATTTATCCAAATATTAGTGACGACATAGGTTGTCACTGATAAGTGACCTATTCTTTGACAATGCCATGTCGTCACTAATGATAAGGTGATTTGTGACAACTTTGTTTGTTGTCAAAGAAATTAAACAAGTGGTTGGCACTATTCATCCGATATTAGTGACGACATGGGTTGTCACTGTTAAGTTACCTATTCTTTAACAATAACATGTCGTCACTAATGATAATGTAATTTGTGGCAACTTTGTAAGTTGTCAAAGAAATTGCACAAGTGGGTGGCACTATTCATCCAGATATTAGTGATGACATGTGTCGTCACTGATAAGTCACCTATTCTTTGATAATATCATGTCGTCACTAATGATAAGGTAATTTGTGACAACTTTATACGTTGTCAAAGAAATTTCACAAGTTGTTTGCACTATTCATCAGAATATTAGCGACGACATGAGTTGTCACTAATAAGTTATCTATTCTTTGACAATATCATGTCGTCACTCATGGCATTTTTGACTAATTCAATGACAACATTAAGTTGTCACTAATGCTTAGGCGATATTGTATAACAAATACTTCTTGTCACTAATGCTTTCTTCAGTGACAACTTCTACCACAACTAAAGACTTTGTTGTCATTAATGCTTTTCATATTCAATGACAAAGAGTTACCTATCACTGATGCGTTTTTGAATAACGACATTTGTTGTCATTGATAATTTACCTAACAATCTATTAGCATCATTGATATAATAGGTCATTACTGATAATCACCCATCAACAACAAGTATTTACCAATATCGCAAATCAATCACAATATCATCTATACCAATATTTATATAACATCCCTTCAATTACCAAACATAATTAATATTCAAAATGTACAAAAGTCATTTAATACAGTATTTTTACAATACGTTCCTTTGATGCACAAAACAAAATATAAAGAAACTAAAAAAGTCAGAAATATAAGGCAATAAAGTAATAATACTCTGCCTAAACACTCTATAGCATCACAAAATAATATTAAGGCAATCTAAACATCTTAATAACTAAGTTTTAACAATAGCAACCAAAATAACAAAGGTACAAAACTTTAAACATCCATTGTCAACTTGCATAATGAACAATCTTCCTTTCAATTGAAATTGTGTCACCTCCACCAACCTTGCCAACCCACTTTCCATTTTTTGAATGGTATTGATGTGTCACTAGCCAGAGCTAAGGAGCATTTATATCACTGCTTGACAGCAAAGTTAAAAATAAAGATTAAACAAATTCAAAAAATAAAAGAATTAAAAAAAATGATAAAACAACATAAACTTTTAATATTTTAGAAGTTTATTAGCCAAAATGTGTTCTCGTCATGTTAGCTCCTAATGTATCAGTTTGTATCCATATAGCCATTGCTCTATCACTATCTTAGAACAGATAGTATCATATGCAAATATAAGAAGAGGTTTCAAATGCAAGCTAAAATATTAAAAGCTAAAATATCATATCAGTTTGTATCCTATACCTATCCCAAGTTTTGATTAAAAGGAAATAAACAAATATTCTCTCATGGAGAAAGAAACAATAGTCCAACTTAATTACCATAACATAGTACTAATAGTCCAAAACTTGTCCATCACTAGGAGTTTGAAACAAAAAATAAGAAGTTTCTTTACTAAATCAATGTCACAATCACTTTTATGCACTGTTAGACTACAAAATGAAATATCAGGTCACATTTATTGAATGATAAAAACTTGTTAATAAGAGAGTAAAAATGGAAAGCTAATTAAAGTTCACTAAGCATTATGAAATTGGGGGACATAGAATGAAAAGGAAAGAGAGAACTAATATGAGCAACTTCTCTTGTAAGAAAATCCAGCTTTAACTTCAACATGCGAATTACAGACAACCAAGATGATCATATTAACTATTAAATGTTAGAAATCAGCAAGTGGGCTTGATTTCTTGATGCATTTGAAAGGGACTACATTATTTTTTGCTCATCACTATTCATACAGGCATCAATTTGGACAATGGGGAGGAAAAGCCAAATTTAATGAATAGTCAGACCAAACCCCATGCTGTTTGAAACTTGAAAGCAATGATTGAGAATAGTACTCAACAAATGAGTATTATTAGTATTATTCACTCCCTCCTTTGACTTTCCTTTCCCAATGATTTAGAAATCCTTTATTGATTTTTACCAAACATCCAGCCTAAGTCTCAAATACCAGCAAGATGGACATCAATAACTTTAAATCAGACTAAACTGCACAAAACAAATGGATGAATAGACCAGAAAAATAAATATAAGACAAAAGACAATCCTATAAACTGCCCATACATGCTCAGTGAACCAAAAATCAAGCAAGATTTATGAAATTGACAACAAAGCTTTGGCTTTTCCTTATACCAGATGTTAAACGGCTAAATAGTTACATCAAGTACAAATTATCCAAAAAACAAGGTCAAACCTTTTTAAAAAAGCCAATAATCCTCTTAATTAAACAAACAACCAGGTAATAACTTTGACTAATGGAAAAGTCAGCCAACTAATCTTCCAAAAGAAAAAAGGAAAATGGTTAGTGAATTCCATCCTAAGGTTTAATAATAACCAAATTAAACTAGTTCATGTATAATCAATAAGCCTTTATTTGTAGGATTACATCAGCCTCAATATGAATTCATAAATACACTACTATGAAAGCAAACATAGACATTACTTAATGCATTAGAATGAGTTAAGGACATACTTTTATAAGAACTAGTTGTTGGACCTCATGCTATGCGTGAGGGTGCCCAACGAAGGATTGAATAGAAGTTGTAGATCTAGTTGTGGTAGAGGGTTGAGAAATTCTGTTTAATTATCTTTGCATTGAAAGAAATGAGTCATCTGCAAATGTGTACTATGCTAAATGATTAACGACGTAACGCAACATTGTATGTCAAGAAGCTTTTATTGTCCTAGTTCGTGTCATACAAGACTCGTAAAGTTCCAAAACTATTGTATTGTACCAAAAAAAAGATCAATAAATCATGAAATTCATCATCAATATTAGTTGAATTTAAAATACACCGAGTTGACGGATTGCATAGGCAACGCAACAATCATTGAATTATGTAACTTAAATATGTTCCTATTTGTTGTAAACAAGGAATGATGTAATGGATAGCATGAAGAATATAAGCATAATGTGTGACTAAAGAAGCATGTATTCAAAGAATACAGGATAAAGCTGTAGAACATGATTGATTTCATCAAAAGAGAGGCACCTAGTACATCCTTCAGTAGCTTCAAAAATAAGAGAGTAAAACCTCCACCTATTCCGTCCAATACAAAATACAAGCAACTATCAAACTCGACTGAAATTGGAAATGGAAGGAAACCAACATGTAACATCACACCGGAATGACAAGCACATGTAACTTGAACATCGCTGGTAAAAAAATTCAATCCAACAAGAACAATAGTTTTTTTGACTATTTTTATAGCCACTAACTTGCTAAGCATAGTACTTGAGCTTCAAATAAGTCTATTGTGAACATCTTTTTGTGTCTTATATATAAGAAATTAGGCCTTAATATATTGACAGAAACAACTAACTTGCTGGAATTTATGAGACGAAACTCAATTTAAAGTAGAACATTGAAAATCATGAAGTTCTTGAAAGCGTTACCAAGTTCGCATCCATTCTAACATTGAGACCAATTCATATCCAAACATAAAACATATTGTGTATTTGCCTAAATATATATCTTCACATATGAAATATAAAATTCAACAATATGTAAGTCAAATAACGACTTATATTTTGTGCTAAATTAGCATTTCAGCATTGCATACCATTGACTGTAGCTTTTTGCATAGCATGCAACAGCAATTAAAATGATATCATATGATGGTCACCAAGCAACATGAATGTTGTATAACTTTCCAGGCAAGAGGGTGGCCAATGAGGATATAACTTTCCATATATCATTTTTATTTACTTGGATGAATAATCTTGTAATCAAGTTTGGATTGTCAACAGATATTTCTCACCATTTGAGTTTCAAAATTTTCACAAATGTTTCTTCAAGTCATGCGAGAATTTGTATGTCTAAATAGATTATAGCTTTAAATATTTACACTACTCTTTTTCCTATCAAAGGGACACTTTAAATCATACAAGTGGAAAGAAAGAAAAAGAATAGAATATGTATGTTTTTATGTGCATGATTCCGAAACATGATCAAGTAGTAGTGTGTTGAAATTTCTAAAAAATTGTCACACAACATGCACTTGGATTTAGAAAAAAGCCACAATGTCTCCTAGGACTTACAATAAAGCTTGCGTCAAATTTTGGCCACAACCAGAACAAAATAAGAAGAATGGCTCATTGACCAAAATCCTAGCAAGAAAGCTAGTAATCTTATTCCCTATGGTCTCGACTTCCAATCCAAATTGACACCAAATCTGATAATTCTTTGCCACCAACAATAAACAAGAAAAAAGAAGAAAACAACAGAAAAACAAAAAACCACTAAAAAGAGTACAAATGGCAAGAGTCCCCTTCCTTTTAACATGTAGGAGATGAGAGGAAATAACATCTTGAGCACTTGATGGAGCACTAGTCTTTTAACTTCTTTTGACAAAATTGACAGCCATAATTTAACTAAGCTACAGCACCGATACCATTATCTAAAGTGAGCAAGCTGATACTTTTAAAAAAAATGGATAGGGGTAAAGTTTCATTCATTAATTCCAAGGCTTCTTTTCATTTTTAGTTCAAGAACACAAAAAAAACGCAGTTGGGTATGTAGATCCAGCACAATGTAGTTATCTATCATTATTGAAGCATCATTTCTTGATTTAGGTTCACCTTCTTTTGGTTCCAAAAAGGCCCACATTCACTCAAATAATTTTCCAAATACTACTTACCAACTAGAAGATGCATTCTCATTGCTTGGCAACTACAATCCAAACTTTGTGGTTAATGCATCAAGGACACTGTTTGTATGCCTTTGTTGAGTCTTAAGCCTGTCCATCACCTTTTGTTGTGCTTGAACTTGTGCTTCCAAATCACTAGCTCTTTTCTCAGCTTGTTCTGCTCTTGTTTTGAGGGTTTCAATCTCGGCAAGTTGCTCTACCATCATTGCTATCCTCGAGACACCACGACCACGTACATGTCTAGGTATGTGCCCAGTTACTTCAACGCATATATCCTCCTCCATTCTATTCGTGCCATTTCCTTGAGATTCAGCCAACCTGTCCTTCAACTTAATCTACAAGTCCAACAAGTATCATGTTGTTAGTTATATAATGTGAGTTATTACCCATTTGAATATTACAAAAGTTGTGTAAATACAAGTGTATCGGAACTCACTGAGTTACTTGCCGATAGCTCATCAATCATAGCATTTTTTTTCCAACTTCACAATCATACAACCCCATCCCATAAGCTCCACCACCACCTGGAATCATCAAGACCACCGCCTCAAGCCTCCATTCCCACCTCTCCTCTCTCCATCACCAAGGCAGTCACGTCACCCACAAAACCCACTCCCGCTAGCCCCTCTTAGTCGAATCAGATTCCCTCTACTCATTCAGAGATAGTAGTGCTTGGGATTAATGGAGACTTGAATTTTGCTGCTCGAGTCAAAGCCAAGAGAGAGAAATAGACCAAGGATAAAGAAAAGACAGGAAGAGAGATGAAAGAGAGAGTAAGAGAGAAAACATTGAAAAGGAGAGATACAGAGACAAAGAGGGGATAGAATTAGAAAAGAATAATGGAGAAAGAAGAATCGAGAGAGAATCGAGAAATAGATAGAAAGAGAGAGAATAGAAGAGAATCGGGGAGAGGAGAAGAGAATCAGAGAAAGAGAGAGCATGATTTGAGAGAGAAAGAGAATGGGAAAGAGATCAAATGAAGAAGAGAGAAAACCAGAAGAGGAAGAAAGAATAAGAAGAGAGGATGAAGGGAAAGAAACAGAGAGGGAGGAAGAAATGAAGAAGAAATAAGGCAAATGAAGAGAAATCAGAAAGAGAGAATGGGAGAATGAAATTAAGAAAATTTGGGGGAAATGTAAGTCTGGTGAAGAATAAAAAATTTTTTGGAAAATTTGGGCATTTTGGGGGATTTTTGCATTTGCTTTTACTGTTTTGGTTTTAACTTCAGTAAATTTGTTTGTTGGCTTTGATTTAATTTAATTTTGTATTAGTTAATTGATTCAATAATTAAGTTAATTAATTAGATTATTGATTTGGTTATTTTAAAATCTAAGTTGCTTTTATTATTTTGTGATAAGATATTTATTTACACTTTAGCCCTTAAGTTCTTTTAAGTAGTATCAATTAGGGTTGTTAAAAAAAAAACAAAAAATTAAAAAACTGAGAAAACGGACCCACTCCAAACCAAAAAAACAAGGGTAACCGAATCAGTTACTGACACCGGGTCGGGTAGCGATTCACATTCTTGTGAATCGGCAGGTAACCGACCTGGTCCATAGTGAAGGGTAGTTTTGTCATTTTGTATGTGCTGTTGTTTTATTAATTCATTGTTTTTTTTTTCATTTATTTTATTGTTACTACTAATTTGTACTTCTATTTCATTCTTGATTGATGAACATTTGAGTATTTATTTTATTATTTGGATGTTCATTTGACTATTTATTAAGTATTTTTTATTTTTATGGCTAATTGAAATGTGATGATGAGTTTGAAAAACTAAGCGATTATCTGTTTATTTAGTTTTTTTATTTTTTGATTGCTTTCAAAATTATAGTTTTATGATGTAATTTAACTTTAAGATCATTGATACTTATGTTATTAGTGATTTAATGATGGTTTACAATTTTTTCTTGTTTTATTTTTTATTTTAAAAATACTAGTGAATTATGATGGACCGGGTCTGGTACCCGACCTATCCGAACCAGTTTTGCGAGTAATCAGAAGACTGGGTAACCGCTAAATGTGGATCGGTTCATGGTTCAAAATTTTGCTGAATCGATAGGACCGGTTCGGTTCAAAATTTTTGTTCATGGATCAGGTACTCGGTCCATGAACACTCCTAGAATCAATACACCCGAAGTTTTTTTTTTTTTTAGGTCTTTTGCAATTCAATCCTCACTAAATACAGATTGACCCTCCTCATGATTAGTTTCAAATTAAATCCTAGTTAATTGCAATTATGTATTGTGATTGTTGGAATTTTACCATTTTTGTTCCCAGATTAATTTAATTTTGTGATTGGGTCCTTATTTTTGCTTGAATTTTGTTTTGTCCCCACTTGATTCAATTTGCATCTACCCTAATTTGTTGAAATTTACTTTGTCATATTTCATTTTTATACTTTATTACTTTAAATAGTGGTATCTTGACTTGTTTGTTTGTTTTTTTATAGTTTTTTTAGTACCCGGTCTTCGAGAAAAGGTATTTTCATTATTTTTCAATTGATTCTTCATGTGTTCCAATGTGCCTCCATGTGATTTTTATGCATTTTTTTCATATGTTTCTTATTTTACATGCTTTTTGCGTATTCATTTACTTTATGGTATTTGATTTTGAATTTTATTATTTGGCAAAAAATTTAATATTTTTATATTTAGCTAGTCAATGTAATAATTAGATTATATTCCTTATATTTTTTACAAATGTTTGTGTATTTAGATAGCAAGTGTAATACATAGATCATTTTTTCCCTTAAATTGGAAGACAAATCCCCCCAGTGTAATAGTTAGGGCTTACGTGCTTTTGTGTGCTCTTGTGCTTATAAGTTTAGCCACTTTCTTTAGGATTTTGCATCTAGATATCATGTTTATATGTTATGTGCTCCTACGCGTCCTTACATGTCTTTATATGTTTATTTAGTTTTCATTCATGTTTTACTATTTTAATTCATGTTTTATCAATATTGTTACTTCGTCACCACACTAGTCCAACGCTAGTTGTGGTTTTCTTGCTTCCCGACTAGTCCAACGCTAGTGGGGATTCCTAAACAGAGCTAGTCCAACGCTAGACCCTCAGGTCATTTTAGTGATAGTTTCACTCTTCGTGTGCATTTCACATCTTAGTGATAGTGGGGATTCCTAGATAAGGCTAGTCCAACGGTAGACTCTCAGGTCATCTTAGTGGTAGTTTTACTCCCTGTGTGCATTTCACATTATTTCACACACATTTTCCCTTTTTTAGAATTTTCCATATTTGCATTATTTTTTTTGTACATATTTTATTATTATTATTATTATTTATTTTTACATAAACTCATTGTATGACACTTAGGTTGCATTTCACATAGAAGTTAGGTTATTTTGTATGCTCTGACTAGAAATAGTCGTCTACTTACGTGGGAAGCGACAGATTGATAGACTGTTCCCCCCTTCGTGAGTAGAAAACGTCAAAGTCACGAGTTAGTAATCTCCCGCACCCGTTTTGTTGCATGCCCGCTTTCTTTAATCCCTTATTACCTATATTACTATCTTCCTTTTCTTTTTACATTTCATTTTGCATTCACACTCGTGACTCCTTCGAGGTCTCAACTTGAGCTTTGCAATTAGTACGATAAACCCGACCAAGATTCGAAAGAACATTTTTTACCCTCCCGATACCCACATTTAGATTTAAGATTTGTATTCATATAGACATATCCAAACGCAATAGAATATATGGTTATTTTAGGAAAATTTGATTAAACCTCACAACTAACCTCGGCTAGGTTGAAAGGATGCCTTAGGTGCTAGTCTTTGCCTTCCATTTCTTTAAATGTGCTCCTAGACCCTTTTCATCTGTTTTCATTAAACGGAATCGAAAAAGGGTTTTCAAACATTTTTTGTAAATTTTTATTTTTATTTTGTTGAATGATTTTTTCGTATGACTTGGTACACCCTAACTCAATACCAAGTGACGACTCTATTTTTTAAAAATAAAACCGTTTTTTTCAAAATTAGTTGACCAAAATTATAGCATTTATAGTCCCGGCCTTGTTTTGTTTGTCGCATTTATACAATTCTCAAAGCAACTTGCTTTGCGATACAGCAACATTTCGGCAATTGATAAACCAGAGTTTATATCGTAGAAAGATAGCATAAACTGTACTACATTTCCAAGAGTATCAACTTACAAGGCCCGACACCCAAATAAAATAGGCCTAGTGTCCGGTAGAGTTATCCAAAGTCTCGTTATGTTCATCCATTCCCAAGTAGAAAATGACGGGTCTTTTGGGATCATTGATCTCGACGGTCCCTTCCAACATCTTTGCCACCTTTCCCATTGAAGGCCGATCATCTGGTCTATCCTGAAGGCACCAAATGGCTGTCTTCACCATCCTATTCACCATATCCAGATGGGCTCTGTTATCAAAAGACTGTCTAATTTTTGGATCCAGAACGTCATCAACATTCATTTCCTTGAACACCTTATCAAATACACATATTGGAAGGTACCATTGATCACTCTCCGTCATTGAATGTTGTTGCTCAAAATTTCTTACGCCGGTGACTATTTCCAGTAGAACCATTCCAAAACTGTAGACATCTGATTTTGAAGTAATTTGTTGATCACCTCGGACCCACTCGGGTGCCAAATATCCACGGGTGCCCCGGATTCCAGACATGTTCATTCTGTCCTCTTTTGTCTTCAACTTAGCTAATCCAAAATCTGATACTTTTGGGCAAAAATCTTCTCCCACAAGGATGTTCTCGGGCTTTATATCACAGTGTAACACCCATTCTAAACATTCTTCGTGCAAGTAAGCGATTGCTCTTGCCACACCAACCGCAATTCGATACCGGATATTCAATTCAAGTGCAAGTTTTCGACTTGAACTCGAATTCGAATTACTTTCTTGTTCCGCATTTGATATTTCGGCATTATAAGAAATGATCTGATTTTTTTGAAAAAGAAATTTATCTAGTGAGCCGTTGGCTACGTACTCATTTACTAGTATCCTCCTGCCCTTCTCAGTACAAAAACCCCACAATGTGACCAAATTGAGATGGTGCATCCGTGCAATAATTTTGACCTCAGCCCAAAAATCAGTATCCCCACATGTGGCATTTTTCAAGACCTTGACAGCAACAACCCTACCGTCACTTAGATTTCCTTTATAAACAACACCAAATGTACCCGTTCCAATAACATCAGAAAAATTTTTGGTTGCATCTCTAATTTCAGCATAGTTAAACCTTATAGGTCCTCCTGCTGGCATATTTTCAAGCCCAAATGTCCTAGCCATGTCCCTATACTTAGTGTACTTCTTCAGAAAAACCCAAAAAAAGAAAACCCCACTAATCAACTCAGCTGCAAAAACGATAGACATAATCACAATTTTCCTAGTGGTGGCAGAGGACTCTTCAGGTGGAAATGGAAGCCTAATTGTAACGGGACAAGAAGTTTCCAACACAGAAGTCAGACCAGTGAATTTTGGTTCAGTGTTTGTCTCAGATTGATCAACTCTCAAAAACATTGATCCCTTAACCCCTGTAGTCCAGGATCCATAAAGTAGTCTATCCAATTGAAGTACGCAAGTATTGTTTCCATCATACTTGTACAAAAATCCTAGGCAATTTTGCCTCCCTAGGCATTCAGCTTGGCAAGTGGTAAAATTTGAAACCATATAAATTGTCTGGTTTGGTCCTCCAATAAAACTCACATAATCCAATTGTAGAAACTTGGTTATTTTCAGGTCTGTAATTGGATTTATCCTATCACAAGAATTAGGATCAATGGAATTTTTCTTGAATCCTGGAGGGCATGTACAAGAAACAAAAGTATACAAAGGATCATAAATGCAAATAGCATTAACACCACAGGTACCTTGAATTAGACACAGATTGCGCACAGCCCTCCAAACATCTGTCCACTTGCCTGAAATTGGATCAAAGCTGTAAAGCCTGAGATTTCCATCTTCATCAAGAGTCAGTCTTCTAAACTTTTGATCCCCATAGTCCGATGAAGAGTACGAAAATCCATTCGCCATGGAAATTTTTCCCTGATCATCCAGGCTCAGAAAAGCATTATGACTGGTCCAGTAGTTGAATGGATTGTCACTGTAAACAAGCTGACTGGAGTTGATGAACTTGAACTTCCCATTCTTGGAAGTCAAAATTGTACCACTAATATTCTGGTTGGGAAGAATTGTATTAGTTGGATCAGCAAAACTTTGCCATGTCCCAAAAACCAAGTTGCCGCTTTCTTGGAGGATGAGTTGTGCGGCTTTTGAGCTGCCAACAGGTCTTGAAGGCCATAGATTTTGACCAGAAGAATTGCTGATCAAGGATAATTCACCGCTAGGTGAAATGAATAAAGCAGCAGAGGTACTAACCGGGTAATTATCATTGGCAGACCAGACTATCGTTTTGTTTGAGATGTTATTGTACCAAATGGAAAATGTATAGACGTTTAGTGGAAAAGGCAGTTGAAAAAAGCCAGCGGCAAAGGTGGAGTTGGGAGAAAGGAGGATCTTGTTCTGATTTGGAGTCCATGGTGAATCTAAATTGGAGAAAGAGGAGAAGTTCTGCTGTTGTTGAGAGATTGAAAAATGAAGATTTGAGAGGCAAATGGTGATCAAGAGGAAGAGGAGCAACGGAGACATGTTATGCACAAAGGAACATTGGATGAACCATGGGATGTGTTTAACATGTAGAATGCGAATGTATCATATAGGAAGCCAAGAACGGTGAGCTTTGCTTCGGTCACTCGATTACCCAGGGCGGCTTTTGAAGTTATGCTGACTAGATTGAGTTTTTGTTTATTTGACTCATGACCATGGACCAAATTGTTTTCTTACTTTTTTTTATTGCATTTGTTTCTTAAGGTGGTTACTTGTATTGTGCATATGCACTTTACCCGGAGAAAATAAAGAATTAAAAAAGAATAATTGTGGTGTTTAACTTCATGATATAAATATGTGGATTGGCGTATTATTTTTTTCTCTTTTTTTTTTTTACGTTATATATCGTTTTGTGTACATTATAAGAGAAAAGATTGAATAGATAATAAAACTAGCAACTTGCAAAGTGTATCACAAATTGATTACTAGGAAGCTTGGAAGGCCCAACAAAATAACAGTAATAAATAATGAATAATAAATAAAATAGAAGGGTAGAGAAGTGCCAAGAGAACGACAAAAGTAATGAGCAATGACAGTAAATATCACCAAGTAAATCTATAGAAGATCTGTGAAACCCCTCAAAAAGTCTCACATTAGTGGGAAGAAAAGAAAATGATTTGTATATAATATTCTACATTTGGGCTACTAAATAACTTAGCTTAAGCATTTTGAACCCGTGGTTTAAAGCTCAAAAGTTATTGGGCCAACCCCAACGCGAGATGTTACAAGATCTTTAAATCAGTTATGCTCGATAAAAAAGTGTACATACCTCTAATTCTAACAAAAGTAGAAACTATTATGCTTCTGTATAGTTCTAAACAAAATTAACCTCCGTGACAGTAATTTTGTTTAGTAAGACTGATAAAATTCAATTTCTAACTGTTTCAATCTTCCTTACTATAATTCCATGTCCTCTTCAAACTTTTTCAACTAAAAATGGCAAATCAATATTATAAAAGGAATATTCCTTTCAAGGGAAGAGAAAGTTTTTAAATAAATAAATAGAGCAAATGTTTTATATAATTCCTATTACAGGCAAAAACTTTTTTAATTAAAAAATATATTCTATTATATTAGCCAAATAGACGTTTGTACCCTTACTATTTTGTTATAATAGTCCGACCTAAATAAAATAAATGATGCAATCATTAGACGATTGCTTGAATTATTCTCCTCTTACTTACTATTCTCAAAATTTTAGAAGTAAAAAGATCATCTCCAAATTTAAATTCATAACTTCAAACTCTTCCTTCCAGACTGAAGAGCTCTGCATATTAAATCTCCATTGTGACAGGTATCTTTCTATTGCATTATTTCTCTTGCTAAATCCTAAAACCCAACGCCACCTTTAAGACTAACAAATTCATTATGGTAAAACTCCGTTGTGGTATATATTTTTCCATCATATTATTTTTCTTGTCATATCTAAGGTGAAATCTCAATAATTTTGCTCAGGAAAATTATTTGACAAATTTTTTTCTATTTTGTTGCTAATTTATGTAGATTTTATTTGCCTAACATTTGTCCATCTTTGAAATTTGTAATTAAGAATATTAGTCTTGTAAAATTAGTTTGTTCCTGATTGTTGTAACCGTTGTACACAAATTTTCCACAACTAGTGAACTAATAGGATTTTAGGAATACAAAAATTTTTTATTACATGTTCACTAATATCAATATGTTTTAGCATGTCACAGTACTCCATCTTAAAATAACAATTTAACCTTTATTTTATGATGAAGTAATCTGGCCATTTAACTTGAATTTTTATTTTGTGATCAATCAATTTAGCTATTTAATTATCGGATGGACCTAGCTGGTGATTGTTAAAGGTCATGTACGTTATTTAACCAATATAGATAAAATATACAATGCCTAAAGTTAGTCTATGGTCCCCTTTTCAATGTATATCCTTTCATATTGTCAAAATTCATTAATTATAGAGAAAATTGCATTTTTGGTACCAAATGTTTGGGGTATCGGCAGTTTCAGTCCCTAAAGTTTGGACAAATGCAAATCTAGTACCAAAAGTTTTAAATTTTTAGCATATTTAGTCCTATTGACCAGTTTTACAAAAATCTTATCAGAATTTAGTCACGTGATATTTACGTGCCGGTTACAAAATTTTCAAAAAGAATTAGATTACAGAAAAAATTTTAATTACTATAATTTGTAATTAAGGACACTAATTTGAATTCATAAATAATAAATAAGCAGATAAAAATAAAAAAATCTGTCTAGATAATGCATTTGCATGTGTGCCTTTAATTACAAATTATGGCAATAAATTTTTTTTCTTTTTTTAATTATTTTTGAAAACTTTTGTAACCATCATGTGAGTTTCACGTGATCAGATTCTAATAAGATTTTGAGAAAACTGGTTAATAGGACTAAATGTGCTAAAAATTTAAAACATTTGGTACTAGATTTGCTTTTGCCCAAACTTTAGGGACTAAAACTGCCAATGCCTCAAGCATTGGGGACCAAAACTGCAATTTTCTCTTAATTATATATTTGATGAGCTTTCATCAGTTCGCTCATAGTATTGTTGCATGCATTTTTTAAGGTAAAACACAAGATACCGTTTGTTATGTCCCTAAAGCTGTTGCATTTTGAAGCATTTTGAAGTGAAACGTGTGAAGCCGTTTGTTATGCCATTGTTGCCTGCATTTTGAAGTAAAACCTGATACGCAGGTTGTTTTGTCCATGCTATTATTGCATTAAGCATTTTGAAGTAAAACCTGATACGCAGGTTGTTATTTCCATGCTATTATTGCATTAAGCATTTTGAAGTGAAACCTCAGATGGAGTTTGTTCTATCCCTGATATGGAGATACATTTTGAAGCATTTTGAAGTAAAACTATAAACACGATTTGTTTAATCCGTAAAATGGATATATATTTTTTGATGCATTTTGAAATGAAGCCTAAGATGTGATATATCATTGTTGCTCGTATTTAAAGTAAAATTTGAGATGCAATTTGTTATGTTCATAAGAGATGCAGTTTGTTATGCTCTTAATAGTGTGCATTTTTCTATCAAAAAATTGTGTGAATTTTAAAGCGATTTTTGAAAGAAGCCGGAGACACAGTTTGTTATATCCCTACAACAGCGAGTGACATAAATAGTTAAAATTCTTAATTTTATTTAGTTAATAATTTAGTCTTGGAGTCAATTAGAGATTTAAGTAATAGTTGATTATATGTGAAATTTCTCTTGTCCTGTTCAATGCCAAAAAGCTAGATATTTTTATGTGATAAAAAAGTCACTTTGGAAATTAATTTACTTCTCAAATTTAAACTTGGAAATGATTTTTTACTTCTAAAATTTTGAGAATAGTAGTTAAGAGGAGAACAATTCAAGTAACTGTTTAAAGATTGCATCATTTTATTCAGGCTACGTTGGAATATTAAGGCTGTTTATTATGCTAATATAATATATTATATTTTTTAATTAAAACGGATTTTGTCCTAGTTAGGAAAGATATGCAACATTGGTCCCTCTTTATTCATTTAAAAACTTCTACCGCCTTGAATGAGAATTTTCCCAATTATGGCTATTGCAAACTGAAATATTTAATTGTAAAGCCATAATTTTCTTTTACAATAAAAAATCAAAATTACCTATAATGGCTCGCCTGTTAATTTTTTCGGTGGTTCACCAAATATTCTTGCCTAAATACCCTTGTTATAATAGAAGAAGTCGGTGTTGAACAAAAACCGATGAAAGCTTCTTTTCTTTTTAAAATTTTCGAAGAAAATTAAGTATTAAATTCGAAGTCGACTGAGCCCAAGTCAAACTCTTGTAAGCAGCCGTATAAACACTGTCAGATGCAATAATTCCAGCTCAATTATTCAGTCCTATCAAGATAAACATATGCTCATTAATACATAACTTGCTTGTATGACCATGCCATGAAAAGTATAGTCGAATAATTTATCATTTCTTAAGTAACTGGAACAGGAATGTTATTTTCACTGGAGATTGTTAACATTGAAGGCTAAACTTGAATATTATACCTGATTTTGACTTTATTGGCGGCACAGCTATCATGCTATGTTTTCTAATTGACTGGAATAGAAGTAGATCTCCAATTTATTCGGGGTGCATTTGGTTCATGTAAAGACATATATTAGATTATTAGTCTTACATCACTTTATGTTTTGTAGCAAAAAAAAGTAAAATTTTATTTCCTTAATCATTATCTTCTTTGATTAAAACTTTGGATTTATAAAGGGTTTGCAAATTTTTACCTTTAGACCGTGTTAAAAAATCCACAGGCATTTGTTGGAGAGTTTTCTAAAGTGAAATCAGCCACCAAACTTCATAAGTATCAAGTTTATAACAGTATCCGAAATAAAATTTTGGGATCCTCAAGCATTGATCAGCTCAAGTATTTGAGTGTTGGCTCCATTAAATCTTCAGTAACTATATATAGAAGTTATATATAGAAACAATAACAAGGATTTATCTAATAAATCTCAAAATATGAACTTTTTTTGAGCATAGAATTCGAAAATGTTTGAATTCCTTCAATAAAATTTTGGACTTATTTTTTTTATTTATTCCTCTAATTTTTACTTCTAAAAAATCTCTAGTTACTAATGTGCTAACACAAACTATACATAGACACTTAACCCTAGATCAATCTTACTAGTAAAGAAACAATTCATGAATGAATTATACGACATGTCTGGCAAGACACGGTATGATTACACCTAAGCTCCGAAAGTTAATTTATTTCATAAATCAGCAATTAGTATCTCATGTCCTTAATTGTTATCTTAATTCTAAATTTTGCCCTTATTTGTGCATGGCTTTTTAGATTCTCAATCATATTAGCAATAGATATAAATACTTATAGATCAAGATTGGCTTCTAGTAATGTATCATGATCTACATGGGATTAAAAAAATTCAAGTGGTTTTCTTCATTCATCAATGACAAAATACTATGCAAGTATTGTAGCACCCTAGAAATTCATACAAAAACTATTTAATTCATGTATGTCCATTAGTAGAAAAAAAATATAGAGAAAAGAAAAAGAAAAGGGAAAACCGAAAATGCACTTAAAAAGAGAAATTCTTTTATTTGGAGTTTAGTGTTAATCCTTGATTTATTAGTTGGAAGATTTCTTAAGTTAATTAGGTTAAGTAAATAAGATTCTTTCATTATTAAGTGGGACACCTAAGTAGTAAATTTGGATTAATTTCATTGGACCATTAGTTTATAATAGTGTTTAATTTTGACTAACTAATTCTACCATTTTCTAGTCTTTTGACCAATTGAGCTTTAGTTCAAAAATTGACCTAAAAATTTCACTTATTCACTTGATTTTCTTCTTCTTTATGGCCGGCCCTCTCTCTCCCTATTCTTCTCTCTTTTTGCTTTAAAAATTGTGCCATAAAGCTTGCTAATTACTAGGTGATAAGTGATTAAAAATTTACACTAATCATATTTAACCAAGTAGTAGCTAATATGTCAAAAAAATCTAAACCTAGGAAGATTCTTGTCTTGCTATGATTGGTTGCACCTTTTCCCAATTATCTCTTTATTTCTTTTCTATTTTTTTTGGCCTATTTCTTTCTCTATTTCTTTCATTGTGGCCGACCCTCCCTTGCTCTCTTTCTACTCTCTCTTGTTTTCATTTTCTTGAAACTTTCTCTCCATTTTTGGACATCTCCACCATAGAAAGTGAGCTCCTCTTTCTTCCTAAGCAAAGATCTAAGCTTGTTTGAGGTATCTACTATGAACTTTTGCTATTATATTTCAAGTTTTAGGTAGTCTTTTGTACAAGTTTAATACTAGATACTTGTTGTTAAACTTGAAGATTTAAATTTTGATATGAAGTTTTACTTGTTAATCAAGTGTTTTCTTGGTTAGATAGACTAGTAGATAGCATCTAAACCTTGAAATAATATGTATTATGTGTTAAATTGTTGAAGAAACTTGGAGTTGAAATCTTGAATTTGATTGGAATTTTGAGTGAAATTGGGTTTGATTGAGACATGGAAACTATAGAACTTGTTAGAAATTGAATTGGTTGGTTGATTTCTTGCAGGTAAAGATTTTGGGTAGTCTGATTTTAAGGGGAGATGCTGCCGAAATTTCGGTAGAATTAAAGAAGAAAAAAATGATAGGTGAACTTTTAATCTAGAATATGCTAAATTTAGGGAATTTGGTGTGCAGAAATTTTAAGAGAATGATCCATTGCTGAATTAAATTTTCTAGACCAAGAAAACCCTAAACCCTAAACTCTAAAAACCCTAGAAATGAAACCCTAGAAATAATTGGGTTATTTCTTGAATTTTCTTACTAATCTACTTATGGTTTTAGTCAGGTTTTCATTAGATTATTTCTTTTGAATTCCAGGATCCGAAAGTGAATCTCGACCTTTTTACGAAATATTTTCCTAGGCATACCAGGTGAGTGTCTCTATGTGTGCATGATGCATGAAATATTATGTTATGCTTGAGATAATTATATGACTGAAATGTGTTACTTGAGGAAAGATGTGTACTTTACCGCATCTATTCCGCAATGTGTTACATGCTTTCATTGCCCAATGTGTTATTTGTGCTTGAGACTTCTGTGACTAACTTCACCGTTACTTCACGGTTAGTCAACCCGGTCGTGCTTGGGAGGACATAAGGTGCTGGGTGTTTTAGGGCGTGTTGTTCTTTCCCTTGAGTTGAGAATCCTCAAAGAGGCCAACTCCGGATTGAACTTTCTTGCTTGCTTGTTGGCCCTCCAAGGTCGAGATTACTCCCTGGATGTGGTAGCCTGTACGGAGGTTATAAGGTGAATGGTGGTTAGGGTACTTGCTTGTTAATACTGATATGATCCTTGGCGAGGACCTGAAGCTATTATCTCGGTCCCAACGTCGTGGTTACATGTTCAGTACTTGCTTCTCCTGCGGTTGAGCTTGCTCCCGTAGTTGAGCCTTGTATCCGCCATTGACTACTTGTTAATTAAATTGTTTATACACTGTTTATTTGACTTGTTAATTATTTTATTTAATACATTAGTGGATTTCTGGTATGGCTGCATGACTCGAGCACTTACTGGGCCATTATAGCTCATCCCTTTCATTTGTTTTCTTTACCCAAGGTTTTCCGCATTACTAAAGCTGGGAAAAGCAGTTTTGGATATTATATGTTTTCATTACATATTTTGATAGCCAAATTGTTTAGGCTATTATTGTAAGTACTATGTATAATTGGGATGTAAAACTCCTTAGTGATACTTGTACCTTTAAGTTGAAGTATATGAATGTATTTTATTTTGGGCTGAGTACGTTTGGATGTTTTGAGTGAGTGCGTGATGTGAGTCCTGGCGAGAGCCAGGCAGGCAGTCCGCTAAGCCCTTTGGTGCGCCTTTGGGTAAGGTGGGGCTATCACAAGTATTATTCTTTGACCACAGTATATTGCAATTAGCCAAAGAGTATGGTAGTGCCAATTATTAATAAATTAATTAATAAATTCATGCCTTTGAAACATAGTCCCTTGTAAGTAAAGCTTATAGGTTTTTTTTATTATTTTCACTATTGCAAAGTATTCTCTAAATTACAATTTCAATACATGGCCAAAGTGAGACATGCTCTCCTAGTATTAGGAGTTGTAAATCCTCTAATGATCTTTCACGAGTAATTCATGCTTTATACTATATTTAATCTCTACTATAAGAGGAACTCAGTAGAAAATAAAACTGATAGAATCAAAATATAGTAATCCAGACTCAAGATATCATAAAGATCTCAAGTTTAAGAATCGCTTATATTGATGTTAGAAATACATTAATTCATTAACAAGACAAATTTATCTCATAGTTATCTAGATGAAAATCTCCATCGCAAATTAGTCCAATAAACTTGTTCTCAATAAGCATCTACACACCAAGGCTAGATATCATTATTGTAGATGACTTAAACTACTATTTGCAATAAATAGAGTTAAAGTATGCATTAGATTATTCATATTAGCAATGTCTACTCTAGTTAATAATGTACATAGGGATAGATTGAAAATAATTACTTTGATGTGTGCAGAAAGAATCTCATCATTACAACTACTTATGAATTTTTATCGTTTAAATAGGTAAATAAATACAAGTAAAAAGAAAAAAGACAAAGCGAATGTACCATGTAATATTATACAATTATAGTTATCATGGAATAGCTCATAGATAGGGTAACAAAATTTTAAACTAATTTGCTTTCATCACCATCACTGTGCACCACACCGTGTACCGCCACCATTACTAAATTGTACCCCTCCATCATCATGACCATCATGCACAATACATCACTATCATGGACCAATGACAACTTCACTACCATACAATACTACCACTACTTCCTTACACCACCACCTTTACTAAATTGCACCAGTACCACATTCACTATTCGTCTTCCATCACCACCACCGTGTATCACCACCATCGAATACCAGCCACTTGTTGATTCAAAAAATTTTGTTCAAGTAATGGAATAAAGGCCTTTTGGTCCAAAATTACCTAGTTTAGATGATTAACAAATAAATGATGAAGAAAACTATGTTTGAGTGAAAATGTTAGAAATGAAAAGTATTAAAAGATGGAAATAATTGAAAAGAAGAAGAGGGATGCAAACAACCATACAAACTAATGTTAGAGTTATGCGGATGTCTGTATGTCTGGAAAGTGTAAAAATGAAATGGTCTGCGTACGATGATGCAAAGTCAATGTGAGCATCGGACGACAGTTTTACTATCTGATGGCTAGTTTTTTCTATTCCTTTTTAATTGACTGTTGGAGAGGTTTTCTAGCCAATTTTTCATTCTCTATATAAGTCTTGATGTATAAATTGGGTATTAACTTTTGCCTACTTAAATTACAAGTTTTTTAGAGTTATTTTGTTTGGAAAATATCTGTCCCTTGGTAGACTTGTTGTTCTTTGTGAGGCTGTAAAGTTACGAATTGAGAGTAGTTCTTGATTGTTTGAGTGGAAGCATACAGTTATAGTGTAGAAAGTGTTGACTAGAGTGTAGTTATAAAACTCCTTGGCTCAACTAGAGTGAGCATACTATGAGCAAAAAGTGAACCCTTCATGTAAGTTGGTTTGTTTCACCAGCATTTGAAGTAACTACTAATAGATTGAACTCCAAGCTTGGAGAAACTTGGAAGTAGATGTCAATTGTGACAGCTCCACCTTACCCAGAGACGCACCAAAGGGCTTAGCGGACTGCCTGCCTAGCTCTCACCAGGACTCAAATCACGCACTCGCTCAAGACATACAAACATACTTAACCCAAAATAAAATACATTTATATAATTCACTTTAAAAGTACACATCACTAATATGTTTTACACATCAAAATGTACATAGTATTTACAATAATAGCCTAAACAATTGGGCTATCAAAATACATAAAACAAAACATTTACTACGTCCAAAATCAGCTTTTCCAGCTTTAATATTTTGTGAAACCTAGTTAAAGAAAACAAATAAACGGGATGAGCTATAATAGCCCAGTGAATGCTCAAGTCATGCAGCATACCAATAACAAATAAACCTTTAAGGACAATAATTAACAAATTCAATAAATGATGAACAAGCAATGTGAAGTGTCATGTAATCAATGGCGGATACAGGCTCACTACGGGAGCAAGCTCAACTATCAATCATGATCAAGATAACATGAGTATCAAGACCGAGGTAAAAGCTCAGGTCCGAGATACTTGTAAAAATTCAATCCAGAGTTACCCTCTTTGAGGAATGAAACTCATATAGGAAAGAATATCACGCACCTATAACCCCTAGCATCTTATATCACACCAAACACACCAAGTTGACTAATCGTGGAGTAACGGTGAAGTTAGCCATGGAAGTCCAAGATCAAGCGTAAAATTCAATCATGAGTTAGCCTTTTCCAAGACTTTACTCAGATATGAAAACTAACATGCACCGAATAACGCCCAGCACCTTATATCTCTCCCATACACACCCAATTTGACTAATCGTGGAAAACAGTGAAGTTAACCACGGAAGTCACAAACACAAATAACACATTGGATAGTGAAAGCACGTAACACATTGCGGAATAGATGCGATAAAGTACACATCTTTCCTCAAGTAGCATATTTCATTACATAATCATGTCAAGTATAACATATCATTTCATGCATCATGCACACATAGAAACACTCACCTGAAGTGCTTAAGAAAATATTTCGTAAAAGGGTCGTGATTCACTTCTGGATCCTGAAATTCAAAAGAAAATAGTCGTATAAAAACCAGATTAAAATCTAAGTAATTCGATAAGAAAATTTGAGAAATACCCCAAGTCTTTCTAGGGTTTAATTTCTAGGGTTTTGGAGTTTAGGGTTTACCCTAGGGTTTAGGGTTTTCAAACTTTTTAGGGTTTTGCTCGGAAAGGTTCAATTCACTGATAGCTCATCTACGGAAATTTCTGCACGTTCAAATCACTAAATTACAGCTTATATAACTTTAGATCATAGCCTAATCACTTTTATTTCTTAGGTTTTACCGAAATTTCGGCAGCATATCCCCTATAATCGGACTAACCCAAAATTTTTTAACTTGCAAGGAAAACAGCCAAACAACCCAATCTCAAGTAGTTCTACCATTTCCATATCAAAATCAATTCAATTTCACCCAAATTTGTCATAAAAACACATGAACCTCTCCAAGGTTCTTCAACCAAATCATACTTAATTCTTGTCATTCTCAAGATTAAATCACTATCTACAAGTCATACAAGCCTATAAACATAAAAATCATGGAATAAAACTTCATTTTCATGGCTTAAATAATGATGCTTAATATCAAGAACATGGGTATAAACCTACATAACTACAACTTATACTTGGAAAGAATAAGAAAAGTTCATGGTGAACACCTTCAACAAGGCAAGATCTTTGCTTAGGAGGAAGATTAACTCACTTTCAATGGATGAAAAGTGATCAAATGGGAGAGAAAAGCTCTAAGAAAATGAAAGCAAATGAGAGGAAAAAGAGAGAAGAAGGGCCGGCCAAGGTGAGGGAAAGAAGAGAGAAAATGGGCTAAGTAAAATGAAAAGAATTGAAGAAAGAATTGGTAAAGTAATGGCCAATCAAAGCAAGACAAACTTAAGGGTAGAGTTTTGACTTTCTTGCATCTTAGACTCCACTTGGCTAGGTATAATTAGAAGTAGGATTTTTAGTGTTTATCCTCCCATTAAATCTTGCAAGACTTCTAGGTACAACTCCTAAAGGAAGAAGGTACAACATACTACTAAAAATAGAAATCTTTTTCCTTATTTCTTTCAACTAATTTCGGCCCTCTTTTTTTTTTTCTACTAATGGACATAATACAAAATAAATGATTTTGCATGAATTTCTAGGGTGTTACATCAATGTCAAAGAGGACAACCATTGTAAGTAGTCTCTCTCTCTCTCTCTCTCTCTCTCTCTCTCTCATTTTATATCTATATTTTTATTGCTTATTTGTGAGCTTAAATTGTTGCATCATTATCTTTATTTATTGCTAAATGTGTCATCACTTAGGCAAACTTGGATAGTTAAGATTGTGTGAAAATTGTGCTTAATTGGTTCAAATTCAATCAACCTAATTCACCCCTTTCCTCTCTTAGATTGTGTTTTGGCCTCATCGGACCTTTACCACTACCACGCACAATCATTACAATCTATCATTGTGCACCTTCAATATTAATAAACAAAAATAATATTATGAGCTTAGAAGTATTGATAAGTAAAACAATGATCCAACCTCAGCCGCATACCAATAAAATTATTATGTGGATATCTCATCAAATCTAGTACTAACCAAACACTAGATAATTGAGATTGTCAATATGAGAATGACTTGTCCTTAGATTCATCCTCTTAGAATGAATCATCCCATATCATTTAATCCTTAAACCAAACGAACCCTCTATGTTTTTTTATTTAGGGGTTATTTCTAAAATGCACTTTCGGTATAGAAGGAAAATGTTCAAATCTCCTTTCCTCATTTCCCTTTTTCCACAACTATTCTCCCTTTAAGTCTCCTCTTATTTGGACTAGTCAGTAGTATTGGAAATTTCACTTCCAATTGTGTGAAATACTACATAATTTAATCTTGTACAAAAAAAAAATTCTATGCTGTTATTTGACTTTTCAGTTCAAAAATTTCATTCCAAAAGCCTTAGATTTTATTTAGGTTTTATCAGTAGAACGGTCCTTATTTGATTGCTTTAGGCTATGTTTGGATAGCCATATTTATCCATCCCCTTTTTTTCACCATTGTCTAAGTAAAATAATGACTCAACTTTTTGGACATATCATTATTTTACCGAGATCCAGATGAAATAACGGTTTTAAGGAATAATTTATTTTCCTTTTTTTTGCCATTTTCTTGTTCTTCCTCATTGCTACAGACAAAATTGCAGCTACCAAGCGAATAAAATTGATGGGCAAAATCACATGAAAATTTAGGGTTATTTGAGTAGAAGCTCGATTAATCTTACTGTAGCTAAAAATACACACACTACGTGTGTATATTTTTAACAAATCTGTACATAAAAAACTAGGGAGACGTGATATGTTAGTTGTCAGAAGTGGACTAATGTAGTGTTTATAAATATTTTTGGCGTTATTAATGGTAGATGAAGGTAAAAAATGAAAGCTCAAAAAGTTTAATGGATTAAATGCATTTTTTATGCTTTTCCTGAGATTATATTTCTTGTTTGCTTTTTTTCGAAGTAATGTAAAAATTAAAAAAATTGTAAAGTCCAACTCAACATTAGTACAATTAATTTATAATAAAAAATTTTAAAAAATTAGTTTTATATATAATAGACCAAAATACTTGTAACAAATTCATAAAATGAAAAAATGCTCAAAAGAATAATTACTAATGCATTGGATGGTAAAATTACAGTAGAAAATTGCTTCGGTGTTTGTCCAGTCAGTCAATCTCAATATTCTATAAAACTCTTGAAATGCACTTAAAAACACTTCAGACTAATTTTTTTTTTTTTTAACATGAAAACATCTAAAAGTGGGACTTCAAATTAGGCCATTTTATAGCTGACATTTCCTATAAAAACATACCAAGCTAGCTTGAAAGTACTATGAAATGCCAAAATTCTTTTTATAAATTTTAATAATATTATTCAAAAATGAGTTTTGTCAAGCTTTTTTGGTTTTATTCCATGATATTTTAACTATCATAAACCGGAGTGTTTGACTTTTATGTTTAAATGCTTGGCACAAATATCAAGAAATTTTTTTATTTATGTTTAAATTGTATTAATAGTATCCTGTATAATTTTTTTTGTTTTTATATATGTAATTATAAGTATTTTGGTGTGTACTATGTAAAAAAATGTCTTTAATTTTTTATCTGGACAGCAGTTGCATCTCTCTATATTCCTTTAAAGGGATCAAATTTGGCCAATTTTCAGAAGCTTAAAGATATGGGAAAAATTGGTAATTTTACCACTTATAAAATTTTAGAAAATTTCAATTGACAAGGCACGTATGTGTGCTATTAGTGATTGTGCATGTTATGTGTATTATATATATTTAGTTTTGTGTGCCCATGTGTTCTTAAAGGAGAGAGAGAGAGAGAGAGAGAGAGAGAGAGAGAGAGAGAGGCCATTTTCAAAGACATCATTTTCCAAAAAGGATCCCTACAAATAATTTTATTTTTTTATTATTAATTTTGCTCATTCTATTATTTATTATTAATTTTTTGTTGATTATTGTATTTGTCGATGTGAAAGTGAATCTAACTCTGATGGGTCTTGAGGTGAGTAGAAGTTTCGATGTACATGTTCTTGAGATTTTTATGAGTTTTATTATTTAGTTTGGTATATTTTTAAATTTAAAATAAGATGAAACATTTTGTGTTCTTCTAATGATTGGACGTTTCAGATTTATTATGATCTTGCCCTTTTGATGTTGAAGTTTAAAAAAAAAATTTAACTTTTATAAATTTTTGCAGTAACTTAATAATCATAGTAGCCAACAAAAATTTAAACAATTTATTATTTTAATCATAGATCGAACAATGATATAACCATCTGATCGTCAGGGAATTCATAGAAGTGTACTTTCCAAAGGATGATTTCCACACACAACGTTAAGGGAGATCTTTTGTTTGTGAAGATCCAACCACCTAAAACTCCATAAGTAGTCAAGTCTCTAACTATATTCACACGAACTAGGATCCTCGTACATTACCTACCCTTAGCTTTCTTTGCACTATCGCCTTTGAGATTGGACACTTGAATCAAGGATGGAGAAAGAAGACCATGCAATCCTAATTTTGATTATAACAAACCAATGCGGTATTAATCATCTTGGTTTAGAAATGTTTTGTACCATTTAACAGGAATAAAGCATCATTCAAGTGAATCTGTTCACGTTGTAATCCTAGTTTAAAAAGTAATATGGATCGGACACTTGTTTGAACGACATTGCAAGAGTTCAGCCCGTCCTTCAAACATCCAACAGACCTCCAGAAAAGATAGAAAGATCAAAACAGTTTAGATGTCTATTTGGACACCTCTTTGGCTGTCTGAATACTCCCCAAAATGGTTAGAATAGTTCGGACAGCATGTCGAATAGAGATCGGCCATCCGAACACAACTCAAAAAAGTCAGAAGCATTTGGACACTGGTTCGGACTGTCACGCCCCGTGCCTCGAGGCGTGGCACCTGCTAGGCTCTAAACTACGTTAGAACACAAGGCTAAACGATGCGATACTAAAAGATGATACAAGTCATAACTTAACAAATACACATTTCATTTCCCAAAAGAAGATTATTCATTCATTTCAAAATATACACTATCCATAAACAATTCTATCGCCCCATCACAAAATAACTGGGGTGACCTGTATAACCTGGCCTATAACAAAAGTATGGCTATACATCATTGAACAAAAGTAACCTCAATCATGCATATGATAACCTATGACTATGAGGCCCAAAAGTGATCTCAATCTTTTTCCACAAAATCATCACCTGCATAGTTAAACAATGAGGTGAGTGAGAAATCACCCGGTAAGTAGTAAATGGTCTCTTTGTGGCTTGAAATCGTTACACATATACATATAGTTTTCCAATGGCAAAACAACCATACATATCATTTGCAAATATACGTGGTCAATATATCGACAATTCACATTATATCATAAGCCAAGGCACCAAAACAATGAGAGCTCAAGTAGTTAGTAGACAATGACCCTGGATATCCAATTGCTAACTACTACCCGATTAACACGGTTCAATGTCAACTTTCACCCAGTTGGTCCGGTTCAAACCTAATTTTCACTTGGTTAACACGGTTCAAAGGTCATAATACAAACACCATATTAAGAAACTAGTCCCGTCATTAGCCATTTCACATACAAGAGCTCAATTCCATAACCATTCGAATAACAATTAAGCCACGTATATACATTTCATAGGAAAGCAAAATATCACCAAATTCAAGCCTATTCATATAGAAATTAACATTTCAGATCATTAACATTAGCAAATTACATTTTAAAAGCAAAGCGATTCAAGTACTACTTACCTCGATCCAAAAGTTAATTCAAGAAATCAGAGTAGGGGTACACACTATCGTCGCCAAAACATACAAATAACACTGGCATCATATATGAATTCCATAGCAAAATCATACATATAGTCTAACTCTAACTTTAAGACACAAAACAAAGCAAAACCCTTAGAAAAAGGCTATCCGCGATGCTACCAGTGGACAGATCTACCTGTGATGCGGATACACATCGCGGCTACGACCAACAAACTGGAATCCAAACTACGAGCTTAGCTGCTATCCGTGGACCTATCTGCCACGCAGAGAGACCTATCCGCAACGCAGATAGACGTCGCAGATACGATCAACCTACTGGAATAACATCCTCGAACACAGCTCGGTATCCGCAACACTATCTACGACGCGGATATACGTCGTGGATACAAGCAACCAATTGATATTCATTTACGATTTTCTGCAAAACCAACCCTAAAACACCCAACTTCCAGTCCATTCACATCCAACCTCAAATCAACACCCACAAATACACAAAATTAGCAAGACAAGGCAAAATAAAGTGCATTAAACTCAAAGTACTCATAAATCATGCAAAAAAGTCACCCATACCCCTCAATCCCCAATACACTTCTCCCACCAACATTTTAGCAAAGCAATCACCAACAACCCCACACACTCACATGCTAGAACACAATGTACCAAGCTAGTAAGACATAGGTTACCCAATACCCTTCAATCACCCATCTACATTACTAACTCTTACATACTAAATCACAGGAACAAAGATGGTTTTAAGGGGATTACCTTGAGTTGGAAATTCAAGTGCTCTTCCACTAGCTTCCTCTTGAGAGTGAAGATGAGGACTCTTCAATGCCTTATTCAAAGAAAGAGGAAAAGCTTTAGAGAGGAGAAGAAGAAGGGAATTTGGGGAAAGAAAAGTGAAGAAGAAAGAAAATGCCTTATGCCTTATTTGGAAAAAAAAATCATTTTGAAAAATTGCACATAAGCCCCTTATCAGATTACAAATCACATAGCTACCCAAGGTCTTAATTACTCAAATGCCCATGTAGAGCCCTTGATATTACATTCTCGCCCTTTAATAAAAAGTTTCAGCCATGAAACTTACGTACCATTTGATTCGAATAGTGTTGGATATTTTTTTCTCATTTCCTCCTCGAACTTCCAGGTTGCTTCTCGAACGGTGTGATTGGCTCATTGAACTTTGACATACGGAATTGTTTTCCTTTTTAGAATTGGATCTTTGTAATCTACAATTCGAAGAGGTCCTTCTTCATATGTCAAATCTTCTTGGATAGACCAAGGTTCGTACTCAAGCACGTGACTGGGGTCAGATACGTACTTTTTGAGTTGGTAAACATAAAAGATATTGTGAATCTTGGACAAGATCGGTGGTAGAGCTACTCGATACGCTAAGTCTTTAACTCAGTCTAAGACCTCAAACGGTCTCACATACTTTGCACTTAATTTTTCACTTTTGCCAAACTGCATCACACCTTTGGTTAGAGAAACTCGGAGATACACTTTATCACCGAGCTGAAACTCCAAAGGCTGCCTCTTCAAATTAGCCTAACTTCGTTATCATTCTTGGGTCGTCTTCATGCGATCCCTCACTGAAGTTCTGCACGAGCTTAGGTCTGGTGATGGTCTTCTTGCCAACTTCGTCCCAATAAAACGGTGATCGGCATTTCTCTCATATAATGCTTCAAATGGTGCCATTCCAATACTGCTATGGTAGTTGTTGTTGTAGGAGAACTTGATTAGCATTAAGGAATCTTCCCAACTACCTCCGAAATCTATAACACGTGTCCATAGCATATCTTCTAAAGTCTGGATCATGCATTCTGATTGTCCATCAATTTGAGGATGATAAGTCGTGCTAAGTTTAACCGGGTGCCCAAAGCCTGTTGGAATCTTTTCCAAAAGCGTGACATGAACCGAGAATCCTAATCAGACACAATGCTCACTTGGGACTCCGTGATGTCGCACTATCCGATCCATGTAGAGATTGGCCAAAGTATCCATAGAAGCTATCGTCGTCATCGATAGAAAGTGAGCTAACTTTGTAATCGGTCGACAATCACCCAAATGGTGTCATTTTCCTTCCTAGTTTTCGGCAATCCGACTACAAAATGCATGTTTATGTGTTTCCATTTCTACTCTGGTATCTCCAATGACTTGAGCAAACTGGCGGATCGTTGATACTCTACTTTAATCTGTTGGCACACTAGGCACTTAGACACGCACTCCACAATGTCTCTCTTCATCCCACTACACCAATACAATTGTTTCAAATCTTGGTACATTTTGGTGCTCCTCGGGATGGATTGAAAGTTGAGAAGAATGAGCCTCCGCCATGACTTCATTCCTCAATTCTTTCTCTTCTTTAGGCACGACCAATTGATTTTTCATAAATAGACTGCCATTCTCATGCAAATAAAAGTCATGTGATTCTTCGTTCTCGATTTTCCCTCTGAGTTTCACCAAATCTTCATCTCTCTCTTGAGCTTCTTTAATCCTTGTCATAAGTGTCGGTTGAGCAATTAGAGCCGCAAGTACATTTTGAGTAGACTCAACCACTTCCAAATTCAACTCCTCCATTTTCTTTGTTAATATCGCCGCCATCGTTCCCATACTCTTCCGACTCAATGCCTCTGCTACTTTGTTAGCTTTTTCCAGGTGGTAGTTGATGGTAAGGTCGTAGTCTTTTAGCAACTCGAGCCATCTCCTTTGACACATACTGAGCTCCTTTTGCGTGAATAAATACTTCAATATTTTGTGGTCGAAGAAGATTTCGCACTTGCTCCCCATACAATTAATGCCACCAAATTTTCAAAGCAAATACCACAGCTGTTAGTTCCAAGTCTTGAACTGGGCAGTTTTGCTCGTAAGGCTTCAATTGGTGTGAAGCATGGGTTATGACCTGGTCATTCTGCATCAACACGCATCCTAACCCATTTTTTCAAAGCGTCACTGTAAATGACAAACTTGTCCGACTTCGATAGTAGCGCGAGAATCGGAGCCAACACCAACTTGTTCTTCAATTCTTGAAAGCTTTTTTCGCACCTTAGAGTCCATTCGAACTTCACTCGTTTTTGAGTCAAACGAGTCAACGGCATAGCCATGGAAGAAAAGCCTTCTACAAAGTTCCGGTAATATCTCACCAAATTCAAGAAATTTTGAACTTCCACTACATTAATTGGTCAAGGCCAATCCACAATTGCTTCGATCTTCTGAAGATCCACTGAAACTTTTTCTTCCAAGATCAGGTGTCTCAAGAAGGAGACACTCTTAAGCCAAAACTCACACATATTTAGTTTCGCATACGGCTACTCACGCCTTAGAATTTGCAAGGCCTCCCTTAAGTGGTTCTCGTGATCTACCTCACTTGGAGAGTACATCAAAATATCGTCTATAAACACCACGATAAATTTGTCTAATTACTCTTTAAACACCCTGTTCATTAAATCTATAAAGGCAGTAGGGGCATTCATTAGTCCGAAAAGCATAATAAGAAACTCATAATACCCGTACCTGGTTATGAAAGCGCTTTGAGAAATGTCCTCCAACTTAATTCGCAACTAGTAATATCCCGAGCAAAGGTCGATCTTAGAAAATACTCTAACCCCCTTCAATTAATCAAACAAATCATCAATCCGAGGTAATGGATATTTACTCTTTACGGTGATTTTATTGAGCTCCCGGTATTCTATGCATAACTGCATACTATCATATTTCTTCTTCACGAACAAGACCGGAGCACCTCAAGGTGATACACACGATTTGATTAACTTCTTATCCAGTAATTTGTGGAGTTGAACCTTGAGCTCTCTCAACTCTGCTGGAGCTAGATGGTAAGGTGCTTTAAAAATGGGTTTCGCCCTGGGTATCAGATTGATTTCGAAATCAATTTCCCTCTTTAGGAGGCAACCCTGACAACTCTTCTAGAAAAACCTCCGAAAATTCTCTCACCACAGGGATATCCTTTAATTTCACTTCCACCTTGTCAGTGTCCACCATATATGCCAAGAAACAATCACACCGTTTCCTAATGGTTTTGAAAGTTTGAAGAACGGATAGAATAGGCAAAGATTTCTCTTTTTGAGTTTTCGAACACACCCTTGGAAAATAAACGGAGGGGTATTTAGAATACGAAAATCTACCTTTTTCCCTCGACAATCGATGTAAGTATAATTGTCCGATAACCAATCCATGCCTAATATTATATCAAAATCCCCTATATTTAACTGCACTAAATTGGTTACAAATTCTTTTCCTCCTAAATCTAGCACACACATGTTATACATAAAGTTTGAAACCGGGACCTTCTCTCCTGGTGTCTCTACTCTATACAGTTCATTTAACATGCATGGTGCGACATTCATCAAAGATGTAAACTTTCTAGAAATAAATGAATGGCATACCCCACAATCAAACAAAGTAAAAGTTGAGAGGGAGTTAACCGTCACTGTACTTGTCACCACATCCTCCTGATGGAGTCAAAGCATACACCTTAGAGTTTGTCAGTGCACGGTTAGTGTTGCTAGATATAGGTGTCCCTTGCTTGTTACCATCTCTACTTGACTTGAGAGTAACTTGGCTAGCGGTGGAGTGGACTTGATTGGAGTTGGCTTGACTGGCGTTAGAATTGGCCTGACATGCAGGTTGCTTGTTTCGAATTTGGGCTACTGCTCACCTTATGCCCAAACTGCTCACATTCGAAGCATGTCCCTGTTTTTCACCTACACTCTCCGGAGTACATGCGAGAGCAAACTTCACAAAACTTGGCTGTCTCAGAAAAGTTACGCTCTGTGGTAGCATCTGTGTAGAGTCACTTGATTGAGAGCCTATCGGTCGTGGTAAATTGCCTTGGCGAGGTGGCCTCACAACTTGAAAAGATGATTCTCTAGCTTGGACGCGGCCCTTGAGCTACAAATGGTCTGGGTCTTTGTCTTGCCTCTGCATTCTCTCGCTTGATATCTTGTTCGATATCCAAACTGGCCTCATACATTTAATCGCATGAGGTGTAAAATTTTTTTGAGATTTTGGATTAAATCCTACCATACTAATCCATCCTTGAAGAATACTATCTTGATGGTCTCATCTGCTATCACTGACAAGACAAATCACCCCAAAAAAGGACGGTGGAGTAGTATTCTACCACGGACATCGGCCCTTGTCTCAAGTTGTTGAACTGTTGAATCTTTTTAAATGCGTACAGCCGGTGAAAAATAGTGTTAGACAAAGACCCTCTTAAAGTCTCTCCACGTCAATTCACGACCCGTGGAGACTAAAGTCATGGACACACCGTCCCACTAATTTTTGACCTCACCCACTAGGGACGGATACCACCACTTAAGGTCGAATGTGGTCCACCACTTTCATTGTTTAAAACTTTTTCTCAACTTGGGAGAGTTATCTCTCCGCAACGTCCGGATTTGGACCCCCATCAAATATGGGAACATTTACCTTGCTCAATTCTTTAAAATGGTAGCGAACGCTACCTCAGTTTTCTTCGAAGGCTCCATGTATTCCCCCGTACTGTTGTTGGTATTGCTGAAATTCATAAAGAAATTGATAAGCTATCGCTAGGTTTGTGGGGTCTAATTGGGGCGGTAGAGGAGGATCCACGTTCCTTTGTCATAGAGGAGAAGTCACGTGGGAGGTTCCCTCCTCTCGAGGTCTTCAAGAAGTTCGACGAGCATCCACCATAAAATTTCCAAGAGGAACGTTCAAGCCTTCTTTTTCGCCCTCTTCTTCATCCGGGTTTGGATCTTCCACCGAAGGCTCGATGTCATCCATTACTCGTTTGCCACTTCCATCGCCAATAGCATCTAATCTTTGCTTCCTTCAGTGGTGGCATTCTGCATAAAAATCAAGTTAGAAACACATCAACACCAAATTCTATTTATCTCTACTCAATTAGTATCTATGCTTAAGGGCATATAATCTTAAGTCATCTTTGGATATTCAATCCATTTTCACACTTAAGGTAGCAGCACAAGATCAAACCTAAGCTCTGATATCACTAAAAATGTCACGCCCTATGTTTCGTGGCGTGACACCTGTCATATCCTAAATTACGCTAGAACACCAGGCTAAATGATGCGATACTAAAAGATGATAGAAGTCATAACTTAACAAATACACATTTCATTTTCCAAAAGATTGATTATTCATTCATTCCAAAATATACACTATCCATATACAATTCTATCGCCCCATCACAAAATAACTAGGGTCACCTGTATAACCTAGCCTATAACAAAAGTATGGCTATACATAGTCAAACAATGGGATAAGTGACATATCACCCAGTAAGTAGTAAATGGTCTCTTTGTGGCTTGAAATCGTTACACATACATATAGTTTTCCAATGACAAAACAACCGTACATATCATTAGCAAATATACGTGGTCAATATATCGACAATTCACGTTATATCATAAGCCAAGGCACCAAAACAATGAGAGCTCAAGTAGTTAGTGGACAATGACTCTGGATATCCAGTTGTTAATTACTAGCCAATTAATACGGTTCATTGCCAACTTTTACCCTGTTGATTCGGTTCAAAACTAACTTTCACCCGATTAGCACGATTCAAAGTTCATAATACAAACACCATATTAAGGAACTATTCCTGTTATTAGCCATTTCACACATAGGAGCTCAAATCCATAACCATTCGAATAACAATTAAGCCACGTATATACATTTCATAGGAAAGCAAAATATCACCAAACTTAAACCTATTCATATACAAATTAATATTTCAGATCATTATCATTAGCAAATTACAATTTAAAAGTAAAGAGATTCAAGTACTACTTACCTCGATTCAAAAGTTAATTCAAGAAATCGGAGTAAGGGTACACACCGTCATTGCCTAAACATACAAATAACTCTCGCATCATATACTAATTCCATAGCAAAATCATACATATAGTCTAACTCTAACTTTAAGACAAAAAACAAAGCAAAACCCTTAGAAAAAGGCTATGTGCGACGCTACCTGCGAACAGATCTACTCTCGATGCGAACAGATCTACTCACGACACGCATACACGTCGTGGCTACGACCAACAAACTGGAATCCCAACTGCGAGCTCAGCCCGTAATCCACGGACCTATCTGCCACATGGACAGACTTATCCGCGACGCCGATAGACGTCACGGATATGATCAACCTACTGAAATAACATCCGCGAACATGGCTCGGTATCTGCGACATTATCCGTGATGCAGATAGATATCGTGGATACGAGTAACCAACTAATGTTCATCTGTGATTTTCTGCAAAACCAACCCTCAAACACCCAACTTCCAATCCATTCACATCCAACCTCAAATCAACACCCACAATACACAAAATTAGCAAGACAAGGCAAAACAAAGTGCATTAAACTCAAAGCACTCATAAATCATGCATACAAGTCACCCATAGCCCTCAATGCCCAATACCCTTCTCCCACCAACATTTTAGCAAAGCAATCACCAACACCCCCACACACTCACATGCTAGAACACAATGTACCAAGCTAGTAAGACTATAGGTTACCCAATACCCTTCAATCACCCATCTACATTACTAACTCTTACATACTAAATCACAGGAACAAAGATGGTTTTAAGGAGATTACCTTGAGTTGGAAATTCAAGTGCTCTTCCACTAGCTTCCTCTTGAGAGTGAAGATGAGGCTCTTCAATGCCTTATTCAAAGAAAGAGGAAAGGCTTTAGAGAGGAGAAGAAGAAGGGAATTTGGGGAAAAAAAGATGAAGAAGAAAGAAAATGCCCTAAGCCTTATTTGGAAAAAAAAAACCATTTTGAAAAATTGCACATAAGCCCCTTATCAGATTACAAATCACATAGCTATCCAAGGTCTTAAGTGCTAAAATGCCCACGTAGAGCCCTTGATATTACACGGATGATATACAACTCCTTTGGCCATCCAAAGTGATCAAATTTACTTCAACATATAGGGTTTTGGACGATGGTTCGAATAGCAACCTTGGAGTTAGGCCGACCGAATGCCTCAACGGCTAGTATTTGCTGCATTTAATGCTTGATCGTTGAGGGTTTTAAAGGCTATTTTTGAAGAATTATATAAGAAATAAAATCCAAATTTGTTGCTAACTGTTGTATTAACTATTTCTAAATATTGACTAACAATCTTGAGTGAGAAAATGTTATTTCTCTTTGCTTTGTGTTGTATGCTAAAGTGAGAGTTCTTCATTGTGAGTGTGATCAATTTAATTGCATTAGAAAGGTTAGCTTGTAAGCTATAAAATCTCTAAGCTCAACTAGAGAGTATCTAGAGTGAGTAAGAGATGAGTCAATTATTGTACAAGTTGGTATTTGAGTCACCTACAAGTGAAGAGATTCAAGTGTATCAAAGCTTCAAGTTCGGTGAAACTTGGAAGCCTTTTGGTTTGATTAATTCAACTCTTTTCTTATTTAATTTCTATCTTTGATGTTATTGTAATATAATTTACTGCACTAATTACTTGATCGATCATTTAGATAACTTGATAAATTTAATTTTGAAAATTTGCATTAACCAAGTTATGTTTTAAAAGAATCTAATTCACCACCTCTTAGGTTGCTTGGCGACCAACAATTGGTATTAGAGCTAGAACTCCATTTGTGATAGTTTAATTAGCTAGGAGAGATCATGACAACCTCAAACAAAGCATTGTTCTAAGAAGACGAATCTATCACTAAACTAACTATATTCAATGGAGTGAATTATATTAGTTAGAAAGATAGAATGGAAATCTTTTTACAATCCATTAATATTGAACTATGATATATAGCGAATGAAGGTCCTTATGAAGCCTATGTTGATGATACCACTACCGATACACGTAGACCAAAAACTAAGCAAGAGCTTACTCCTCAAGATAAGACCAATTTCTCCCTTAATGCTAAGGCAATGAATTCCTTGTATAATGCTTTAGATGCCAATGAGTCTACTAGAGTAAAAGGGTGTAAAATGGCAAAGGAGATTTAGGATGAGTTGAAGGATATCCATAAGGGTTGTGACAATTTTAAAGAACAAAAGAAAGCTTTGCTTGTTACTAGACATGAATCATTCAAAATGAAGTCTCATGAAAACATAGACAAAATATATTGTCGTTTCAATGATATCATCAAAGATCTTGAGGCATTACAAAAGGAATGCACTTTGGGTGAGAAAAATAGAAAAATTTTGAATGCATTACCAAAGGAATGGAAAAGTAAAGTCAAGCTATAGAAGAAACCAAATACTTGAATACTATGCCTATTGAACCTCTTGTTAATTATCTAACATGTTTTGAATTAAAGTTGAAATCAAAGGTTCAAGAGGAAGAAAAGATCAAAGTCAAGAAGACTATGGTACTAAAGTTTTCACAAGATAAAGAATAGTCCTTCTCAATAGATGGTGAGGACTTATAGATGGAGGACAATGACTTAGCCCTACTCACCAGAGCTTTAAGATGTTCTTATCAAATAAGAGAAGATTTAGAAGAGGATGCCCAAGCAATGTAAACCAATCAAGCTGCTCAAGAAATAGCGGCAAGTAAGAAGCCTCAAAGAAATAAAATGACAAGTGCTTCGAGTGTGGACAACTAGGACATTACCTGAACAAATGTCTTTCAAAGAAGAAGGAGGAAGGAAAAGAAGAAAGAAGGCAAAGATTCAACAATTTCCAAATCACTTGGAATGAATGCAGTTTGGTTAGAAAAATTGAAGAAAAGGAAGAAACGGTTTAAACAGCCTTTCATAAGTAATAATTTTACCTATTTTAGTATATTATTTTATATATGATTTTAGTGTGTTTTGAGTGATTTTTTAGTATTTTTTATATTAAAATGGCTCAATTTTATTATTTTCTATCAAAACAAGGATTGCTCTAAAATTAAGATTTTTAGACCAAAAATTAAGATTTTCAGGTAGAATCATTATTTTGAGTAAATTATGCCTAATTTTATTTGATATTGCATGTAAATGATGAGTAAAAACAAATTGGAACAATTGAAGCGTAAGGATTATCAAATTGAAGATTGATTCAAGTTGTATCTTTTTTATCACTTAAGCTTGAAAATTTTCAGAATAATTTTTATTAATCAAATTCTACCAAGAAATTATGGTTCAAATAGTTGAAAAATGTCTCAAGGGTATCAAAGGAAAAACCAACAAAAAGGAAGGGCAAAGAAGCAATGGAAGTGAAGAATTGTTGAAAACTAGATGGTTGGCGATAACAACACATTTCAATATTTTGGTAATAACTTGAGTTACAAATATTGGATTGGGATGATTCTTCTTGCATTTTGAAGCTAAGAGAATCCTATACATTTCTTATGAAGACATCAAAATCCAATTCTCACTCTTCATAGCCAAAATGCCAAATTACCTGAAGTAAATTTGTGTTGTAAGACCTCCTGGCCACCTCTCAGTATTGTGGCCATATCTCTACATCTAAGCTCCAAATGATCTAATTCTTGTAATGTTGAAAAGTTAGATCAAGGAGCTACAACTTTCATGTTTTAAGGAAAAGCTAATTCGACCATTTTCTGAGAGCAATCTGGGGGTCACATCCGCGGGTCAGCTTACTCGCAGATCCAACCTGTGGATCAGTGCAACTTGCAGAATTTCGGCTCTCTTCAACTTGCAGCTTGTTTACACAACTTTTGTAGATAATTTCAACGTCTAGCTGCACTTTGGGATGCATTAGAAAATAACACAAAGTTCAAGGAAAACTTTTGAAGCTAAAGGAATCAAATTTGATCATTATGTCTCCAACTTGGACAAGGACTTGAGCTAGGATTTTTCCTATAAATAGATGCCTTTTTTATTCATGTAAGACATCCTTGGTTTGATGAAAACCAAGTCTTGAGGGGAGGAGCACTCCCAAAATAGTTAGTTTAGTAGTTTTCTTTGTAATTTTATAGGAAATTTCAATACTTGTAAGAAAACTCTTGGAGAATTTACTTGTACAACTTCATATTCAAGAAGAAATGAAGGATTGGAGCCATTGAAATGAGAATTTCTATCTCTTTCTCTTTATTTCCTTACTTGTTGTGATTTACTTTATTGAATTTTTATACTTTCAAGTTATGAATTCTATGTTTAACTAAATACTTGTCTTAGGGTTAGATGAAACTAATGATATGAATTGAATGTTATTATACTTGCTATAACTTCTATTTGCTTGTTCATCTATCAAGCTTTAACATTTGTAGTAGCTTGAATCACCTATTGCAAATCATTTAGATGTTATTTGACATTGAGAAATGCTTATAACATTGGAAAATAGGTAGATGAAGCCTATTATATACACATGAAAATAGTGGTATAAGTAGGTGGATTGAGATTATTTAATACCACAATTCATGCATTTCACAATGAGTTTATCATGAGAATAGTTAAATCTAATCAATTCATTGTGAGAACAAGTTTTGAATTTCATATGGAATTGCAATCCTAAGCAAGACAAGATTAATATAGCAAGGTATTAATTCATTCAACCATATTAGTGACAATTAGTGGATTCTAAGCCCTATTACTTGCATTTAGTGTTCTTCCGATTTGTTTTACTTCAAGTAATTGAAATTTTCTTACATTTGCCATTACCCTATATTGATGTTTTGTCTAGATAATAGAGCAAGTTAGTAGCTTTGGTACTTGCTAATTCTTGTTTCCTCGTGGGATCGACCCTAATACTTCTCCTACTACATTTGACCCATGCACTTGCGGAAATGGATATTAGGTTATAAATTTTATTACTTGTTTATGTGAATTTTGCCTAATTTTGATAGTACCTAAACCTCACAATCAAGTTTTTGGCGCCGTTGCCGAGGAAATAAAGAAACTTTGGCAATATCGAGGCAAATACTAAGCTTTATTAATCTAGACTTTTTTAGTTTTTCTTGTTTTGATATCTTGTGTTTGGTGTTTTGTAGGTACCTTTGTAATCAAGAGTGAAAGAAGGTGAAAACAAGCTAAAGTGATTCAAGCATTTCATCGAACAAATGGAAGGCAATTCCTATTGGAACAATTTTTGGCCTTATAATGAATACAAGTCTAGTATTCATAGAGGTATGCCTTCTAATAATAAGATTAAAAGAGTTACAATCACAAATGAATGAAATAGAAGGCATGATAAATACACTTGGTCATGCTTTTAATGTAAATATTCCTAGTTGTACTAATTATGGAGGATAATCATGAATATGATTACAATGGTTATGTACAATATGAAACAATTGCAATTATTCACCTCAAGATGGATATTATGCTCACAATGATAATTTGGGGTGGATGGACCAAGTGGATTATTCATATCAACCTAATTACATGGAGCAAAATTCATCTTGGGAAATGGAAAATGAAATGCTAGCCAATTCTACTTATGTTTCAAACTGATTTTCATGAAAAGGAAAGATTGGTCTATGTAAGAATTGATGCCCAAATGGATTAATTTAATGCAATATGTGATAGATTTGAAGGTCATTGTGCTATAATCAAGGAAGCCTTAAACTCCAGGAATGAGGAAAGTATGCAAAAAGAAAATGAAATGAATCTAGAGTACCATGTGTTTTAAATGAACAAATACATGTTCAGGATCAAATAGTTGAAAGTAGGAATGTGGATTTCAATGATAACTGGCTTGATAATCTTACTTTTGATGAAAATGAAGTGAAAGGTCAAAGAGGTGTATGTACTAATAGTGTGAATAATATGGAGCATTATGATATTTATGATGCTTATGCTTATGTTCATATTTGTTCCATGTGTAGGTGGTAATCATGAGGATATAATTGTGGCTCAATCCAACCACCATTAGAAACTTATGATAATCTACAAGACATCTCTATGCATGATAAACATGATTTTGAGCATAATAATGAAATTCATGAATATGCACATGTGGAAAATAAGGTTGAAAGTAGGAAAATGTACCATGATGATCAACATTTTGAATTCCCCACTTGTGAAATCATGCATGAATTTCATGAAAATGATTGTGAAAATGATGAAGAAATGCTTGATGATTCTACCTTTGTACATGAACAAGAGCAAGTAAATGAAAATAATGCATGTGTGTGTGATAAAGTAGTTAAAAACGAGGAAATTGATGACAATTTAGGTGTTTCTTTTACTTTTGAACATGCAAATGTTGAAAATCAACTTGTTCTTGATGAAGATATAGACCATTCAAATGTAGAAATTCATAAGCTTAATGTGAATAATGATCTTCTTTTCACTTGTGACATTGATTTTCTTGGCATTGAAAGAATACTAACACAAGAGAAAGGCATAGCCAACTTTGGCTATGAAAATCTTTTAAAGTGTTTCCATGTGGTAAAAACAATGGCAAAGTGGATTATGGACTTGGGAGCACTTGTTTTGAGGCTAAGGATGTACCTCTACTTGTTGAATCAATTGAGCACCAAAGGTATAATACATACTTTGTGGGATACACCTATCACATGACCAAGGTGTTCCAAGTATAGCTCTAGACTATCAATAAAACGCTTGTTGGGAGGCAACCCAATGTTTTTGGTATTTTAAGTTGCTTTAGTGTGTTTTATGTTGTATGTGTGTTTTGTTGTTAGTTTGTTTAATTAGTTTAGTTTGAATTGAAACTTGAAGCATAATATGCAATCTTTGAAGTTTCATGCTTAAACTTGTATGTTGGATGCCCAAGTCTCATATCTCTTGTGTTTAATGTATTTGGAAGGGTTAAACATCTTAGCTTCATCATTTGAAATGTGTTTAAAGTGGTTTTGAGGTTTAAATGAACAAGGCAACCAATTTGAAGCATTGCATTCCAAAGTTACTATTCCATTGATTTACTATTTATGAGCAAAGTTTCATTGAGCACATTCATTCTCATTTGGCAATCCATGAATTTTTTTATGCAAGAATTGGCTTTGAGCAACTTTTTTTTATCATTTAAAACTTGTTCAAAGTGATTTTGAAGTCCAAAACATGCAAAGAATCAAATTAAACTTTTTAGTGAAAAGGCAACTATTCATGTGGTTATTTAACTTCAAAGTTGATTCTTTGCGATTTTGGTCTTAATTATGGAATTTTGATGTTTTGAATGCTTAAAAATCATTTTAATGAATTTTTTTAACATAGGAAACATGTTTGAAGTGTTGGATTGATAAAAAACACCAAAAAGAAACTTTTGAATTTCAAGTTTATCTTGAATTCAATGTTGCAGAATTTTCGGGTGGCCAAATTTGGTCGATTCTCATTTCTTATGTGTTGATGATTTAGATGGGTTTAATACATGAATTCAAAGTTTGTTGACATGGTTACATGATTGTGAATTTTTTTTCCCAAAAATGAAGGTTTAAGAGGTAGAAATCATCGCTCAAAATTTCCAAAAAATCAGCCTGGTACACCCCTGCAGCAGAAATTTTTTCTAGAGAAAGTGAGAGGTGTCCATGGGTCATCCGTGGGTCACCTTGACCACGGATCCAACCCACAGATCCCAAGTGTTTTAAGGACATTTTGGCTGATTTTGGTCAATTTTATTTGGGGGGTTTAAGGGCTTTTTTTGCAAGTTTGTGGAGCAACTTTATGGGCATAAAAACATCACTTTAACACATTCAAAGAGATTGCATTTCATGTTTCAATTCTTTGATTCAAACTTTAACTTTTGCATCAAAGTAAGAAATTTTGTTTTGAGGCATTTTCACACAAGTTTCATTTGCTTTTCACTTCACTATAACACATTACATTTGCTCAAAGCACTTATGCATTAAAATTTCACTCCCTTGGAGCTACATTGCAAGAACTAAGTGTGGGGAAATCAAATACTTCAAAGCATGCTATGTTACTTTTTGAGCTTATTTGTTATTAAAACATGCTTTAACATAGCTTTTGACTTCTTCTAAACTTAAATCAAGGTTGTGGAGCAAGAATGGATCAATTGAAAAACATGTGATGCATTGCAAAAATAGTCTTATCAAAGGTCAAGGACTTGAAGGATAACAACAATATCATCTTTTGGACATATTAACCAAACAAGGGGAGTTTTCTTGTTCTACATTTTTTTTCTTGCTTTTCCTTTACACATTGAGAACAATGTGATTTTCTAAGTGTGGGGGGAGGTATAAGAACATGTTTTTTCTTCATCAATTCTACCAAGCAATTTATGGTTCAAACAGTGGAAAAAGGTTTCAAGGGCATGGATGGAATAACCAAATTTTAAAGAGGGCAAAATAGAAAAAGAGAGTGATCCACAGGTCACGATCCGCAGTTGCCACCTACGGATCTTACTCGCGGATCGTCACCAACTTGCAGATTTCGGCTCTCTTCAAGTTGTAACTTGTTCACACTACTTTTCCAGATAATTCCAATGTCCAGCTACACTTTGGGATGCCCTAGAAGATAACACAAAACTCAAGGAAGACTTTTTCAAGATATGGAATCAAATTTCATCATTATGTCTCCAACTTGGACAAGGACTTGAGTTAGGGTTTTTCCTATAAATTGAAGCCCTTGTATATGCTTAGTTTTATGCTTGGTTTTGTGCTTGAAACCATAGCTTGGTAGGAGGAGCACTCCTTGTAAATACTTAGTTTAGGTTTCTTCTTAGTTTTGCAGGATTTATCAATTCTTGTAACAAAACCTTAAAGGAACTTGTATTCAACATGTTTGATGGATTGAAGGAAGAAGACTTGGAGCCATAATTGAGCATTTCTTACTCTATTCTTACTTATTTCATTCTTGTGTGTTGTTTACTTTTATTTATGTGTTAAACATTATCTTTAACATGTTGAACTAAGTTGATTTTAACTAGCTTTAGGATGAAACTATGATATGAATTGGTTTATGGCCTATTTATTCTTGCTTATTCATTTACTTGGTCTCTAAAACTTGTTGTTGATTAGCTATCAACTTCAAGTCATCTAGTTGTTATTTGGCAAAGAGATTTGCACTTAACAATGGAAAGAGTAAATGAAATTTATGTTGAATCTCACGAGAGTAGTGATTCACATAGGTAGATTAAGGTTTAAAGCCACAATTCATAAGTTTAATGAACTAATGCATGCTAGACTTTAGCACGAGAGGAGGAAAGCTCATGTATTGGTAGTCTTCCATTTATAGAGAGATCTAGTTTGGAGTAAAAATTGAATTGAATCCTAAACTTGAATAAAGTCACCATGGCCATGAAGCTTAACTTGCATATAAAGTGGATTCTTAAGCCTAGCCAACTTTGTTTAACTAGTTTCTTCATTGTTTGTTTACTTGAAATTGATTTTCCTACTATTTCACCACCTTTTAAGTTTGATTGTTTAGATAATAAGGCAAGTTAGTATCTTTGGTAGTTGCTAGTTCACGTTTCCTCATGGAATCGACCTTAATAATCGTCACAACTATAATTGACCTGTGCACTTACGGAACAAGTATTAGGTTATAAATTTTATTACTTGTTTGTGTGAATTGTGTTTTATTTTGATAGTAACCTAAAATCACAATCAATATGTTTATTCAGTTTAGAAATATGGATATAGTGCCTGCTTCTTGTTGAATAATTGTTTTTTTTCTTATTCTCAAAATATTACTCCCATAAAGTACAAACTTGAAAGCACTTTTAGATATCCTTTCATTTCTACACAGAAGATTCCAGAAGTTAATAGATATACTTTATTTCCACACAAAAAATTTCCAAAATTAATATTTCCAACAAGTAGCCAGATGGAATATATTCTCCTACCATTAGAATTGGAAAATTCTATATTAATTATTCACTATCCTTCCATACTTCACATGATACCCATTCTCTATCCTATGAGTGACTCTTTATGAGTGACTTTTTATGAGCAACAAGTAATAAAGTCAAAGTATAGTAATTCATGTTCAAGATACCATGGTAATATCAAGTTCAAGAATAATTTACGCCAATGCCATTAAGAGTTCAAATTATTGGCAATAAATAGTTGTCCATATGGTGACTTCTAGAGGACCAATTTAATGAACTTGTTCTCCAACGAACATCTATATACTGGTTTAGATGTTACACACCATAATCATGAGAGCAACTATATAAAATATATAAATAGAGACAAAGTATATGCTAGTCTATCGATATGAATAATATCCATTCTCATTAATACTCTGACTATAGATATTTAAGAATACAATTTATATGTATTACAAATCTTACCATTATAACTCTTATAATTTCTTTATATAGTTGATATTGCATGGACTTAACCAAATAATTTTGAATAGTAAATAATAAAAATTTGAATAATAAAGATATGCCACGTAATACAACATGAATAAAAGTGCAATATAATCCTAAACCGATCTAAATGCACTATCAATGTAGCCATATGACATGGCTTATTAGCATTCGTATTATGAGTGTGACGTCTAGTGGTATCAGAGTTTGTGTTACGATTTTTAGATGTTTGATTTGAGATTTTCTTATCAATATTAATTAAATTATACAACATTTTTTAGAATTAGGTGATTCCAAAGTCTACACATGAGAAGAAAGAGCCTAGCACATGTATATGTCGTGGTTTAAATGCATTATCCTTTAGATTTTGGATAGGAAATATTACTATGTTAAGCAAATATTGGATTCACACAATGCCTTAGATATTACACGAATAAAAAAATAACAAGCAGCAAAAGAAGTTAGCATTCAGAAGTCTAAAAACGCAAGAGTCTCATACTACACAAAATGAGGATTTGATCCACATGGGTAGAGTAGCGGGATTTAAGTGAGGCCATTACAAGACAAAGTAAATGCCCAACAACTTGAATTAAAAAGACAAGTAAACATAATCTAGGGTCAAGAAATGGAGAGCAAGCATTTGAAGGAAAAAATCAAAAGCTTAAAAAATATGCAAAATGATGGATACGAGATTAGGCTTACTCTAAACACAAGCATTACTAAATTGAGAGATGAAGTAAGAGAAAGAGTTCACAAATTAGAAGATGTCTTAGAGAACATGAATAATGAAATTCAAGCGATGTATTTGGAAAGCAACAGGCTTGTTCGCCAGGGGCAATTAGCATAAAAAAAGAGACTAATAGGATAATGAGGATCTGGAAAAAAAATATATAGAGGAAGGCCCAAAATAGGACCCTACTAAAGAAGAGCTCTTGGACAAGGTTATGGATGAGGATCTAGGTGAGAGTAAACTAGTCGACCTATGAGGCCATAATTGTATCACGTATAGATTAGGAATATGTGGTACTCAGTTGATTAAAAAATTTGAGATTAGCTTGTAAGATCATTTAAATTGGATATTTTTAGTAAATCTCATAGAATTATTGGTGAATATTTATTGAATAATAAAACAAGAAATTCAATTTATTCCACCTGAGTTTTTATTGTGAACTTTTGGACTCTTTGGATTTTTTAATTTACTTTGTCACATCTTCTGTTTGCAAAATTTTGTACACGATGAAAGGAGGCTTCCATATGCCATCTTGAAAGTGAAAATCCGAATAGCAAATTGAAATGCCTTGTAGATAGACCCCTAAAATTGAATATTGGTGGTGCATTTGTAGATAATGGAGGTGGTGTCGTGGCCTAAAAATACTTGCACGGGTCAATTTAGAACTGTCGTGCCCTTAAAAGGTAGTTTGATTCCAGGTGACCCTTTTTGAAAAGTGAGTTTTTAGATTTTTGAAAACCATGCATGTGTAATAAAATCGAGTTTTTAGTGACAAAGTGTATTTTTTAAAAAATGGTATTTAAAAATAAAACAAGGCCAAGACTAAAAATGCAATAGCTTTGGCCAAATACTTTGAAAAAGGGTTTTGTTTAACAAACGGAGTAGTCACTTGGTATTCAGTTAGGGTGTACCAAGTCACCTGAAAAATCATTTAACGAAACAAAACAAAAATAAATTTTTTTTATAAAAAATATTTAAAAACCCTTTTTTGACTCCAGTCTGCATAAACAAGAGAAAAAGGTCCGGGAGTTACATTTGAAGAGAGGGAAGGCAAAGGCTTGCGCCTAAGGTACCCTTTCTACCTAGCCGAAACTAGTTACGAGGTTTAATCAAAATTTTCTAAAATAACCTCTAAATTCTATCATGTTAGGATGTGTCTAAATGAATGCAAATCCTAAATCTAGTGGGGTATTGAAAGGGTCAAAATGTCCTGTCGAGCTTGAACCAGATTATCGCATTAATTGCGAAACTCAAAATGAGGCCTCAAAGGAATCACTAGTGTGGATGCAAAATGAATGCAAAAGAAAAAGGAAAATAATATAGATAGTAAATAATCAAAGAAAATGACATGCAACATAATGGATACGGGGGACTAAGAACTCGTGAATGACTGTTCTTACTCATGGAAAGGGGAACGGCATGTCAAGCCACCATTTCCCACATAAGTAGGCGACTATTTCTAGTTAGATCAAACAAATGACCTAAATATGCAATCTAGATGACATGCATTGAATGTATGTCAAAAATAGATAATAGATAATAAATAATAAAATATATACAAAAATCATGCAAGAATGGAAAAACATAGAAAAAAGAAAAAAAAATGTGAAATGATGTGAAATGCACACAAGGTATGAAACTATCACTAAAATGACCTAAGGGTCTAGCATTGGACTAGCCCTTTTCAAGGAATTCCCACTAGTGTTGGACTAACGGGAAGCGATAAAGCCACAACTAACTTTGGATTAGTGTGGTGACGGAATAATAAAACTTAATAAAACATGAATCAAGATAAGAAAACATAAATCTAGGGCAAATAAGCATATAATCATATAAGGGCACATGGGAGCATGTAAACATGATATCTAGCAAAATCCTAAGGAAAGTGGTAAAACATATAAGTATACAAAAGCACATAAGCCCTAATTATTACGCTGGGGAATTTAACTTATAACTAAAGGGGAAAAATAAAAAATGACCTGTCTATTGCACTTACTATCTAAATATACAAATATTTGTAAAAGATATGAAAGGAAAGTAATTTAACTATTACATTGGCTATCTAAATACAAAATCTTGCAAAAATAGTGAAATCTAGCCATCTATTATATTTTTGCCAAATAATGAAATTCCAAAGGAACTAGCATAAAATAAATAAATACGCAAAAAGTATATAAAATAAGAAACACATGAAGAAATGCACAAAAAATCACATAAGAGCACATTGGAACACATAAAGAGTAATGAACGAGTAATAGAGGTACCTCTTTTGAAGACTCGATACTAAATGCTAATAGAATGAGCAACTGTATTAACGGCACCACTATTTAACGAAATAAGTAAGAAAGCATAAAATTCTAACAAAATTAGGATAAAATGTAAATTTTATTAGACGAAGGGGCTAAACTGTAATTTAAAGCATTATTCTAAAGCTACAATGCAAAATTCTAGCAAATTGGGAGAGCAAAATATAAATTCCAGCAAGTAAATGGGCACAAAAACGTAAATTTCAGCAACCACTAAGACTTAATTGAAATAAAAGCAAAATCTAGGAGGTCTGTCGCGTCCGAAAAATCGTGAAGTAAAAAGTGTATTGGTGGGGTCGTTGCTGTCGCGTCCTGAAAAGACGGTCTAGTTTAATAACCCTTTTGAAAAAGCAAATTTTTGGGAAAAATCGTGCGCGTGTGTGAAAAATCGGGTTTTTATTGAAAAAGTGTATATTAAAAAAAATGGTGTTTTAAAAGAAAACAAGGCCGGGACTAAAAGTGCGACAGGTTTGGCCAACTAATTTTTGAAAAAGGGTTTTATTTTATTTTAAAAAAATAGAGTCGCCACTTGGTATTAAGTTAGGGTGTATCAAGTCACCCGAAAAGTCGTTTTAACAAAATAAAAATAAAAATTTTAAAAAAATCATTTAAAACCCTTTTTCGACTCCGATCTACAAAAAACGAGAGAAAAAGGTCCGGAAGTCACATTTGAAGAAAGGGAAGGCAAAGACTTCCGTCTAAGGCACCCTTTCAACCTAGCCGAGGCTAGTTGCGAGGTTTAATCAAATTTTCCTAAATTAACCCTAGATTCTATCGCGTTTTGACGTATCTAAATGAATGCAAATCCTAAATCTAAATGTGAGTATCGAGAGGGTCGGAATGTTCCGTTGAGGCTTGGTCGGAATTATCGTATTAATTGCGAAACCCGAATCGAGACCTCGAGGAAGTCACGAGTGTGAATGCAAAAATGAAATGCCAAAAAGAAAAGAAAAAAATAATAATATATAGTAAATGAAGAAGGTGGGTATGCAATATAACGGGTACGGGGGACTAATAACTCGTGACTGAATGTTTCTACTCACGAAGGGGGGAACGGCCTGTACGCCACCACTTCCCACGTGAGTAGACGACTATTTCTAGTCGAATCACACAAGTGTCCTAAAGTCTAAGTAAGATGCAACCTAAATGTCATGCATTTGGAAATGCGTCAAAATAAATAAATAAATAATAGTAATAATAATAAAAATCATGCAGAAAACTAAAGTGTGTGAAGTGGAATGTAACAATGCATGCGAGTGTTCTTAATACTAAAATGTCTTAAAGGTCTAGCGTTGGACTAGCCCGTTCTAAAAAAAAATCTCACTAGCGTTAGACTAGCAAGAGAAAATAAAGCCACAACTAGCGTTGGAACTAGTGTGGTGACGGAATACCATAAATCATGAATTAAACATTAAAGCATGAATTAAAAGTAAATTAGATATATATATGTATATAAGCATATAAGATCACATAGGAAGCACATAACACATAAGCATAATATTCTAGATGCAAAAATCCTAATGAAAGCAGTAAATCAAATAAGCACGTAAGCACGTAAAAACAAATAAACCCTAACTATTACATCGGGGGTTAATTTACAATTTAAAGGGGGAAAATTAAAATGCCCTATCTATTACACTTTCTATCTAGATACAAAATTTTACTAAATATGAGAAAAATAATCTAACTATTACATTGACTAACTAAATACAAAATATTATATTTTTGCTAAATAATAATATTCCAAAAATTAAATAACACAAAATAGATAAATATGCAAAAAGTGCATAAAATAAGAAACGCATAAAAATTTACATAAAATATCACATTAGAGCACGTTGGAGCACATAAAGAATCAATTAACAAGATAACGAAAATACCTCTTATGAAGATCAGGTATTAATGCTTAAAAACACAAGTAAACGTGTCAAGGCATCGCAATAAATAAATCAAGTGCAAAATATAAAATGCTAACGAATTAGAGGTGCAAATGCAATTTCCAAAAAGCTAAAAAAAAAAGCTAGAAACAAAAATGTAATTTTAAGGGGACCCAAAGGCAAAATTAGAATTTATAACTAATTAAGGGATAAAAATAAAATAAAAAAATCTCACAATTCTAAAAGGTAGAAATGCAAAATTAAAATAAATTGGAAGAACAAAACAATAAATTCCAGCAATTGGGGGGAAAGTTCGCAAATAGTGGGACCTAATTGAAAGAAAAAATGAAATATGGGGGATCAATATGAAATTATGGAGGACTTAAATGCAAAAAAAAACTAGACTTTTTGGAGTGTATCCATAATGATCCAAATATAGAGACTGAGAAGTAATATTTATATTTTATCATAATCATAAGAAAGAGAAAAGAAAAAAAAATATATATTTATAATAATAATAATAATAACTAAACTCAAATGAACTAATTTTGATTAACTAACTTAACTATTGAATTAAAACTAAACCAAATTAAATCATTAACAAAACAAAATTACTAACTAGATAAAATCCAAAACGTAACAAAGAAAACCAAACCTGAAGCTAAAACTGCCCCAAATCATTTCCAGATTTAAAAAAAAAATCAAATCAAATCAAAAAATAAAAATAAAAAAATAAATCCATCCTTCCAGAAATCAAATCCCCTCAAAATTCCTTTCTCTCATCTTCCTTCTTTCTATTTCCTTCTACGCCATTTTCTTTCTGATTCTTTTCTTTCTGGTTCTTCTCTCTCTCTCTCTCTCTCTCTCTCTCTCTCTCTCTCTCTCTCTCTCTCTCTCTCTCTCTCTCGGTTCTCCGTCGCATCTCTCTTTCTCTCGTTCGTTTCTCTCTCTCTCCCACTCTCACTCTCCTGCTTTTTCTTCCCCTCTTCTCTGCTCCTCCTTCTTCCTATCCGTCTCTCTTTTCTCCTCTCTGGCGCTGCTCTCCTTTGTTTATGTTCTTCCTGAACTTCTTTCTCTCTGTTCTTGGTCTCTCCGTCATTCTTTCCGGCTCTCTCTCCTTTCCCTCTCTATTTCTTTTTTCTTCCGGATCTTTCCTCTTTCGTCTTTAATTTTCGTTCCCCTCTGTCTTCTCTCTTCCTCCGATTTCAATCTCTTCCTCTCGTCTCCTCTTTGTTCTCTTTCTTTCATTTTGTTTTCTCTCCGAAAATCACTCCAATTCTCTCCATCTATGTCTCTCTATTTCCTGACAAAATTGATTTCCAATTCTGCAATCACTTCTATCTACTCCCTAAATTGCTCAAAACATCATCAAATTGCTAACAATCGCACATAAAAATCACACACAGACGTCATTCGAGGGAATTGAGTGAGGATTCAAAAATTACCTGGTTTGGGGCGTCTGTGAGAGGTGGCCAGGCCATAGGAAAGGCAACTAGTGGAGGCCCTGTTGCTGTGTTGGAGCGTGGAGCCGTTTGGATGTTATTGTTGCTGTTGTATTCCTCTAAATTGTACCTTTTTGGGCAATTTTGGGTTGCTCTGGGATGCGGTTTTGAGATACTGTAATGTGGTGGGAATTCTAGTTGTCGTAGGTGGCTTGGGATTGATTTGGCATGTATGTGTGTACGCAATTCATTGTGCATGTGTGTATGAAATTGATTGTGTATGTGATGCGTGATTGTGGCAGTTGAGGGATTTGTGAAGCTAATGGTTTCCGTTTGATTGTGTACTGGTTTTTTGCATGATTCTGTTTTTTGTAATGAGGGTGATATTGTGAAATTTGGGTGACGCAGATGGATATGGGTGGTTGAGGTTGGCTGTATCCGGTGGTGAGGGTGGAGCTGTTGGGTTTTAGATGGAGGTTGATGTGGGTATTGATTTACTAGTGGAGGAGGGGACTGGCCTGGTGGACTGAGCTTAGTCGATGGTGGAGGTTTGTTCTGGGGGATGATTTTGATTAGTGGGAGGAAACAAGCGTGGAGAAGCATTTGATTGGGTTTGTTTCGGATGGTTTTGGGCAGGGGCTTGTGAATTGGGATGGTTGTTTTGGCAATCAAATGGTGGTTGTTGAACCACATACTAGTGGCGTTGTGATAATCATAGTGGCTGAAAATGGATATTCAATGGTTGTCTGTGAGATTATTTGATATTTGTGCGTGCTGACTGTGGTTAATATGTGTGAATTATGAACTGTGTGTTGTGTGTGTGGCTGAAACGATTCTCTGTGTGTGTGTGTGTGTATATTATGAGTGTTTATGTTGTGAATCTGTGGACCGTGTGTGTATCTACGTAGTGTAAATGTGTTTGGATTGTGTGTGAATTTGCGTGAGCAAAGTGTGGGAATTGTATGTATCTGTGTATGCTGAAATCTGTGTGTGAATGTAATGTGTGTGAGCTATGTGTTTGGATGTGAGTTACTGTGTGTATGCATGAGTGGATCGTGTATGCTGATTGTATGTGTATTTGGTATGTGTATCTGTGTATTGTTTCTATGAAGTGTGTGCTGTGTATGTGCTGTGTGTGAAATGTGATGCGATAGTGCGTGTGGAATATGTGAATATGTATGTGTGTTTTTGAATCTATACAGTGTGTGTAGTGTGTGAGAAACTGTATGGGTGTGTGTGTGAAGTGAACGTGAAAATGTGAGGCATGTGTGAGCAGTGTGTGTAGTTTGAACCGAATACATGTGAAAAACTGAAATTGTGTGATTGTAAGGGGCTAGTGTGTGTGGTGTGTGAGAGAGAAACAATGAAGTGTGTGAGAGAGAGGTGTATATGTAGTGTGTGTAGAGTGTGAGAGAGAATGTGAGTAGTGTGTGAGAGAAAATGTGATTAGTATGTGTAATGTGTGAGAGAGAATATGAGTAGTGTGTGTTCTTAGTGTTTTAGGTGAGAACTTGAAGATGTGTGTAGAAAAAAAGTGTGTGTTTTTGGTGTTCTAGGTGAGAATTTGAAGATATGTGTAGAGAAAAGTGTGTGTTCTTGGTGTTGTGTGTGAAAAACTTGAAGATGTGTGTAAAAAAGAAGTGTGTGTTCTTAGTGTTCTTGGTGAAATGGAAAAACTAAAAAACTAAAAAAAACTAAAGACTCCCCCTAGACTTTTTATTTTTTTTTTCTTTTTGAATCCCCAAATAGAGATATTTATAGTGCACAAGTCTTAACCTCCAAGAAATGATTAAAAGACCAAAATGCCCTTAACTGTCAAAATTACAACTTTACCCTAAAAAAAATTAAAATTCTACATTCTCTCACAAAAATAGAAAAAATTAAGAAAAATGTAAATAATGAATTTGTTAATAGAAATTCACCCCGAAAAAAAGTTAAGAAAATTTAAAAACATGCTTGAAAACTATAAAAATAAATTTGGTACACAAAATGGGCGAAAGTGGTATTTGCGATGCGAAATTACCATTTTGCCCCTATGCTAGCGAAAATACATAAAAATACCAGCTGAATCCGAAAAATCACAAAATTAAAAAAATGCATATAAAATTACAAAAAATGAATTTAAACCCTCCAAAATTAGTGAAAAAATATTTACAATTAAAAAATTACTATTCTGCCCTCCTAAATTGCTGACTTCTTCATTTTTACCAAAAATCAGGATTTGACTCCAAATAGTAGGAAAAAGGTCCCCCAATATTTGAAAATAAATGGTGTGTCAAAATTTGGTGTCTATAAGGTCAATCTATAATTATTGAAGGACTTAAATGCACAAAAAGAAAGATGCTTAAGGATTTAATGGCACTGGTCAAATCGCAGGGGCTAAAAGGCAAACACTTATTCCAGTAAAAGTTTCTTAAACAAGATAAAATCCTAAAAAAACTAACCCAAAAGAATCAAATGCCCCCTATTGTCTTCTTTCTCCGGAAGATAGAAGACTTCCAAATCCTAATCTCTCTCTCTCTCACTCTCTCATGTTCTCTGCTTTTTCATTTTTTCTTTCTCTCATTCCCTCCTCTCTCTCTTTCACTCTTTTGTTTCTTTCCTGTCTTCTGTCTCTGTCTCATTTATGTCTTTTCCCCCTCTTTCCTCTCATTCTCTGTTTCACTCTCTGTCTCTCTATCTGCCCTCTTCGTCTCTCTCTCGCTCTTAGCTCTCTTTTCTCTTTCTCTTCCAGTTCTTTCTGTTTCTCCCTTCTCAAAGCTACAAATTCACTTCCCTCAGTGAAGGTGAGGTGGTGGTGGAAAATTGAGGATGAATCTATGATACTTGGCAGTGGCAAGGAGCGGACAGTGATGGCGATTTGGTTTTTGACGATAGTGATGGCTGGGCTCAGTTTTCGTAGGTGGTAATTGGTGGTCTGGCAGTTGAAATTGGGTGGTTGTTTGGTATGGGCCGATTGTTTGTGATGGATTGAGGGTGGTGGTAGTGTGGGCTCTAACTTGGGATTGTTTCGGTGGTGATTTATGTCGCTGGTGGTGTTGGTGTGTGACTTTTATAGGGCTATTGACCAGCAATTTAGCTGCCGATGATGGAATTGATCATCCAGTTATGTGGTGGTTTGGTTAGGGGAAAAATGGGTTGGGATTTTGGACATGTGAAGTGAGTGGTTTGGGAATGGTTGAGATGAGAGTAGCTAGTGGATTTCTTCAGAGGTAGAGGTTACTGGTGGTAAAGGTTAAGACAGGGGAGGCAATGTGGTGATGATTGTGGTGCTTTTGTGATTGAGAATGGCTGAAATTGATGACTGCTAGTTGGATTTGTGGATTTTTGGGGATGGTGATTTTCGGTTACGGTTGTTTTCTAGGGCTGGGCAGTAACAGGGGCAAAGGACAGTTGAAATGGTAGTGGTGGCTTTGACTATTGCTGATGAGGAGAGTGATTATGGGCTAGGATTGCTGGATTGTTAGGGTTTCTGGCTTGCTATTTTCTTTGCAGGTGGTGCTAGAGATTTCGTGCAGGAGAATTGGGCTGTTTTACGACTGTTTTAGGTGGAATTGGGTGGTTGTTTGACTATGGATATTTTTTTGTTTGTGTAGGTTTGGTGGTCCAATGGCAGTGGAGGGTAAATTGTTGGAGGCTTACTGGATTAAGGAATTGCGATGGTTTTTGTGCATGTATGGGCTTTGGGTGGTAAAGGAGGAGATGCGAATATGGAGTGGTAGTGGAAAGCTGATAGCCATGGTTGAGAGGGAGTGTTAGCAAGGGGCTTCAACAGTTGGTAGTTGTTGGTTTTCACAAGTGGTTCGATTGACTTGAGTGGTGGAATCAAACAAGGGTAGTAGGTGGTTTGATTTGACAGGGGAGGGAGTTACGGTGGAATTGAGAACTGGTAATGGGTTTGCTGGTAAATTATTGAGGGATGAGACTTCCAGTGATGGTAGTGGAAGATGAAGAGAAGAGAGAAAAAAGAGAACGGTGGGAGTAAAAAAAAAAAGAAACAAACAAAAACAGACAGAGAACTACCCAAAATTCAGAAAAGGAAAACTTAAGAAATTAACCAAACAGATTTATTAAAATTGAATGAACAAATATTAGGAATAAGATTTACCTCGTAATTCTTGATGTCGAGTGATGAAGTTTAGAGAAATTTCTTCTTGTGTGTGTGTTTTTGTGTGTGAAAGTGTGTGTCTTTTGATCTTTGTGTGTGCTTTTTATGTGCGTGCATAGGAATTAGTGTGTATAGTGTGTGCAAGAATAGTAAATGTGTTTGGTATTTTTATAATTCTTCTCTCTCCTTATTTAATCTAAAATGGGCTATTTATAGTGCAAGAGAGTCTTATCATCCAAGAAATGGAGAAAAGACAAAATGCCCCTAATAATAAAATTATCATTCTACCTTAAAAATAATTTTTGACACAAAAATTAAAATTAAAACTAAAAAATGTCATGATTTTTCTAAAACACCCAAAAAGTAGAAAAAGCCAAAAAAATAAAAATAATAAATTTATTAATAAAATTTGGGCAAAAAATAAATTTCTGTGCATGATTACCGTTTTGCCCCTAACGTAATATTCATAGAAAAAATAGAAGTTAGTTCTGAAAAATTATCAAAAATAAAAAATAGGCTTAAAAACCTGAAAAGTGAATTTAGAACCCAAAAATTGATAGAAAATGCATTATGGGTCCGAAATGACCGTTTTTCTTTTGAACTCAGTATTTACAGAAAAAATAGCAATTGTCCCTAAAAAATCAAAAAATTTTAGAAACATACTTAAGAGCCTGAAAAAATAAGTTTGGGACCCGTTCGCAAAGTGAAATATAGAAAAATACTAGTTAAACCTGAAAAAATACAAAAATTTAAAAATGTGTATAAAAGTACAAAATATGAATTTAAAACTCCAAAACTAATGAAAAAATATTTACAGCCAAAATTTAGTGTTTTGCCTCCCCAAAATTGCTAATTTCACTCTTTTTTAAAAAAAATTAAGATTTGACCCCGGAACTAGAAAAAATGCCTCCTAATGTTAGTAAAGATAAATTGTGTATCAAAATTTGGTGTCTATAAGTGGACTAGGGTTGATAGTTAGAAATACCCAAGGAGAAATTGAAGCAATTATGGTTGAAAATTTAGAGTATTGTTTTTGATGTTGAGCATGTGGAAACACAAGCATTCCTAAGAGCATTACAACCCGCAAAAGACTTTGGCATATCTCATTTTCTACTTGAAGGTGATGCATTGTGTGTGGTATACATGATCAATAGCAAGTAGCCTAATTTATTAAGGACTAGACACATCATTGAGGGCATTAGGGAGTTGATCAATTGTCTTCTAGTTTTGCACATCTTGCATATACCCAGAACAAACAAGCCTGCTCATGAAACTGCTAGGCTTGCTCTACATATTAAATCTAATCATGTATGGTTTACAAATTTTTCACAAACTGTAATTTTGGTCATAATTGCTTATTTATCTTAATGAAAAAGTGTTACATTTTTTCTCGAAAAAAGGGAAAAACTAAAAGAGCAAGAATCTTATATTTGAGGATGATCTAGATCCTAAACACGTGGAAAAGTGTATTGAAGAGCTCAAAGATAATTTATACTGCTTGAGATGCTCAAAGAAGTGAAATTGAAGGTGGTGACACTATTTCTAATCAATGATGCCAGAAAATGGTGGAGATCTACCTCACCTGTTCTGGTTTCAAGATGCCAAGAAATGACATGGCAGAATTTCAAAGATTCATTTATGGTAACTATTTCTTAAGACCTTTCGAATTCAAAAGATGCTTGACTTTGAGAATCTGATACAAAATTGAAAGGACATCAATGCCAGAATATACCATGAAATTCACTACAATAGAAAGATACGCGTCTTCCACAATGGCAGATGATAGACTTAAGATAGTAAAGTATAAAGAAGGTTTACTAAGTAGAATTCAAATAAGTATAGCAAACTATTGGTGCAAGTGCTGTCGCTGTTAAGGACATAGAAATGAGGAAAAATAAGTGTAAGAATTGGGCAAGAGGCTCCCTTATCCACCATCAGGGATTAAATCAGAAAAGTTCTTCTCGTTCTTTCAAAAAAAGGACAACAAAGAAAAAGAGAGGCACACTTTACTTTTGGAAATGTTCAATCTAGGGAATGTGATATCGCATGCATAGTGGAGAATGCTATTGGAAGACAAGACCTTGCTTAATTGTGTCCAAATGGGGGATAGGGTTAAAGAATGCCCACACAACAACAGAATGGTGCAAAAAAAAAAGAAAAAAAAAGAGGCAAATCAAGAGTTTCGCGGTGACCAATTCCAATTGGGTTCCGGGTATGATATTAATTAATTTACCATCAACCTATGGTTTGTTTAATGATTTCCAAAAAATTTAATAGAGAGTTGAATCCTAAACCTATGTAGTTGAAAATAACTAGAAGATCGCCACCTCTAGAAATAAGGTACTACTTTCCAATTAAATTTATTGGGATTACAATACATAGTTGGGCACTAATAAACTGAAAATAAACTTGACTCAGTTCAACCTGTTTGATTTTGATGTTAGTCACAGTGAATTTTTCTCACATTTACTGGGGAAATTAAAAACTAGCCTTTTGTATTCTAAATATGGAGGAATTTCATTTTCAAAGTTATATGTCAATTTTCAAAGTTTTGTTTAAAGTTTCTTGGAAGACCTCCTGAAAGGGAAATTGACTTTTATATACATTTGGTGCTTGGAACAGCTCTAATGTGAAGGCTCCTCATAGAATGGCACTAGCGAAACTTAGATTGTTGAAAGTGGAATTACAAGAAATTATTAGATTTGAAATTCATTTGCCCTAGTGTTTTGCCATATGGAGCACCAATATTATTTGTCATGAAAAAGGAAGATGGATTGAAATTGTGCATTTGACTATTGCGAGTTTGACTACTCACTTGACCGAACATTATCCTTCAATTAATAAACTGTAGTCTTATGCCTAGTTTGGGAAGAAGGAAATGAAGAATGAAGAGAAAAGAAAAAAAATACTTAACCAATTCCTTTGTCTAGGAGTAAAAAAGGAGGAAATAAAAGAAAGGATCCCTAACTAATTTCTTTTGTTTGGGAGTAAAAAGGGGGAAAGAAAAGTAAGAATTTGGGAAGAAAATCTTTCCTTTTTGGCTTTAAAAGCTTTCCTCCCAATTTTGGGATCAGAAATGGAAAGAAAGGGAAGGAGTCATTTCCATTCCCTTCTTTTCTTTTCTTAACTTATCTTCTCTCTTCTTTTCTTTGCTATCCTAAGTACCAAACTAGTCGTTAAAAATTCTGCTCTTCTCACAAAGTGTAGTCTTTATTTTTTTTTTTTTAGTTGTACATGACTCTTATTTGCTTATGTGATGAACTGTAGTTACTAAAGTCATGCATCATTTCATTCTTTTTCCCTTAATCAAACATTTCCTTCCTTTTAAGTCCTTAATCTTCTTGGTTTTAGTTTTCATTGATTTTTCAATCGATCTTGACAAAAAATTTCTTTTTTCACTCAAAGTCCTTTAATCAAATTTTATTTGGGGAATTTGATTAGCATTCTGGTATATTTTGATTAAGTTTCTTTCTTTTCTTTTAGTTTTTTATTTTATCTAATTGAGATTCTCTTTAAATACTTGACATTTTATGATTGAGTTTTATTTTATTAGTTTTCAATCTAACAAGATTAAAACTCTCATTTCTTAGTGTCTCAGTTTCCTTTTTTTCAGTTCCCCCAATCTAGTAATAATTTGGACTTTCTTTCGTCTTCAATATAATGTAGTTAAGGTTCTCTATTCCTTGTTTTAGCTTAATTAGTACTCCCTCTATCCTACAAAGATAAGCTAATTTTCCTTTTATTTCTGTCTCAAATTATAGACCTATTTCCTTTTAAAAGAGCAGTTAGCTTGTTATTTTACTAACATACTTATATTTAATATACATATTTATTAGCAAATGTACTATTCCATTAGTTAATTATTCCACTTGGAATATTAGACACAACATTTTAATTTGAATGCATGATCTAATATTATAAGGGATATTTAAGGAAAGTATGAACAAAAAATAATTGTTGTATGTAACACCCTAGAAATGCACTTACAAGAGACATTTTTCTTATTTAGGGTTAAGTGTTAATCCTTGATTTATTAGTTAGAAGATTTCTTGAGTTAATTAGGTTAATTAGTTAAGATTTTCATTTTTAAGCAAGAACACTTAAGTACTAAAGTTAGAATAATTTTACTTGACCATTTAATTTATATTAGTGTTTAAATTTTGATTAGCTTATTTTACTATTTTCTAGTCTTTTGACTACTTGAATTTTAGCTCAATTTTACTCAAAAATTTCACTTATTTTCTTGCTTTATTTTCTTTTTTCTTGGCTGAAATTTTTCTCTTTCTTTTCTTTTCCTCTTGGCCGAAAATTCTTCTCTTTTCTCTTTTCTTTTTTTTTTGGGCCGAAATTCTTTTCTTTTCTTTCTTCTCGTGGCCGGTTCTCTCTCTCCCTATTTTACTCTCTTTTTGCTTTAATAATTTGTGTATTATTATTGTTAGTATTAACTGATAAGAAGTTAATGAGCTCCACCAATCAAATTAATCCAAGTAGCTACTCTTGAATTTAAAGACCACCTTTTTGCTTTACTCTTGTGAGGTTTTAATTGGTTAATCATTTTCCCACCTTTTCTTCATTTCTTTTCCATTTTTCCTAGACTATTTCTTTCTCTTTCTTCTCCCTCTTGGCCGGCCATCCCCTTTCCTCTTTTTCTCTCATTTTTACTCTCAACTTCTTGAAGCTTAATCACCAAATTTTGGGCAAATCCACCATAGGAAGTGGGCTTTTTTCTTTTCTAAGCAAAGTTCTAAGCATATCTAAGGTATTTACCATGAACTTTTCCTATTAATTTCATGTTTTAATTAGTTTTATTTGCAAGCTTAAACCCAGATTCTTTGTCGCGTCCCATTTTTCGAAAGAAAGGAAATAATAAATGATAATGATGATAAGTGTGGATGTGAGGAGTTGGAAAAAGGAAAAGGAAGAATTAAATGCGATTGTGTTTAAAATGCTTTATTTTAAAAGCAAATGAAAAAGGCCTAAAATGGGACTTTTAGAAATGCGACGGTTTTTGGGCCCGCAAAATAGTCTAAAAAGGGTTTTTAGTGAAAAAAAGGAGTCGCCACTTGGTATTGAGTTTTGGTGTACCAAGTCACCAAAAATATTTTGTGAAAGGTAAAAATTTGGGAATGATTTATTTTGAAAAATGATTTTTTTGGAAAAATATAGGAAAAACAAGAAAAACCCTTTTAGACGACTCCAGGTCTTTGAAAACAAGAGAAAAAGGTTCGGGAGTCACAGTTGAAGAAAGGGAAGGCAAAGGTTTACACCTAAGGCACCCTTTCAACCTAGCCGAAACTAGTTGCGAGGTTTAGTCTAAATTTTCCTAATATAACCCTAAAGTTTTATCACATTTGGATGCAACTATATGAATGCAAATCTAATCCTAAAAATGGATATCGATAAGGGACAAAATGTTCCATTGAGGTTTGGTCGGAATTGTCGCATTAATTGCGAAACCCGAGTCTAGACCTCGATGGAGTCACGAGTATAGATGCAAAAATGGAATGCAAAAAGAAAAGGAAAATAGTAGTATAGATAGTACGTGAACAAAGAAAGTGGGGATGCAAACATAACGGGTACGGGGGACTAATGGACTCGTGACTAGCTGTTTCTACTCACGGAGGGGGGAACGACATGTACGCCATCGCTTACCACGTGAGTAAATGACTATTTCTTTAGTCGAAATCACGCAAATGACCTAAAATTCTATGTGTAGTGGAATCTAAAAGTTATGCAGCCAAATAGATTGTTAAAATAAGTAATAAGTTATAAAGTATATATAAAAAAACTCATAGAAAATGGGAAAAAGCCTAAAAAGATAAAATGTGTGTGAAAATGTCATGAAATGCATACGAAAAATGTTCCTAATGCTAAAATGACCTAAAGGCTTAGCATTGGACTAGCCTATTTTCTATAAGTTCTCCGCTAGCGTTGGACTAGCGAAGAAACCGGAATTAACCACAACTAGCTTTGGACTAGTGTGGCGACGATACACATATATAATTAAAGTAAGTAAATAAACAAAGCATGTATTAAAGCAATAATCACCAAAAGCAAATAATAGCACATAGGAGCACATAGCACACAAGCATGATATTCTAAATGCAAAATCCTAAAGAAAGCGAATAAAACACATAAGCACATAGCACACATAGCACACAAAAGCCCTAACTATTACACCGGAGAATAACCTAATTACAATCTAAAAAATGGAAAGAGAATAAAAGATATCCTATCTAACCTATCTATTACATTTCCTATCTAACATACATAAGATTTTTGTTAAATAGATAACACATAAACTATCTATTACATTAACTATCTAAATACAAAAATTTTTACTAAATAGCATATTACCTATCTATTACATTTTTGAATAATCAACAATTAAATTCGAGTAAATAATACGGCATAAATAAATAAACACTCACACATGGATAAAATTATAAGCACAAAGATACATAAAAACACATAGAAAAAAACACATAGGGACACGTAAAAGCACATAAAAAATATTGGAAGGGTAATAGGGGTACCTCCTATTCGAAGACCCGGTACAAATTGCTATCAACATGAACAAACTTAATCAAGGTATCATTATTTAAATAAATAAACCATTAATTAAATTATTCTAGAGCAATCACTATAAACATGCTAATGATAATTCAAACAACTTGTAGCAATAATAAACAAAATAAAAAAAAAGATAATGATAATAATAATTAATTATTTAGGAAGAAAAAGGAAAATTATTTAAGTAAAAATAAATAAGTAGATAAATAAATAAAGTAGAATCAACGAAAATAAAATAAAAATAAAATAAATAATAATAATAATAATAATAATAATAGAAGACAAAACCTAATAATAATACATACATTGAAATTTTAACACCTCAAATAAGAATTATTAAAATAACTAAAACAAAAATAGAGAAACTAATTTGAACATTAATTAGGCTAACAAGACCCAATTTTAGAATATTAATTATAAGTTTGGTAAAAATAAATAAAGAAAATGTAAAAAGAAATAATTTAAAGCTTTGAGGACTTAACTAATTTTAATTAATACTTTTTTTGGCAAAAATAAAATATTGTAAGATTTGGATTAAAAGTGAAAATTTAAGCAATATTCTAAAGTGAAAAATGTAATTTGCAACAAGTAAAAAGGTAAAATTATAATTTTAAACCCTACTTACGGTAATGACATAGTTTACAATGAATTTAAAGGCTAAAACATAATTTTCAGCAACTATAATGCCCAAAAACAAAAATTCCAGCAATAAATAAAAGACTAAAATACAATTTCTAACAATTAATGGAGGTCTTAAAACAAATTCCAGCAACATAAAGGACCAAAATATAAATTTCAGCAACAATAGGGGGCCAAAAATAAAATTCCAGCAAGTGTAATAACTCAAATAAAATTCCAGCAAGGTTGGGGGGATAAAAATGAAATTCCAGCAAGTATTCTAAGGCAAAAATAGAATTTCCAGCAATGTATAAGGGCCAAAATGCAATTTTTAGCAACATTTAAAGCCTAAAATATAATAACAGCAAGCTTGGGAGGCAAAATTGCAATTTTCATAAATATCAGAGGGTAAAATTGCAATTCCAGAAAAATTATAGGGGTCAAAATGTAATTACCGAAAAATATAGGGGTCAAAATGAAAAATTAAAAACGTAGGGGGGCAAAATTATAATTATCTAAAAGTTGAGGGACCTAAATGCAATTAATCGGGACCTAATTGCAAAGAAAATTAAATTATGGGGGTCAATCTACAATAAACAGAAATTTAAATGCACAAATCAAACATTTCCAGGGCCACAGTAGCATTAATGAAAATATAAGGACTATAAAATAAATAACTATTATTAATTAAAAATAAATTAAAAAAACTAAACTAATCAAAACGACGTAGTTTTGAGTGAAACTACGTCAAAACGACGTAGTTTCACCAAAACATTTTTTTTTTTTTCGGCTGATTTCGGTTTTAGTTTTTCCTTTTTTCTTTCTTTTTTTTTTTTTTCTCTTTTCTCTCTTTTCCTTTCTTTCCCAGACTTCTTTCTTCTCTCTTTTTTCTTTCTCCCGGTTCTCTCCTTTTTCTTCTTCTTCCTCGCCGATTATGATCTCTCTCCCTCTATCTCTCTCTATCCGGTCTATCACTCTCTCGATTTCCCTCTATCGAATTCCCTCTCTCTCTCGGTCCCTCTCTCCTTCTCTCTCTTTCACTCGATTTCCTTCTTCAAAAAATTATACCCAAAATCCCAAAATCAAACTCTAAATCAATTCGATTAAGAACCCAAATAATATCCATTCCTCTGACTTTGCTGATTAAATGAGAAAATCAAATAAGTAAAAGCAGAGGCCGAAGTATGTTCACCTGATTTGGAGAAGGTGGGAGTGGCGATTTCGGCGGCGATGCACAGTGAAGCTTGAGGCGGCTGTTGGGCGGTTGTGTCCGGCGGTGGAGGTAGTGATGGGTGGTTGCTAGTGTACTGTTTTGTCACCGGTGGTGCAATGCATGGTTGTGTGTACTGGTTGTCTGTGGCAGTATGCTGTGACTGATTTTGTGGTGTATGTATGAGTTTGTCGTATGTGTGTGACTGATTTTGTGGTTGGCTGTGTCCCTGATCGTGTGAATGTGTGTGAATATGTGGACTGTGTTGTGTGCGTTTCGTGAAATTCTGGTTGCGTGTGAGTGCTTGTGTGTCTGTGGTGTGCTTGTGCAGGGGAAGGGTGTGTGTAGGTGTGTGTATGTTGTGCGTGTGTTTTTGTTTGCAGGTTTGTGAGTGTGAAAGGTGTGCTCAGGTGTGTGTTTGAATGTGTGTCTGTGTATGTGTTTGTGTGTGAACTATGCGTGAATGAGTGTGTGTTAGTGTGTTCTGTATGTGTGTGCAAGGGGAAGTGCAGGTGGAGGTGTGTGCAGGTGAACCAGAAAGTGAGTGAACGTGTGTGTAATGTGTGTGTAAGAATGATGGTGCAGCTGTGTGTATGTTTGTGTGTTTTGCGTGTGCCGTGTGTGTGAGTTGTGTCTGTGTTTGGTTGTGTATTTGGCCTAGTGAGTGAACTGATGAGGAGAAAATGGTAAGGTGTTTGTCTGGTGAGTTTGGAGCAGGTGCAGGTGTGTTCTGTGTAGGTTTGTGGAGGTGAATTTTGCCAGGAGAAGTGCAGGGGAGGGGGAGGTGTTTGTGTCTGTGTGTTTTTTTGCTAGGGAGGTGTGAAGTGCGGGTGAGGTGTTCTGTGTGTGAGCTGTGTGAATGTGTGCTGGGGAAGGGGGACGAGAGGGATGAGGAGCTTGTGTGTGCAAGTCTGTGTATCTGTGAAGTGAGGAGAAGCAGAGGGAGTGATGGAGGTGAGTTGCGTGTGTGAAGAATGCAGGAATGAGTGGGATGTCTATCGTGTGTGATGTGAAGAGAGGAAAAAAAAAAATCAGTGTGATGATGGTGAAGTGCGTAGGGAAGAAAGAAAATCCACCCAAAATCCCTGTAAATCTGCTGAAATTTGGCCATGAAGTTGTTCTGATGGCTACAGTAGCAGCAGGCTGCAAACGCAGCCTGCTCTTTCTCTCTCTCTCTTTCTTTTTTTTTTTTTTAATTGTAATGGAAATAAAGGAGAAAAGAAAAGAAGAAACATGAAATAAAATAAAATAAAATAAAATAAAAAATATTTGTATTTCCTAAAATCAATAAGAAAAAAAATACTAAAATTTTAGAGTTATGAAAATGAGTAAATAAAAATTTACTGCAAAAATTTAAAAATTAACATAACATTAAAAATATGTGATTAATAAAAAATATAATAATAATAACAACTAATAATAATAATAAGAATAATAATAATAATAATAATAATAATAAAATATTAAAATAAATACTAAACAATTTCTAAAAATCATGAAATTTATACAAGAAATTCATGAACATATGAAACATGCATAACAAAAAAAATTTTTTTTTTTTTACTTGAAAAATTCTCATAAAAATGCATTGGGAAACGTGCCCTTAATAAAAAGACAAAAAATAAATAAATACTAAATGACCTCTAAAAATTATGAGATTTTACAGAAAATTTATGAATATACAAAAATGCAAATATAAAATTTTTCACTTGAAAATTATCGTAAAAATAGTGCATTGGAAAACGTGCCGTTGAATTAAAAAATACTAAAATTTTAAATAAATAATAAATGACTCCTAAAAATCATTAAAATCATAAATAATGATAAAAATACTAAAATCATGTATTTAGGAAATAAAATAAAATAAACTAATATTTACATGGTGAAATTACCATTTTGCCCCTAGTACGATAAATTAGATATAATACGCGAAAATTGTACTCGACCCCCGAAAAATGAAAAATACCCTCTAAAATAAGGTAACACACATATTTTTACCAAAAGGTGTGTCAAAATTTGGTGTCTACATTCTTGATATTACTACTTTGAAAACTTAGTTTAAATTAGAGATTTACTTGTTAGATAAGATGTTCTTGTGGTTAGATAGACTAGTATATGGCCTTTAAACCTTGAAATTTCATGTTATATGTTGTTTGGTTGAAGATTCTTGGAGTAGAATTCTTGGAATTTAGTGGAATTTTAATTGAATTTGAACTTGAGTTGAACATAAAAGTTGTAGAACTTGTTGAATTGGGTTGGATTGTTGATTTTTCTTGCAGAAAAAAAATTTGGGTTAGTCCGATTTTAAGGGGAAATGCTACCGAAATTTTTGTAGAATTAAAAGAAGAAAAATCGATAAGTGAGATTTTAAGCCTAGAATATGTTCAATTGAAGGAAATTGAAGTGTAGGAATTTTTAGAAATGATCTAGTGCTAGATTAAATTTTCTTAGAATAAGTAAACCCTAAAACCCTAGAAACCCTAAAACCAAAACCCTAGAAATAAGTGGGGTGTTTTCTTGAATTTTTCTTACTAAATTTACTAGGGTTTTACTTGGGTTTTCATTATATTATTTTTTTTAAATTTCAGGGTCCGAAAACGTATCACGACCATTTTATGAAATATTTTCATAGGCATTTCAGGTGAGTGTCTCTATGTGTGCATGATGCATGAAATGCTTGTCCTACTTGAGAATGTTAAATTATGAAATGTTATGTTATACTTGAAATTGTTATTTTATGACATGTGTTACTTGAGGAAAGAGGTGTACTTTATCACTTCTATTCCGCAATGTGTTACACGCTTTCATTATCTAATGTGTTACTTGTGCATGAGACTTCCGTGACTAACTTCACCGTTACTTCACGGATAGTCAACTCGGACAGGCTTGGGAGGATATAAGGTGCTGGGTGTTTTAGGGCGTGATGTTCTTTCCCTTATGAGTTGTAAATCCTCAAAGAGGCCAACTCTGGATTGAACTTTCTTACGTGTTGGCCCTCCAGGGTTGAGATTTCTCCCTGGATGTGGTAGCCTGTACGGAGGTTATAAGGTGAATGGTGGTTAGGGTTCTTGCTTGAAAATACTGGCATGACCTTTGATAAAGACTCGAGCTATTATCTCAGTTCTAACATCATGGTTACATAATCAGTACTTGCTCTTTCTGCGGTTAAGCTTGCTTTCGTAGTTGAGCCCTGTATCCGCCATTGACTACGTGTTAATTAAAGTGTTCATGCCCTACTTATTTAATCTTGTCAATTATTTTGTTCAATAAAATAATAGATTCTGGGTATGACTGCATAACTTGGACACTCACTGGGCTATTATAGCTCATCCCATTAATTTGTTTTCTTTAACCAGGTTTCCAAAAATACTAAAGCGGGAAAAGCTGATTTTGGACGTGTACATGTTTTATTTCGTGTATTTTGATAGCCAAACTATTTTGGGCTACCTTAGTGAAAATCATGTATATGGTGACGTGTAAACTTCTTGATGTTACTTGTACTTTTAAATTGAGTAATGTGAATATATTTTATTTTATTCTATTTTATTTCATTTCATTTTATTTGGAGTTTAGCACGCATGCATGTTCTGAGTGAGTGCTCGACTTGAGTCCTGGCGAGAGCTAGGCAGGCAGTCCGCTAAGCCCTTTGGTGCGCCTCTGGGTAAGGTGGGGCTGTTACATTGTAACTACACTAAATAAATTTTTTAATCTGTGTAAAACAAGAAATTAACTCATCTTTATGGGATGGAGAGAGTATCATACATCATCTCATTTACGAATATTTCTCAAAAGATAATGAATTACTTTGTTTATGTTACTATATTATAATCATATATTTAACAATTTTTTTTTTTGGGACTAGACACTCAGACACTACATATGCTTGAAATGTGATTGCCTGTAGTATATTATATGTCCCTCTAGTATGAAATTGATAGTCTAATCGGCAACACAACATGTATACTTTTGGTCATTTTCACTATCGCGTGCTTGCACCATCCTTTGAAATCCAATTTAATAAGTACAAAGCTATTAGAAAATAAGCATTAAAAGCTATACAAAGAAAAATTAAAAGAGGCAATGTGAAAAGGGTTAAGAGTTAGATATAGTTAGTTGAAAGTCAGTAGGTAGTTATCCATGGCTGCTAAAATGCTCAAATAGAATCTGTTAAGGTGCACTATAATAGTAAGAAGAGTAGAAGAAAAGCATGAAAATTATAACTGATCTTTTCTTAATACAAATCTCCAATCTTTTCTCCCTTTCTCTTGTTCTCTTTCTCTCTGCACGTAATCTCTATTTCTTTTCTCAGTAGTTCCCCATCATTAGTGAGCTCATTTCCTTCATTCTTTAGTTTCTAAAGTTTCCATAGTCTCAGGCATGACAAATTTTGTATCAAAGCCGTAGTTCCTTAGCCTAAAAGGACAAAATTACAATGGCAGAGAGCACCAGGTTTAAAACTTTGAAAGACCAAATCAAGAAGCAAGATATGAAGCTACAAGAGACTCTTGAACCATTTCAGAAATTCCAGCAACAAATCAGGGGTGAATTAGAAGGTAACAAATAGATGGAAAGCTTGCTCCATAATCTGGACCAAAAGTTCAATTCCATATTGAAATTGATGACAAAGAGATAAAATAGTGGCTAAAGAAACAGTGATAGAATCTAAGGACCTCCCATTACTACCCACTTCAGCAAGTACTCAAAGGTTGCAAGTCGAATAAGACACTACCAACAGCAACAAAGAGAAATTTGATAAAGCTTACCTTCCAAATTTTTCTAAGATGGAGCTTCCTATCTTTAATGGAAAAAATCCTAGAGAGTAAGAAAATGCCACAAATTCTTTCTGAATTAACAAGTCAAAGAAGAACATAAACTAGGTGTGGTAGAGATGTATCTAGAGTGAAAGATAGACACTTGGTTCCAAGGAATTAAATTGGAGAAACCTAGACTAAATTAGGGGGAGTTTATTGAGATGTTATGTAAAAAATTTGAGGATAAGAATTTCTCGAATGTTGTAGAAGAATTTAACAAGCTTCGACAAACCAACACTGTTGAGAAATATCAAGAAAAGTATGCAGAATTGAAATCCTTGATGTTGTTTAGGAATCCTCCACTAAATGAGACCTACTTCATATCAAGCTTCATAAGTGGTTTGAAAAAAAGATTAAACCCATGGTTAAGATGTTTTGCCCAACTTCCTTAATTAAAGCCTTTGAAATTTCTTACTTGCAAGAATAGACTTGTCAAATTCACCATTATCAAGTCAAAACAATAAATAAACAAGTTACTCATAACAATTTTGGAATAGTTAAACAGTTGAGCCCTACGGGACACAATCAGTATAAGGTGCCAATAGTAACAAATAAGCTCAATGTCCATAATCACACAAATAACAAAAAACTCTCTCCCCATGAAATTCAGTATAAAAGAACTATGAACTTTGTTTCAGGTGTGGGGATAAATATGGACTAGGGCGCCATGCAAATTAAGGCATTTGCACCTATTAATGAATAAGGAAGAACAGGAGGTATTATTTGAAGATGCAGTAGAATCACTAGAAAAACAAACTGAAGAATCAGGATAGTTGATAGACGTTTCCTTCAATGCATTTTCTATCCTTGAAAAAGAAAACCATCACATTGCAAGGCTTATTGGCTAGGCATCAGCTCAAAATTTTTGTAGATACTGGGAGCTCAGATAGCTTCCTCAACCAAAAGATTATGAGATAGTTTAATTTGCCATTCTTCTTGGCAGATCCTTTTACCATTACCATGGTAGATGGCAATGCAGCAACCAGTTGTGCAGTATGGCCTAGGGTTACTTGGGAGATTCAAAAATACCACTTCACATATGATTTGAAAGTAATGGAGCTAGAGGTTGGGACATAATCCTAGGAGTGGACCGGATGCTTCAATACAATCCACTGTATTTGATTTTCACCAACTGAATATTATCTTATATTACAATGTTAATGTAGTGGAGCTGCACGGCCAAGTAGATAAACCACTGATGAACTTAGTAAGGGGAAAGGACTTGAAAGAATTTATTCAGTACAAAAACATATTTCTAGCTACCCTCAACACATGTTTTGATGTAGTTTCAACTAGCACACCCCTCCATTGAGATAACTAACCTATTTCAATTTTCAGAAGTATTTGAAAACTCCCAGGAATATGCCACTGGAAAGGTCTTTGGATCACCAGATACTACTTAAACCTAACTCTCAACCCTTTAAACTAAGCTCAACCCTTTAAACTAAGCCCTACAGGTATCCTCATTTCCAAAAGACTAAAATAGAGCAACAAGTAGCTGAGATGCTACAAGTTGGCATAATTCAACACTGCAGCATCCTTTTGCCACATCTGTTTTGCTGGTTAAGAAAAAAGATGGGTTTTGGAGATTCTGTGTCAATTATAGACATTTAGATTATCACATTTTTAGGATAGGTACCTTATACTAAACATTCATAAGCTATTGGATGAATTGTATAGAGCAAAGGTATTCAGCAAAGTTGATCTCAAGTTAGGCTATCATAAATCAGAATCCAACCTAAAGATATTCAAAAAACTACCTTCAAGCTCATCAAGGGCATTATGAGTTTTTGGTAATGCCGTTTGGGCTCACAAATGCCCCTACTGTCTTTCAAAGCCTAATGAACTAGATTTTTCAACCCTATCTATGGAAGTTTGTTTTAGTTCTTTTTTTTATGATATTCTGGTTTACAATTCAGCTCTTGAGAAACACCTAGAACATCTAAGAGCAGTTTTAAACATACTTAAAGAAAATCAGTTGGTATGCTAAGAAGGCAAAATGCTCTTTTGGTCTAAAAATTGTAAACTATTTGGGGCATATGATTGATGTAAGTGCAGTTGGCACGAATCCTAGCAAAACATAATGTATAAGAGCCTAACTTGAACCAAGTGACATTAAGTCCTTAAGGGGGTTTTTGTGATACTCCGTCCTACATCTAAAAAGTGAAGTAACATGGACCAATGTATAAGTTGAGTCTAAGTACTCAAGTCCAACTTGGGATATCCATTTTGGGCTGGCGAGGACGAAGAGCAAATAGTTGAACTTGGCTGCTCAAACTCTGGTCAAGCATTGGGCCTACGAGCCCAGGGCGTGACAGAATGGTATCAAAGCGAATCTCGTGTAGTCTCTGCATGAGATGAGACTGAGCCTATGATATTGGGCCAGACTACGCAAGGAAGTGGAGGAACTAATTGCTGTGCGGAGCTAAGTACTATGTCGACCTAAGGGCTGGAGCCACCTCTAAAGCCTGTACGAGCAACCTCTAGAATCCAATACAACCAAGTGGACAGTCCGGATTATGATATGGATTGGGTTTTGCGAGGACACAAAGCCTAATAAGGAGGGGTGAATGTAATATCCCATCTCACATCGAAAAAGTGAAGTAACATAAACCAATGTATAAGTTGAGTCTAAGCACTCAAGTCCAACTTGAGATATCCATTTTGGGCTAGCGAGGATGGAGCCCAAATAGTTAGACTTGGCTGCTCAGACTCTAGTAGCTCATTGGGCCTGTGGGCCCAGGGCGTGACAGTTTTTGGGGCTAACTGGGTACTATAGAAGATTTATGAAGGCCTATAGAGTTATTTGCAGACCACTCACAGAACTTTTAAATGAAGACAACTTCAAGTGTAATCCAAAAGCTCAAATAGCTTTTAACCAGTTTAAAGAAGCAATGAGCTCAGCTCCAGTGCTCAAGCTGCTAGATTTTTTCCAACCATTCATCACTGAAATAGATGCAAGTGATCAAGGGATGGCAGCAGTATTAATGCGGGAGGGACATCCCATTGCAATTATTAGTAAACATTGTTAGTAAGGCGTAAGGGGCATTCAGTATATAAGAAAGAATTAATGGCTCAAGTAATGGCAATCATGAAATGGAGGCACTATTTAATTGGTCACCATTTCATCATCAGAATATACCACCAGTCACTCAAATTCCTTATAGAGCAAAAGTTGACAACAAACCAACAACATAAATGGCTTACCAAGCTGTTGGGTCTTGATTATGAAATCCAATATAAAAAGGGGGCAGATGCACTATCAAAGGAAGCATGACTTACAACAACATTATGTGCCTTCAAGATCTTTGTTTGTTATTTCTACAATACAACTCAAGTGGATACAAGAGTTACAAATGAGTTATGAAAGAGACTCTAATTGCCAAAGCATCATTTCTCAAGCTGATATTAGATGATCAACGGCAATTAGAATTCAAGCTAGAAAATGGACTACTCAAATATCAAGATAAGTTGTATGTAGAAAGCTCTAAACGAATAAGGGCAAAACTCCTACAAGCACTGCATTCCTCAGCTATAGGAGGACACTCTAGTCAGAAAGCCTATTTTCATAGACTTAATTCCCTATTCTATTGGTCAGGAATTAAAGGAGACATAATACAATTCATCAAATAGTGTGATGTTTGCCAAAGAAACAAAGGAGAGCATGTTCATTATCCTGGATTGCTATAGCCCCTACCTATACCTTCACAAGCATGTTACAAAAAACCATGGATTTCACAAAAAAGTTACCTTATTCAAACCATTATGACACTATCCTAGTAGTGGACAAGTTAATCAAATTTGGCTATTTTATACCATTAAAACACCCCTTTAGAGCCACCGGTGTTGCTCAAGTATTCATAGATAACATTTACAAATCACATGGTTTACCAGAATCAATTGGGTCAAATATGTTGACCCATCACAAGTTGATAGGTCGAGTTTAAGTCGGCAAATTTCTTGTTATATTTGGATCTCAACTCAACCCACCAACCCAGTTATCCAACTGGATTGCCACCTCTAGGCACAGTAAGCATATAGACAAGTTTGATCCAATCCTGTGCTTCGATTTGGTGCATCAAATGTACACAATCTAGCCATGTGTCGCTTTTGCATTGGAGGACTATTTTCTGCATCATCAATATCAATATGTAGATATTTTTAAACACTAAATCAAAGACATGACCAGGTGAACGAGTTTGCATATTTTCGATTTGAAAGCAATTTCACCATTTCCCTCCCCGTCCATAACGACTGTTTTATGAAAGTCAAGTGGTGGAACATTAAAAAGAAAAATGGATGAGTCGAAGAAAATTTAAAAATTATCTAATCTCCTAAATTTATTAGTTCATGACAATTTGCTTTTTTTCATTTTGAGAACTCGTATTGAAAATTCTAATTCACCTTGGACTGAAAAATAGCTGAATTTTTTCCTTCTTAACTTAGCTGAGATCCACTTGATGTAATAGAATAAATTAAAAATAACTAGATATATAATTGTGTATTAATGAAATACATTTCTCAAAGTTAAGAGCTATTTTTTTTTAAATTCAACTAAAATGAAATTTCTTAGAAAGCTAAAACAAAGATATGACTAACATCAGTAGATCCGCACCCCAAACAAAGATTCCAATTAACTCTTCACAATTCTCACCCCTCCAACACACAACAATAATATTATTTACAATTCTCAATGCAACTTGATTCGGCAACACAGCAACATTTTGGCAATTGATAAACCTGAATTTTACATCGTAAAAGGATAGTATAAAAGGTACAACATTTCAAGATTATCGACTTACAAGGCCCGACACCCAAATAAACATAGGCCTAATCCTGGGTGGTGTTATTCAAAGTCCCATTATGTTCATCTATTCCCAAGTAAAATATGACAGGTCTTTTGGGCTCATTGATCTCGACTGTCCCTTCCAACATCTTGGCTACCTTTCCCATTGAAGGCCGATCATCTGGTCTATCTTGAAGGACACCACATGGCTGTCTTCACCATCCTATTTACCATATTCAGCTGGGCTCTGCTATCAAAAGACTGCCTAATTTTTGGGTCCAGGACGTCATCAACATTCTTCTCCTTGAACACCTTATCAAATGCCCAGACTGGAAGGTACCATTGATCACTCTCCATCATTGAATTTTGTTGCTCAAAATTTCTCACGCCAGTGACTATTTCCAACAGAACCATTCCAAAACTGTAGACATCTGATTTAGAAGTAATTTGTCGATCACCTCGGATCCATTCGGGTGCCAAATATCCACGGGTACCCCGGATTCCAGACATGCTCATTCTGTCCTCTTTTGTCTTCAGCTTAGCTAACCCAAAATCGGATACCTTTGGGCAAAAATCTTCTCCCAGAAGGATGTTCTCTGGCTTTATGTCACAATGTAACACCCATTCTAAACATTCTTCGTGCAAGTAAGCAATTGCTCTTGCCACGCCAACCGCAATTCGATACCTGATATTCAATTCAAGTACAGGTTTTTGACCTGAACTGGAATTCGAATTACTTTCTTGTTCTGCATCTGATGTTTCGACATTATAAGAAACGACTTGATTCTTTTGAAAAAGAAATTTGTCAAGTGAGCCATTGGCCACATACTCGTATACTAGCATCCTCCTACCCTTCTCGGTACAAAAACCCCACAGTGTGACCAAATTGAGATGGTGCATCCGAGCAATAATTGTGACCTCAGCCCAAAAATCAGTATCCCCACCTGTGACATTTTTCAAGACCTTGACAGCAACAACCCTACCGTCACTTAGATTTCCTTTATAAACCACACCAAATGTACCTCTTCCAATAACATCGGAAAACTTGTTGGTTGCGTCTCTAATTTCAGCATAGCTGAACCTTTTAGGTCCTCCAGCTGGCATAGCTTCAAGCCCAAACGTCCTAGCCATGTCCCTATACTTAGTGTACTTCTTGAGAAAAGCCCAAAAAAAGAAAACCCCACTAATCAACTCAGCTGCAAAAAAGATAGATATAATCACAATATTCCTAGTGGTGGCAGAGGACTCTTCAGGTGGTAATGGAAGCCTAATTGTAATGGGACAAGAAGTTTGCAACACAGACGTCAGACCAGTGAATTTTGGTTCAGTGGCTGTCTCAGATTGATCAACTCTCAAAAACATTGCACCCTTTACCCCCGAAGACCAGTATCCATAAAATAGTCTATCCAATTGAAGTACACAAGAATTGTTTCCATCATACTTGTACAAAAATCCTAGGCAATTTTGCCTCCCGAGGCATTCAGCTTGGCAAATGGTGAAATTTGAAACCATAAAAAATGTCTGGTTTGGTCCTCCAGTAAAATTCACATAATCCAATCGCAGAAACTTGGTTCTTTTCAGGTCTGCAATTGGATTTATCCTATCACAAGAATTAGGATCAGTGGAATTTTTCCTAAATCCTGGAGGGCATCTACAAGAAACAGAAGTAACCAAATGATCATATACACAGATAGTATTAAGACCACAGGTACCTTGAATTTGACACAGATTGTACATAGCCCTCCAAACATCTGTCCACTTGCCAGAAATTGGATCAAAGCTGTAATGCCTGAGATTTCCATCTTCATCAAGAGTCAGTCTTCTCAACTTCTTATCCCCATAGTCTGATGAAATATATGAAAATCCATTCGCCATGGAAATCTTTCCCTGATCATCCAGGCTCAGAAAAGCATTAGGAAAGGACCAGTAGTTGAACGGATTATCATTGTAAACAAGATTGCTGGAGTTGATAAACTTAAACCTCCCATTCTTAGAAGTCAAAGTTGTACCACTGATATTCTGACTGGGAAGAATTGTATTAGTTGGATCAGCAAAACTTTGCCATGTCCCAAAAACCAAGTTGCCACTTTCTTGGAGTACGAGTTGTGTGGCGTTTGAGTTGCTAACAGGTCTTGAAAGCCATAGATTTTGACCAGAAGAATTGCTGATCAAGGTCAATTCACCGCTAGGTGAAATGAATAAAGAAGCAGAGGTACTGACTGGGGAATTATCATTGGCAGACCAGACTATCGTTTTGCTTGAGATGTTATTGTACCAAATGGAAAATGTATAGACGTTTGGCGGAAAGGATAGCGGGAAAAAGCCTGCAGCAAAGGTGGAGTTGGGAGAAAGGAGGATCTTGTTCTGATTTGGAGTCCATGGCGAGTCTAAATTGGAGAAAGAGGAGAAGTTCTGCTGTTGTTGAGAGATTGAGAGACCAAGATTTGAGCAAAAAATGATCAAGAAGAAGATGAGCAACGGAGACATGGTATGGACAAAAGAACATGGGGATGAACCAGGGGATCCGTTTAATGTGCAGAATGTGAATGTATCACTATAGGAAGCCAAGAACTGGGAGATGTGCACTGGTCATTCAATGACGTAGGGCGGCTTTTGGAGTTTTGATGACTAGATTGAGATTTTGTTCACTGGATTCATGGCCATTGACCAAATTCTTTTCTTGCTTTTTTTTTTTTTTTTTCCTCATTTGTTTCTTTAAGGTGCTTGTATTGTGCCTATGCACTCCACCAGGAGAATACAAATGATTCACAAACAACCAAAAAAAAAATAAAAAAATTGTGCTGTTTAGCTTTATAAGATAAATATCGGGTTGGCATGTTCTCTCTCTCTCTCTCTTTTTGATGTAATATATTAGTTTGTCTACATTATAAGAGAAAAGATTGATAGGTCAACAACACTGGCAACTTGCACAGTGTATTCCAAATTGATTACTAGGAAGCTTGGAAAATCCCAAAAAAGAAATTGAATAAAGAAAATAGAACATCAAGAAAGAGAAGTGCCAAGAGAACGACAAAAGCAATGAATAATGACCGATTAAGATGTCGTCAGTAAACATCACTAAGTAAATTCATACTAGATCTGCAAACCGGTTCAGCTCAATAAAAAAATTATCGATCCCTCTAATTTTTAGAAAAGTAAAAACTATCATGCTTCTGTCTAGTTCTAAAACAAAATTAACCTAAAATATGACAGTTTTGTTTAATATCAATAATAAAATACAATTTCTAACTGTTTCAATCTTACATAGGATAATGCATGTCCTCTCCAAACTTTTAAGTAAAATGGCAAATCATTATTACAATAAAAAAACAAAATTAACTAAATACACTTGTTATAATGGAAGAAAGTTGGTGTTGTACAAAAACTGATTAAAAATTTTTTTCCCCTCATTTTTCAAGGTAAAGAGAAATTAAGTAATTTGCCCCAATTTTATTAAATTCGAAGCCAACCAAGCCCAAGTCAAAATCAAATAAGCAGCCATAGAGTCACTGTCAGATACAATAATTCCAGTTCAATTACAGTCTTATTCAAGATAAAGATATGCTCATTGATACCCCACTTGGTTGCATGACGAGGCCAGGAAAAGTTTAGTTGAATAATTTATCTTTTCATAAACAACTGGAACAGGATTTTTTTTTTTTTTTCCACAAGAGATTATTAGTATTGAAGGCTAAACCCGACCATTGTCATGCCTGACTTAACCTTTATTTGCGGCACAGCTATCATTCTATGTTTTTCAATTGACTGGAATAGAAATAAATCTCCAATACATTCTGCGTGCGTTTGGTTGATGTGAAGATTATATTGGATTATTAAACTTACATTTTATGTTGAGTCGCTTATTGTAGGATTCGACATTTTATTTAGCCGAATTAATTCCTTATTCATGGAATAAAATAATTGTAAGTAAATAAAAAAAATACTTAGTACAACAAATTGAAATTACATTTCCTTAATTATTATCTTCTTTGATTAAAGCTATGGACTAACAAAGTGTTTTGCAGTTGTTTGGGTTTAGACCGTGTAAAAAAATCCACTGGCCTTTTGTTGGGTAATTTTCTTAAGGTGAAATCAACCACCAAATTTCGTAAGTGTCGAGTATCTAACAGTCTTCTAAAATAAAATTTTTGGGAAACTCAAGGTGTTGATTAGTGCAATTTTTTAAGTCTTTGCTCCAATCAATTTTGATTAACCAAACAAAGAAAGTTATAATAGATAGAATTACAAAGATTTATCTGATAAATCTCAAAATATGAATTTTTTAGGAACATAAAATTCAAAATTGTTTTAATCCCTTTCATAAAAATGTGCACTTATTTTTCATTTTATTCCTCTAATTTTTACTCTTAAAAAATATCTAGTTAATATTGTACTATAAAAAATTATATGTAGATAATCTTAGATCAATTGGACTAGTAAAGAACCAATTCATAAATGGACTGTACTACATGTCTAGCAAGACCTAGGATGATTACACCAAAGCTCCTAAGGTTAACTTATTTTATAAATTAACTATAAGTATCTCATACTAATTAATTTTTATTTTAATCCTAAATTTTGCCCTTATTTGTGTGTGGCTCTTTAGATTCTCAATCATATTAGTAATAGATATAAATTCTAATTTGTAATTAAATTAACTAAAATTCATATATATTAAATTACTTCAATTTATCATTAATTCAAAATTAACTAATTCATACTTACAGATCAATATTTGCTTCTAACAATCAATCACAACTTGCAAGAGATTAAGAAAATTCAAGTGATATTCTTCACTCATCAATGACAAAATACTTCGCAAGTATTATTCTTTCACCTACGTCCTAATTAGCCAAAGGGTATGAAGTAGTGCCAATTCTTAATAAATTAGCTAATAATTTCTTGTTTTTGAAAACATAACTTTTGAAGTAGAATTTATACTCTCTTAAATTCACTTTCACTTTTGCAAAATATTCTTTGAATTATAATTTCAATAAGTGGTCAACGTGTAATATATTCTTCTACTATTAGAAGTGGCAAATCCTATGTTGGTCTCTCACAAGCAATCCATGTTTCATGCTATACCCAATCTTCACTATAAGAATGACTCAATAATAATCCACACTCAAGATATTATAAAGATATCAAATCTAAGGATCACTTATATTGTTGTCAAAAATATATTAATTCATTAGCAATGTATAATAACTGATAAATCATAAATTTACGTATCCTACTATTTGGTTTAATATTTTTGTGCTTTTAGGGTTTTTAGGATGAATTTTGGCTCATTTTGATTATGTTTCCTCACTTTAACGTTTTCTCAAGAAACTAGGACTTTTATCTTGGAATTTAGAGTTTTGAGGCAAAATTTATATTTTGAGCAAATTAATGAATAAGTTTATGTGATTTTGCCAGATTATGATTATTAAATACAATTTGAATTGATTAGAGCATCATTAATATCATCTTGAGTTGATTTAAGATTGTACCAAAAATCTCACTAAACTTGTTGAATAATTGTTCAAATTCTGGGAGTATTTTCATCAGTAACTCTACCAAGAATCTCATGGATCACACGTGCAATCATCACATTGGGCATTGAAGGATTGTATTAGCTTTTGAAGACCCAAGAATTGAGCCTAGAAATGGATTCGCGGACTTAGGATCCATAGACCTCAAGACCACGGATCTATTCATGGATCCAGGTTGGCTGATTATTACGAATTTCTTTTAACTTGTAACTTGTTTATACTTATTTTGTAGACATTTTCAATGTACATCTGTAAGTTGGCTGCCCTAGAAAAACCTGCAAATCTCAAGGGAAGACTTTCGAGCTTTTTTGAATCAAATTTCATCATTTCATCTTACTAGTTGGAAAGTGATCTTGAGCTGCATATTTCTATAAATAGGGACCTTTGTAGTTCATTTTAAGGGATGCTTTGGATGTTTGGATTAGTAGAATCCATAGTTTAGTAGGAGGAGCACTCCTTTTTCATAATAGTTATAGGAATTTCTCTTAAGTTGTAGTAGGATTTCATTTTTTATATTTAAGATTTTGGAGAAATTCTATTGTAGCTAACACGTTTGAAGAAATAAATGGAGAAGCTATAGGGTCATGGTCATTCAAATATTCAGCATTCATAAAACCTATCTCTTGCATTTTGTCACTTGCATGCGTTGTTACTTTGAATTTATATGCTTAATCTTATCTTATCCTATGCTAAACTAAGTTTTTATGCTCTAGGGTAGGATGAAACTATGGGTATACGTAGTTCAAGTTTATGGCCTTACTTTAACATTGTTTGTTCTCACCATTTATAAGTCATTCTAGTTGTTATTTTACAAGGGAACTTGCACTTAACAATTGAAAGAAATAGGTGAAACTTATTTAGTAAACACAAGTAGCGGTTCACCTAATTTGCTAACAATATCCGACTCTCATTAGTCGGTTAACTGCTTGCAATTACCCGGTTAAAGAGGGTCAAATGTTGCAGGTAACCAGAATTGTATGGTATAATTTGACAAAATATAGAAAAAAATATTACAATATAAATACTTTTTCAAATAAAAAAAAAACTAGTTATACAATTTCAATTACTTTGACAAACAAGCAATAAAATTACAAATTGAAACTCTTGCATCCACTCTTTTTAAAATTAAAAAAAATTAGAAATCAAAATTTTTCACAATACGAGTAAACACTATTTATCTTATTTTCCATATTTTGTATCTAAGTTGTATGAAAGTAATTTTTTTATTTAGTATCAAGAATATATATGATAATCAGAGTATAAAAAAAATAATACACAAGTCAAAAAATTAAATTGGAAGAGAAATCAAATACAATATTTAATTTTTTGAGTTATCTTAAACTTGAAAAATGAAACAATTTAGTACTTCTTATTTCTATATAATATTCATAAATATTAACCTCTAAGATGTAAGGTAATAAGGGGAGTAACGCAGCGGAATATTTAAAAATTTATTACCTTAGCCATGGATCTCTTTGATGTAATCTATACGATTAAAGGGTGTTTAGCACAAATACCTCAAGCATAGAAGGTTTCTATGCTTCAAAGGGCAAGATCCTATTCGATGAAGGTGTTGATCTACCATGAAAAGCCCTCCAAGTGTAGAGCCTCCAACGGTATCCACACGAACACGATCTTTAGGAACCTTTGGGCTTGCTTGCCTTGCCTTTTGAGTGCTAGCTCCCTTGAATATCATGAAGAACACAAGAACAAGAAGAGGAGGAAGACAAAACCCTAACCCTTAGGGAGAAGAGGGTGTGGCGTTTTTCTTGGGAGAAAACACGCCTCTCTTAATTTTTCTCTCTCTAAATTTTATCTTGTGTTTCATCAATCAATCAAGAGTCAAGGCATGGACTTATTTATAGATGTAGTATCCTAGTCTTTAAGGAAACAAAAGCAATTGGAAACCAAGAAGGTTTAGGAAGCTTACCTTAAGCTAATCCTATTCCTTTAGGAAACCTATTCCAAAAGGAAACCAAATAGCTTCTTAATTCTTTTTAGGAAACTAATTTCCATCAAGACTTAGAATATTTATAATTAAGTCCTTTAAGTTAATTTATCACATAAATTAACCCCTAAGTATCATATACTTATCTTAATAACAATTTAACCCAAAGACCATGTTCTTATTGTGTGTGACCCATTAGGTTCCATTCACGTTGGCAATAAGTACAAATTATAACTCATTAATTAATTAATTAAGAGCCAGATAAATTAACACTTTAATTTATCATTAATTCACTAATTAATTAATTTGCACTTATAGATCATGAGTGGCGTCTAGCAATGCATCATGACCACCCAAGTGAATAGGAAAGTCATATGGTAGACTACACCTATCAATGACAATGTTACCGTGTAATTAATATCCTTTCACCACACTATATCCCAATTAGTCTAAGAGTGTAGTGCGCACTCTTTAAATGACTAATTAATGATTTCTTGTTCCCGAAATATAACTTTCCATAAAAGTATAACCTTGAAACTCTTTCAAGTCATACTTTCACTTTTGCGCAAAAGATTCTTTAAGTCATATTTCAACAAGTGGCCAATCCGGGATATACTCTCCCATAATAAGGAGTGGTGAATCCTATATCGATTACTCACTATCCTTCCATGCTTCATACTATACCCAATCTCTACCGTATGGGCTACTCTTTTACGAGCACCGAGCAATAGAGTCAAAGCATAGCAATCCACACTCAAGATACCATGGTAATCTCAAGTCTAAGGATCACTTACACCATTGCCATTAAGAGTATAATTCATTAGCACTATGAATAGTAACTCTCGGCGGATCAATCCAAAGAACTTGTTCTCTAACAAGCATCCACATACCAGCTTAGGTGTCACACGCCATAGTTGACGAGATCAACTACTACTTACCATAAGTAGAGGCAAAGTATGTGCTAGTCTTCCCATATTAATGATGTCCAATCTCATTAATACTATGACTAGGAATATTTAAGAATATAACTTAATGTGTAATAAGAGTCTCATCATTGTAACTCTTACAATCTCTTATACACAGTTAATATTCTATGGACTTTATCAAATAAACAAGTAATATTAATAACAAGTATTAAATGACAAAGAAAATGCCACATAAATAAGTATAACACGAAATAAGCGTAATAAAAATCCCAAAAACCAACTTGGTTTTAGGGCATACACTAACATAAGACATATATGCGAAATGGTTCGGTTAACCACGGTTTTTAAAAATTGATAACCGAAACCGGAATTGCTTTTGCAAATGAGGTTTGGTTAACCTAACCACTTCTAGAATTCGATTCGGTTACCCTCATTTTTTGGTTCGGAATGGACCGGTTATTGCGATTTTTCGGTTATTTTTGTCCATCCCTAAACACATGGAAGTAGTAATTCTTATAAGTGGATTAAGGTTAAAGACCACAATTCATGCCTCTAATAAACTAGCTTATGCACGTATTTACCATGGAAGTAGGAAATCTCATAAGTTAGTAGTCTTCAATTCATAGAAGAATCTAGTTTTGAGTGTAAATGGAATTAAATCCTAAATAAGATTGGATATAAACAATGGCCAAAATCTTAGCTCTCATATTTTGTCACCTTTAATTGGAATCTTAACCTTAGACAACTTTGTTTCAACAAGGTTCTTCATTGTTTATTTTTTTAAATTTGATTGACTACATGCTAAGTTAAGTTTCTTTTCATTTTTTACCATTTCAAAGTTTGATTGTTGAGATAATATAATGAGTTAGTGGTTTTAGTAATTGCAATAATTTTTTCTTTCTCAGATTGACCCTCATATTCTCGTTGCTAGAAATGACCTGTGCACTTGAGAAATAAGGAGTTAGTTTTATTACTTGTTTGTGTGCATACACTTAATGCACTCACTTCAGTTATCCACATGGAAATCTCTACTGCTGATCAATCTCAAATGTATAATGATAGATGATCACAATTAATAGAAGTTGTGCATTTCTATATCTAACTCTCAATTTATAAACAAGTGACGCAGGTGCAACTTTTTTAGAAAAAAATAGCGAGTCAAAATTACATTTGCGATTAAACTGATACATTTTGAATACATAAAAAACCAATATGCAACATTTACAGGAGGGGCTATAATGGAGGGCTATTTGTACAAATCTCAAAGGAATTAATAATCCAAAAGTATAATGATAGAATTAATAAACTCAAGGGTTAAACCAAATGTATAATGCAACATTGCCTAGTTAGTGTTATATTATAACTTTCGCAAATCCCTTGTATGATTTTGCGAAAAAATTTGAGGATTTAGGGGTTAAATTGATGAAATGGGTCTTTGGATGTTCTTAAATTTGAGTCTTTAATTTATACTCATCATTGTTATTTTACAGGTGACTGATGTCAGATATATGTTCTTCTAATCCATAGAGCTATTTGGCTATCGTTTTTGTGATGTTTAAGTTTGTTTTGTGTGAGATGAAGGGGAAAGAAAATGCAACTGTTTTTGGCATTTTTCCCCCTCTTTCGGCCACTTGTAACAAAACTGAGCTTGTAATAAAAATCTATGACAAAAATTCAAATTTGAAAATAAAATGTGGGCCAATTTGGACACCATAATATTTTCATAAAGGCGGTCCACATTGGCTGAATGGCCAACCAATCACCTTCTTCAGGAAGATGATGAGATAGTATTCGAGAGTATTGCTAATGAGGTACAGATCATTAATTTAGGTATTATGCTATGTTTCAGACTTGGCACAGCACAAAGGTCAATGGGTTCAACCAAGGTACACACGCATACTATATGTATGTGCATATATACACACACATATATACACATACATACACAAGCATATATGCATGTGTGTACATAAATATATATGTCTATACATATATATTTATATATATACAATCATTTATATATATATATATATATATGTAAATGTACATCTATATATAGATCTCTCTCTCTATATATATAAATCCATTTGTGTATATATATGTATGAATGTATGCATATAGATAGGCATATAAGTATATATATGTATATCAATATATATATATATATATCTATCTACCTATATTATAAAAAGAAAAGCCTGCAACTGTAGCTTATCTAAATGTTGACACGTGAATGGCCTAATTGAGAGGCTTACTCTAACAAAATAAACGATGTCGTTTTAAGGTAGGAACATTCCCCCGCTTGAAATCTCCTCGCTTTCTCTTCTCCACCTGCAAAAAATTTGTACACTTACTCTCTTCCATCCCAAACCTCGCCACCGCATCAACTTCACTCCACCATTTGGCCAGTGTGCCACCACAGTGCTATCAAACCGGTGCGTCACTCTATACCTTTCGAACCCTTATCTCTCCACCCTCAAGTCTACTCTATTTCTCTTCTAATCGAAAACCACTGCCTGCCGCCGTGACTCCTCCACCGCTGAATATCCACCTGCCGGCCACTCATTAAACACCCGCCTCTACCTATGAAGGCTTTGTGTGTGTGTGTGTGTGTTTTTTTTTTTTTGTTGTCTAATCGTGTCCATGAGTGCAACCTGATTTTTTTATTTATTTTTATTTTTGGTCCTTTCATATGCCATTAAACTCCATAACAAAAGAGATAGTTTCGTTTAATCTAATTTTTTTTATTTTTAAATTCATTTTATTGTTATTGTCCTTGTTGTTAGGTAAATAGAAGATTAGAATCATTTTATTGTTTTTTCATCTTTTTTGCCACTGAAATTCACTGGTTTACATCCTTATGTTTGATTGGCTAAAGATAGGATTTTTGTTTATTAGTTGGCGTTTTGGTTGCAGTTTAATTCCTTTTTCATGTTACTACAGGTGAAGGAGGTTGTTTTTTGATATCATTATACAAGTGCGATGAATGTTGCCCCAATATTTGGGCTTATTCATCACGGAAAGACGATTGGTCTTTCATACATTCTAACAGTTGAAGAAGGCAAGTCGGTATTGATAAATTGTGTTCAATTGGACTTAGTATATCATTATTAATGGGCTTGCATATGAGAGTTATTTCTACACCCATTACACAAAAAATATACGTTACTTCTTTCTTTTTGGTTTCAGACTTTTAAATTTCTCAAATTAAATTCTTTTAATTTGTAGATTTTTTACGTATTACATTTCATCTTTTCTTTGTTTTCTAGGAAGATTTCCAATAAGGCCCAGTTTGCTCTTCATGGTTGTGTTTAGTTCATTACTAGTAAATAATATCTATGCTCTTATAAAATTTATTTTTTTTGTGAAGCATGATGACCCATAGTTAGGTGCTCATTTTTTTCTTTATTATTAATTACGACAACCAAAAAATTGTTGATACTATTATATATTGGTCTTGATACTGGAAATTAATACTAAATCTGGCTATAAGGAACACAATTAGTTGGAGGGTTCGATAGGTAGAGCATCACTTTCTTTACACTCGAAAGTAAAGAAGGGGAAAGTATGGTTTTAAAGTTTGTTAAACAATAAGTAGAGCAAAAATGAAGTGTTTGTAGTTACACTTTAAGCCTTATCTGTAGAATTACAGATTAAAACCTTTTTTGTTGTTATGAGGAAATAATGTGTTACTTTATCCTAATTAGGGAATGGATGTTGTATGCCAAAAGAAAAAGAATTTCTAAAATGACGAGGTTTAGTGAACTTGTAAATTGAAAAGAAAGTATAGGTGGCAGATGGGATTAAACCACATAGTTGAATAAAAATTGTTTTCTTGAAATTTGTTGTATGGTACTGCAAGATTTGCTCGTTTGATAAAGGAATTATGGTTTTTGTACACATTAAATCATTTAGAACAAAAGATGAATTGAGTGATTGGCTTATGAATAATTTAATGATTACACCTGGGGCTTTTCATTTGCTTGAAACAAATGCCAAAAAGATACAATTGATATAGAAAAAAATTCTTTATCTTCTACTAAAATTGGGAGGCAAATTGAGGTTCCCTTTTTCAAGCTCCAAATTCCCTTTCAATATGCTGCACTGTGAGAAATTTCTAGGTCCTTGACGGGAGGTAAAAATATTAATTTCCTTTGCTCGGAATAGTTGGTAAACTACGTGGTTTCATAGGTTCGACTAAGTACCTAAGTCAGTTTATTATTTAATTATCAATTCTCAAAACCCAATTTCAGCTTTGATGTTGGTGTAAAGGAATTTGCACACCCGGCCTCAAAAATCGACTCTTCCAATAGGCATTGTATCAGTAGAAGCTTTTGGCAAAAAATCTTAAACTTCGACAGGTCATTGACCTCATAGTATTATCTTTGTCATGCCGGCAATATCAAGTTTGTTCTTTGTCCCTCAGTTTAGCATTTGTTTGCAGACAATCAATACAATGGGCCTTTATGATGCTACCTACTTAAGCTTATGGTTCATATGGGAAGGATTCATGGCATTCCTTACATCAACGCTGATTGTTGCTTTCGGGCTATGATTAAAGATGATATTTTCTTGAAAAACAACGTTGTGGTAGTGTTTCTTCTATTTTTCCTTTTTATTATTAGCATGGTAAGCTCCAACTGGAATTGTTCTTCATTTTTTTAATTGTAAAATAAGTGTCAATGATGAGATAATAACGACTTATTCTGTCTTGACAATCAAGGTTGGTTTTGCATTCATGATCTCAACTGTCATTAACAAGTCATCCTCAACTACATCTATAGGTTCCTCTATCCATGTTTTGGGCATTGTGACCGGTATGCGTTTCTTCAAAAACTCTGAGAAGGGTTATTAATTAGGGAATATCATAACAAGCCCATTAATGTTGCCTCTTTTTCTTTTGCTTTGTAGTTCTTCTCTCCTTTGTTCTACAAAGGCGATATGCAAAGAATATATTGCATCTTATGGGCATTTTTTTCTGCTTAATCCTTTTGCGGGAGGTCTCAGTTTGCTTGAATGGATAGCAAGGCAAGTCGGCATTACTTGGAATGAACTAGCAGGGTATGTAGATGATGAAAGCCCTTGTTTTTTAATGGTATTAAAGCTTCAAATCTTTTTTTTGTTTCAAAACTGGTTAAAAAAGCCTCCTAGATTTACAGTTTTCTCCCCATATATCTTGTTCTATTCTCTATTCTCACGTGTTCCTAATTTCAATGAACAAACAATTGTATAATCAATGTCACTTTCATTCCTTACTAAAGCTAAATGGTTGACATCTCTTGTTGTTTATTAACTAAAACATTTGTTATTGCAGAACTTTTATACTTGGCTTGGAGTAATATTCCTTTTGTGTTCTATTTTGGCGATCTATTTTGATAATCTATTCTTAACTCTGTCGGTGTGAGAAAACCATTCCCTTACTTTTTGAAGCCAAGCTATTGGACCGGGGGAGATGATAACAAAAGAAAAAGTTAAACAAACCTTGCAATTATAAGTCCTGGAATTCCTCATTACAGCTATCGATGACTGACCTTTATGCCTCATTACACAGAGAACATCACACCTTTTGATTCTGGATCTACTAGATGACCAGCTTATTTACCTCTAGATGATCAAGAGATCTGCAAAGAGGAAGCATCTATCAAACAAGCAACAAGGGAATGTATTGTTGACCTGTAGTTGCTGTTCAATTGCATGGCCTTTCAAAGTCATGTTCTAAGGTAGTAAAGATAAGCAGGCATCTTTCTGCTTTTGTCGCTTGTGTTGTACATACAAAATCACAAAACTTTTTGAACTGGTCAAGGTAAAAATTTACATTTTTGCCTAATAGGAATTTGCAGTGTTGACCAACTTGAGAGCAACAAGAAATCCATGTTTCAAAAGTGCAGCATAATTATACACGAGCTCCTCTTTTGGTTCTACATCACAGCTTCATAGAATTCTCCACTGCCACCTTTAAAAGCTTATGTCCTCGATCAATAGCATAGTGGCATTATAATTTTTTCTTCTTGTATCTGAATATCCCAACTTTACGTATTAATAATACAATTATTACAACCCTAACTTTTTCTTTTCAGGAGTTGTGGATGAACTTCCCAAAGAATCAGTTGTTCCGTCTCCTCAGACCAAATGGATCTGGCAACTTAATGAACAATATGCAGTTTAACCGTAATTACTCCTATGATAATTACTCCTATGACTCAAGGAAATGATATTCATTTCCCTTATTTCCATATTTTCTTATGTTCACCATTCGGGATTGATTTATGCCAATCAAGTAAACCACATAACTCATTTGGACATATTCTAAGCTAAACTTTTGCAAATTTTTAATTGGTCCTCATGTTTCTTATGTTTATTGTTCAGGTACTATTGATAGCAGAGATAATATTGAAGAACTTTAATTTCAAATTTTTAGACCTCGAAGCATTTTCAACATGCCCATGATGAGATCGTTAAACTGTTCATTACTCGTTCTCATAGAAGGCATTTTGTTAACTTATTTTAATTTGTAATTTACTTATCTGATTTAGATATATACTATTTGGTGTTAAGATTTTGTATAATTTGGTGAGGTGAAGAATATTTAATTTGGTCACTACTGTTATTGAGGGGTTTTACATAATAAGTAGTTCCCATTGTATGTAATTTGGCATTCTGGTAGATTTTAGAAAGCCTCGAAAAGGAAGGCTAAGGCTTTTATTTTTTATCTGAACTTCATGGAAACTGTCTCTTTAAATCAAACAAAAAAAATCTAAGGCAAATATCTTAGACAAGAGATGTATTTTCATTTTTTAAACTTTTGCCTTTGGATATTCTAATATTTTGTTTACTAATGTTGTTGCTGATTTTTACAATTAGCATATTATTGGAAAGGATGGCACCGCTTGATATTAGGTTATTTCTTTTTCAATAGAAAAGGCAAACAGTTTAATTTTCCTATAAGATGTGATGTCCTCTTGATTTAATATTTCAGGTCTAAGATAACTAAATCATATTTTGGCTGGGCAAGCCCAACACGGATGCCTTCTTTGCCTGATTTAAACTAACTAAATCGTATTTTGACTGGGCGATCCTGGTGGCCTTCCCTCCTTAGCCTAATTTAAGCCAAATGGTTTTGTCATTTTGATATGATAAGAACTCAAAAATTTGTGGCTTTAAATCTAATTAAATTCTAGATGGGCCAAGGTTGTGCCTTGCACCCAAGGCTGCTCTAGTATATATATACATATATACCTATATATATATACATACATATATATGTATGTATGTATGCATATATATGGGCATATAGGTATATGTGTATATCAATATATATATACATACATATATATACGTATGTATGTATGTATATGCATATATGCATTTACAGACAATCACCCACGTATATATGTGTGTGTGTGCGTGTACATAAATGTATATATTCATATACATATACATAAAACATATATATATATATATATATATATACACACACACAAATACATACATGTGTATGTATGTGACTTACAAAACTTTTTCATAAAATTTTCTCTCCTTTTTCTCCGCAACAAACTTCCTGTATGCTAGCTGTTTTTGAATTTCAAAAAGTCCGGCCATGATGGCGTCGGAGCTACATGGGCAGCTACCTGCAGCAAACTGAACGTCAAGATGGAAGAAGTTATTTGCGTAGATGGTTGCTGGGACGTCTTCTGTCGAGTTTGCCATTCCTAACCTTGGTTTTCTGACGAAGTACAAGGGTGAGCCTGCCCTTTGTCTTTCTCGTGAGGAACTCCAGACTCTTGCAGAGCCATTCAAGAATGCCTTGATTGGACGCTTTCCTATGGGAAGGCTAGCTATGGAGGTGGTTCGAAAATTTATTGTTTCCCTTGGCCTGAAAGGTGAATGCTCAGCTGGGCTACTTGATGGGAAACATATTTTTCTTGAGCCAACATTGGAGGAGGATTTCACACCGCTATGGATTCGAGGAACATGGTTTGTCCAGAACAAATCGATGAACATCACCAAATGGGCTCTTGACTTCAAACCCAATCAGGATGCCTCTATCGCTCCAATTTGGGTGAATTTTTCAGGACTGCCATTACCACTCTTTAACATGAAATATTTGAAGAACTTGGGGTCTTTAATTGGAAGGCCGTTGCAAGTTGACTCTACAACTTTGGATTTCAAACGTCCTCCGGTTGCCAGAATTTTGGTGGAAATGGATGTGACAATGAATCCTATTAGACGGGTATGGATAGGTGATGCAAGTTCAAGTGTACTGTAGTCAATAGAATATGAGACTTGGCCTTTGTATTACAAGTTTTGTAAGCGTTTGGGACACGATGGACAGTCTTGTTTTAGGCAAAACCCAGAATTGAAGCACAAGATGGAGCAATAGCAGGTGCAAGGGGGTGGGAAACAAAAGGTTCAGCAAGTGTACAAGCCAAAAGTTCAAACAAAAAATGGTGAAGGATCATCACATTTGCAAGGTGAGCTGCAGAAACTTGATCAAAATATGACAGACGTGAATCAGGTGAATGATAAAGAGAGAGCTACTGGGGGTGCCAACATGCAAGACCAGGTACAAACTATAGAAGCTGAAGTTGAGGCTATTCCTTGCAGTGGAGATCAGTATTCTGGTGACAAAAAAGCTACTAGTCCAGCTGAGGTGCAAGTGGTACAAGTCGAGGGTGATTCAGCTTTCGCACATCGTTTTGCATTATTGGAGGACATGCAAAAGGATGCAAGTGATGCGGTGTTGGCTAGAGGAATCAACAAGCCTGGCTGGATGTCTTCTCGAATATCTCCCAGGCAAGCTCAGGCACATGCTTTGAGGCGTAGTGGATCAAGTGAGAGTGTAAATGTGTTGGAGGTAACTTTCTCATAGTTGAAAGAGTTTCATAAAGTTTTAAATTCCAGATTGCTTGCTGCTAATGTTCCAGTGGAAGGGGGCGGTGTTTTAAGGGAATTGGAGGATGTGGAGTTGTTGGAGTTTATGAAAAGAAAACCGGGCAAACCAAGGGGTGTATAAAACAAAGTGGTTAGCCAATCATCAACTCCTTATTCTCTACATTCTTGTAATGTTATTTCCTTTTAACTTCATTATATGGAACATATGTGGTGCGTCCTAAATTGGACTCACTACGGTATATTAGAGATATGTATCGAGTAAATAACCTTAAATTGTTAATTTTGTTGGAACCAATGACTGATGCTTCATCTATAAATGTGGTTAGATCCTTTTTGCATTTCGATTTTGGGTAGTTCTTACTTAGGTGAGAAGATCTGGATTTTTTGGCTGAATGATTTTCAGTGTTCATTTATGGACTATGTGGAAGCAATTAGGTGCATGTAAAAATTGAGTTCAATCGGTGGGGTGTCAATTTTTATTTCAGCAGTGTATGCTAAATGTTCACGTATTGGAAGAAGGAGTCTGTAGAGAACTTTGATTGACTTAGGTACGAATGTTCAGGAGCCATGGTTGACTTGGGAGACTTTAATGTTATTCAAAGTAGTGAGGAAAGAGTTAGAGGTGTAACACCAAACTATCAAGGTATAGAGGAGTTCAATTATGCATTTACTACACAGTGTCCTTAATTCTGTGCAATTTGAGGGATCCCCCTATACATGAACGAATGGAAGATTGTGGCAGCGATTAGATAGGGCAGCAATAAACTCGCAATGGGAGGCATCCTTTGACTTTACGAGGGTTACTCATCTTTCTAGAGGGCGTTCTGATAATTGCCTTCTTCATGTCACTTGTGGGAGTTTTGGAAGGCAATCAAGGTCATCTTTTCGATTTCTTCATGTTTGGAAGAGGCACTCAGAATTTGAATCGGTTATACAAGATAGTTGGAGGCAACCGATTGATGGGATTGGTATGTCTTTATTTTTTAGCAAGCTAATGAGGCTCAAAGAAGTTTTACAGGGGTGGAACAAGAGTATTTTTGGGAATGTGGCTGATCGAGTTATGCATGCAGCGGAGGCTTTGTTGATAGCTGAGCGAGAATATGATAGTAGAAGAGATGCACAGGCTAGGGAAGCATTGCATGCTGCATGAGCAGTCCATACTTTTGAGTTGGCTAAAGAATGTGAATTGTGGCGACAAAAGGTAGCAATGAAATGGATTAAGGAGGGGGATGCAAATACGACTTTTTTTCATGCAGTAGTTAAACAGCAACGTCGAGCCAATTTTATTTCAAGAATTAAGGATGGTAATAGGGACTAGCTAGATGATATGGATGAGATCAAGACCTCGGCTTCAAATTTTTTTAGCTCTCTTTTCACATCAGACAGAAACATACATCTCCCAACTTCTATTCCATTTTATCTACCTCAACTATCTGGGGAGGACAATCAGTCTTTGGAGGGGTTGCTATCATTGGAGGTAATAAAAGAAGTGGTATTTGGGTTAGACAATCATAGTATAGCTGGACCAGACGGATTTGGGGCTGACTTCCATCAGAGTTGTTGGGAGATCATCAAAGAAGACCTCCTATATGCAATTCAAGAATTTTTTCAGGGGAGTTGAAATGCCTCGAGGTTTCACAAGTGCAATGATTGTGCTGATTCCAAAGACTGAAGGACCTTATCAATGGGGGAATTTTCGGCCAATTAATCTTTGTTATGTTTTTTTCAAAATTATTACAAAGATTGTGACTAATAGAATGAATAAAATTTTATCCCGAATTATTTTAGATTGACAGACAGATTTTGTTCCAAGTAGGGGAATTCAGGAAAATGTACTTTTGGCTCAAGAAATGGTGCTAGATTTGGACAAGAGGTTGACAGTCCCCAATATTTTTCTTAAACTTGATATGAAAAAGGCCTATGATCGGGTGGAGTAGTCTTTTCTATTATTTATGTTGAGAGCATTTGGGTGCCAAGAGACAGTGGTTGATTTGTTTTTCAGAGTAGTGTCTAATATCTAGTTTTCTATCCTCACAAATGAAGAGCCCACAGGTTTTTTAAGTCCTCCAGGGTTGTTCGTCAAGGGCATCCACTTTTCCCAGCCCTATTTGTGTTGGTAGTAGAGTTTCTGAGTAAAGGGATACAATAGTTATTTTTGGAGAATCCTCAATATTATTTTAGTTCACAGGGTAGATTGGTGCCTTATCTCACCTTTGTAGATGATATGATTATTTTCACAAGGGTATCGGATGATTGTCTTACGAGTTTAATGGCTTTTCTTGACAGGTACCAACAAAGTGTCGGGACAGAATATTAATATGCAAAAGAGTTTCTTCATATGCTCTACCCGAGTGGATACAGATATGATCCAACTAGTTCAATCCAAAGCTAGTTTTCGGCATCAAAGTCTCCTTTTTAAATATTTGGGAGTTCCCCTTTATACAGGTAAACCAAAGAGTATTATTTTTTATGGTATTATCACTGCTGTTCAGAATAGATTGAGGCATTGGAATACGCAGTTTCTTTTTGTAGGGGATGAAATTGTGTTGATTCGGCACGTTTTGAATTTTATTCCTTTATATTTGCTTCCAATGTTGAAGCCACCTAGAGAAGTTATCATAAGATTGCATAGATTATTTAATGATTTTCTCTAGGATCAACAGCAAGAGAGACGTATTCATTGGTGGTCTTGGAAAAAATTATGTTTTCCAATAAAAGAAAGAGGAATAGGAGTTAGATCGTTATATGATATAGAAAGAACTTTTGCTTTTAAGTTATGGTGGAAATTGAGACTAAACAGCTCCCCATGGGCAGTTTTCATGCACAAGAGGTATATACGACATATTCACCCTTTACATGCTAAGAACCTGAGAGGTTTATCTACTTGGAGAAGGTTGGTTAAGGTCAGAAGTAAGGTTGAATCCAATATTAGATGGTTGGTAGGTGAAGGGCTAGTTGATTTTTGGTATGATCGCTGGGCTTTGGAGTCCCCACCTATTGAGGTGAGTAATAAAATTAACCCCTTCATTTTTTAGTGGCTGAATTTTTTACAGAAAATAGATGAAAGATTGAAAAACTTTGTCAATGGCTTCCAAAAGAGATGGTAGATATCATATGCCAATTTCAATGTTGTCCGTCAGAGAAGGATAGGATGATATAGGATCCAACATCAAATAGAAATTTCTCAATGGCTTCAGCTTGGAAGGCAATCAGGCAAAGAAGGTTCTTCTTCAGTGTTAATGAATGGTATTTGGAATTCAATGGTTTCGTCGAAGGTTTCTTTTTTGGGTGGAGATTGGAGAATAATCTAACTCCGCTAGATGGTATATTACAAAGGAGAGGCTGCTATCTTGTGTCTAGATGTTCTTGTTGTCTGGAAGCCAGTGAGGATGCTGATCTTTTGTTTCTTCATGGAAGGGTGGCACGTGAAGTGTGGCAACATTTTTTTACGACCTCAGGCATTGTATTGGAGGCGCTGTTCTAGTATCCCCTCTCTTCTCATGGCTTGGTTTATGTCTTCACCTAAAGGTAATTTTAATCATGCTATATGTATGTTACCATTGGTGATTCTATGGTTTTCTATGGAAAGGCAGAAATGAGGCACGCTTCCAAGGGAAAACTTGGGGATCTCATGACGTTATAAATAGAGTGATTAATTTTATGTTTCAATTGGCTACTGCAAATATTGTGGATCAAAGCCAAGTGGTGGGATTTGATAATAGTTTTTCTTACACATGTTTTAGAGTGTCTAAGTGGTGGTTTGCGTAGGTATTTTAGTACTTTTATTTAGTAATTTTGGGTAAAACTAGCTATTTTTTAGACTTACTTCTTGTTGCCTATTGAATTTCATATTGGAGCAAAATAGAGCAATGTACGTGCACTCATTTATGAAGTTTGTGCAGGTGAAAAGATCAAGGATAGGATCGTGGTCAGAATTGGAGAAAAAGGCATGAGAAGAAAAGGGCAGATTGTGAAGAAAAATGCTAAAACCGCGAACAAGCTCGAAGAAAACGCGCGCGGTTCTATCGCACGGCTTCTGCACAGGGCAACCGCGAGATCAACCGCGCGCGGTTTCAGACGCGGGTTCCACCCAGAGAGCAAACGCAGGTTAAACCGCACGAGTGCGTTGGACAACGCTAACACAATCAACCGCGCGCGGTTGTGCATCGGACCCATCCGCGGTTCATCGAGATTTTTAGTAACTGCGGAAGATCAACGGGCAGACACGCGCGCGGTTCCTGGTCGTGATTCTGCACCATTTTAACTGCTGATATGAGTGCTAGGACGAAGGATTCAAAAACCTATCTTTCTCCTAGGGTTTCTTGGGAGGAAAAAAAGAAATAAAAAGGGCTCTTTGAAGGGGATATCAAAGGGAGAAGAGGAAGAAGCTTCAAGGGACAAAGAAGAGGCTTGAATCTTCTCTACCTAGAAGAAATTGCAGAACATTTATCAGAGGGAGATTGAAGAACTTCAACTACAATGAGTTTTTACAGTTTTCCTTTGTTAATTAATGTAGTTTCTTTGATTTTTATGGAGTAAACACTAGTAGTCTAGATTTGGTTGAACCCATTTGTGTAATTAATTGACCGATTGTTGGTTTATGCTATTCACTCTCTTGATTTGGATTAATTTGTGATTATTCATGTTTAATGGAATTGGGATTTTGCATGCATTCTTGATTCTATGGCTGGTTTCGTATGGGTATATTGAGAAATTGTACGTATGACTAGACCATTTCACAAATTAAGGCAATTTGAATGAATCACTAGAGATAGGGTTCCATGAATTGCCCCCAATCGTTAAGTGTTGGAAAGAACTCAATGAATTATAGTCCATTAATCCTAAGGCTTCTAATTGGGGGGTTAATTGTGAAGAGATTCTAATTGAGCAACCAAGAGGATAGGGATTGTATCTCTTGAGAAAGGTTACGATCTAATTTTGGGACTCTGGGTCAAGGTCAAGTTTAGGTAATAGCATTTGCCCGGAATTGGTTCATTGATTATGCAATTGGGGGATACCATATCTAGACTTATTTTGTCATTCTTGTTGTTACTTCTCACTCTCCTTTATCGTTCCCTTTTAACTGTAGTGGATTAGATAACACTTTCCTTAGTTTCTTACTTTAAAAAGTCCAATTGCGTTCATTAGGTTAGATAATAGAACTCAAGTAATTACTAGTATTTGCCAGTCCTTGTGGGACGATATTCGGTGCTCTTATATACTATACTACGAAACGATAGGTGCACTTGCCTAGAGTTCTTTGGTATAGTTCAAAAGATACGCATCATTACCATTGGTGATTCTATGGTTTCTATGGTTTCTATGGAAAGGCAGAAATGAGGCACGCTTCCAAGGGAAAACTTGGGGATCTCATGACGTTATAAATAGAGTGATTAATTTTATGTTTCAATTGGCTACTGCAAATATTGTGGATCAAAGCCAAGTGGTGGGATTTGCTAATGTGTATTGGGTGAAGGCTTTTCGAGTTAAGAAGGATAGAAACACAAGAGCAATATTTGTTAGCTGGAAAAAGCCGAATGTGGGCTGTTTGAAACTCAATACGGATGCAAGTGTGAGAAATGCGAAGGAAGCTGGGGGGAGTGCTTAGAGATCATAATGGATCGGTCGCCTTTGCTTTTTACAAAGAGTTTGGAGATAAAGAGGTGCTTCAGGCAGAATCATTAGCATTATTATTTGGTTTGACATGTTGTGTAGAAATGGGGGTTTCGAGGTTTTTGGTTGAGGTAGATTCATTGGTGTTGGTTCATCTCATACACTCACAATCCTTGGGCAAATGGTCATTGTGTTCAACTTTGTGGATGATTAGACATTTGTTGGAGCATTCTCTAGCGGTACTGACTCATGTGCCTCGGGAGGTTAATGTCATGACAAACGGTTTATCTACAAGTCAGTTGGGTAGGGAATGTATTTTCCATTATGTAGATCAGTTACCAAGTAGACTTAAGTCTTTAGCAAGGCTAGATAGAAGTAGTTTGCCTTATATTAGAATGTCTAGCATTTGTTCTAATAATTGGACGTAAGATACTATGTCCCCCTCCTTGTACATTTTTTTTGAATTTGTTAATAAAATAATGGGCTGGCATCTCTCTCCTGTGTATGGGGTTTGCTAATATATATATGTAGGTACGTAAGTATGTATGCATATAAATACGTACGTACGTACATATATACGTGCATATATACATATGTATGTATATGTATATGTATAAGTATATGTATGTATATGTATATCTGTATATATATGTATATGTATATGTATATGTATATGTATATATACATTTACATCACACACACGCACACCCACACATATATCTTTTGTTTAAGTAAAACTTCAAATTTATTAATATGTGACGGTGAGTTTTCTCCATGAGCTATAGCCCCTTTACATTATGTTTCCTACTATTTCATGATCTTCCTACTTTTACATTCCATTTTCTTTTCTAAAACACATTGGGGATACCCCCAATTCCATAACTAAGTTCCCATTTTCCTTAGTTACTGGAACATCTCTCCATGCAACTACATTTGCTCCTACATCAGTCACAATTTCTGTCATGATCTGCAATGCATTTGGTCGAGTCTCCTTGTATATTACATTATTCCTTGCTTGCCATAGCTTGTATACTGTTATTGACAATACCAGCTTTTTAATCTGTATGCAAAATGAATTTCCCTTCCAGTTTGAACACAGCCATTCTATTTCATCAGTCCACTGTTTACTTCTCTGGGTTCATGACACATTTCTTGTACTTTTCTCCAAATTGTTCTTGATATTTTGCATTTAGAAAATAAGTGATCCATACTCTCCTCCTCATCTTGACATAACTGACATGTAAATGTAAATGTGCATATACATATACATAGGCATACACACAAACACACCCACCCACCCACACATATATATGTATGTAGGTACGTATGTGGGTATATATGTACCACATACATACATACGTACGTACATACATACATAAGTATATATAAATACATATATATACACACACACATATATACAAATAATATAGATATATATAATATAGCCATTATTCTTTGCTTTTGTAATAATAGAGGTAAGGTCTAATCCCCCTCTTTTATTTATTTATTAATAAAATATTGAAGTGACACTTTCCCCTGTCTACGGGGTTAGTATACAAACACATAAACGCGCGTATAGATGTATATGTATGCATGTGTGTGTATGTGTGTGTGTCTATATATATAAGCATATGCATATATATACAGATATATACATATATACATATATATATGTACATATATGTGTGTGTGTTTGTGTGTGTACAAAACATACATATACATACATATATGTATGTATGTATATGTATATGTACATATATATATATATATATATATGGATATGATGAAAATACATCCATACATGCATATATATATATATACTAGTTGGGCTCAAGCTGTGCAAGGCACAGCCCAGTTGGAGGCAGAAAACTTATGTTGATAGTATGATAATAGAATTCACTTGTTTTGGCATCATTATATTTAAATAGAAGCTTATTTGGTATTTATGATAACATGCTACATTGTATAGTGTAATTAGGATACAAGTAAGAAATTGATGAACCAAGAAAAAGTTTTTAACCCAGAAAAAACTGAAGCAATAATGATTAATTTTTGTTGGGTGGTGCAGCAATAATGCCTACAATGTGGACATATGATGAACCATCTGGTTAATGTTCCAATTGCAGGACAATAGTAGCCTGACCACTGTGCTTTATAGGGTATATACACATTGTTCTTATGTTGATTGAGGATGATATATACACATGATTAAACCAGCATTATTGATTCATAAGGCATGCTGATCTAATATTATTGCAATCAATAAAAAACCCCTCAGCTTTCTATCAAAATAACCAGTCATAGACTAGTATTTTGTTTTACATGCTCAAGAACCAACGAACTCTTACTGGTTGCCTAGAAAACAGTTCCTCAAGAATATATGGGAAAAAGTCTTTTAAGCTAAAATTTTGCACATCAAAGAATACCACAAGACCAGAAAGAATATTAGTAACAAAAGTTTAACAAATGAATCGCACATGATAGAGGTGTGAGGAGATGCTAACCTGATGCCATTTGTAGACTCAGTTTAAGAATACCTGGAAAGTAAAACTTAATCCTACTTTTGAATTCACAAACATAAGTAACAACACTAGTTAATTCTTAATAATCATTTCATTTAAGTGCACTAAGACATAAACTGAATATGCTTTCAAGTATGCAATTCATGCGTGGCATGTTTTTGGCGTGACAACACATGCATATACAACTTCAAAGTGGATACGACAAATGAGACAATTAGAATCACATCTGATATTACTAATAACATTTGCTCCAAGGTGAACACCTTCCCCCATCTAATCACATAATTAACCATCCTCTTCTGTGTTGGAATTTATCCAAAAGAATCCTTCATTGCCAGTTACAAAATATAATTAATGCATTCATTCACAGTTTGGCACCGAAATTAGAAATTATTCTAGTCATTGATGGATAAGCTACGCAATAAGCCTATCATATCTAAACTTTAACACATATGTACAAACAATATGCTAATCCGATAGCTAATGACAAACATGAACCAATTGTTGCAAAGAATTTGAAGCTTCTTGCACTGTCAATTTAATGCACCCATAAGCCTTGAATGAACTAAGTATAAAACTACAGAACTCAAGTGGCGTGTCCGAAAATCTAACTCAATCATTCTCCAAAACGATGTACAGCCACATACTCATTTATACATATTACCATAGCAGAATACTTGTATAATAAGTCATCAAACAAGCAGATAACTTCAAACTCGGACTGTGTTTAGCAATTCATCAAACAAACACATACTCAAATTCATCACAAACAAATCTATCAATCCACATTCTGGCCTAAACTATTAATATCCTTGAGTAAAAGCACCATTTGATAATGATCTCATATTCAACAAGCTCAAAACTAAAAATGTAAAAAGACACACATAGCCAATTTACATAATATACTATAAGTAAACATCAATTAGTTACCATTCTAAAACAACACATATCATAGAGTACCATGTTTTCCGCACCAATTAACATACTGAATAGAAACGTCTGACATCCTTGGTATGAAATTAAAATACTAAATTTTTTTTCCCACTAAACAATCTCATATTTCATTTGTTACTTCCATATTTTTACTTTTTCCCTATCCTTCAAGAGCATGGGCAATATTCAGCCACTTTCTTTGTTCATAGATACAGCTTCGAATAACACATTTTTCATAGATCTATCCCAACATAACACACATTGATCAGAAATCAAAATTTGAAACAAAAAATTCTAGTTTTAATTCCACTTGTAAAAGTAACAGACAGAAAAAGAGTCACGATTATTAGGGAAAAATTCAAAAACTGCATAAAAAGAATCCAGGTAAGGGTTGAGAAACCCAACTGCAAGCACCTAAATGCTAAGATTCAAATTTGACCTCAATACAAATTTTCAATAAAATATTATTTCATATTTCATCCTATATAACTTATATGTAAACAAATCTCTAATACAATGACAAAAAGAAGTCATAAATTTTTGGACCAAAATCGCAATCATTTGGGGCATAAAACAAACCAAACACAAAAAAAGTACATGAACAAGATAGTAATGAGGTTAAATGCTCATGAAGCTCACAACCCATAAGTCAATTGCGTTTAACTTATTCCAGAAAATAATCAAAATATCACATGATAAAACATAAAAAACTTAGAAAAATTTCTCAATGCAATTTTATGTTACCAAAAGTTTGCATATTTCCTTCTCCTCAACCCTTTAAAATTTTAGAAAAATATATATTTATCGAGATTGATAGGACTAAAAAGGAAGTTTATAACAGCATGGAGGCTTGGTTTACCTGCAATGCGCAGAGAGCAGCCTAGAAATTCCTGAAAACTCTTCCTGGGAAAATAAAGAATGCAATCTAACTATATTAAAAAACCAACGAATGAAAGAGTTTAATGTAAGAAGCTGAAAAGTTTTTACAAAAAAAAAAAAAGAAAAACAATGATTAATTCTTGCATAATGGGTGTAGTAATAAATTCCCATAAGCAAGGCCACTATCCTATTAACTCCCAATGAACATAATTTATGGAGAGCTTGTGCAACCGTTAAACTTTGTGGAAAGCCAATAGCCTTCCTACGGATAAACCAAAGTACTAAAATCTCATCTTTAACTTCTTTAACTAACAAAAACATAAGGATGTTATAACCAATGGATTTGAGTACCAAAAAAAAAAAGGAAAATAATAAATTGATTCGAATCTTTTATTCACTTAGTAACAACAACAAGAACAACAATAGCAATAAAATGAAATTCAAAATAACCAGATTAAACAAAACCATTTTTTTTCTATTTTGTACTTTGCTGAATAATTATAGGACCGAAATAAATAGATTTAAAAAAAAAGGGTTGCACCAAGTGTCAAGTACAGCCACAGGGGATTTATGTGGTGAACAGTAGGTACAAGCATGGGGAATTGCAGTGGTGGTGCTAGATTTGCTTTGATTGAGCGGGTCAGGCTATGGGAATTTGAGGGGTGGACAATAGGTGGGCATGGAGATTTGCGACGGCTGTAATTTCAGGTAGAACAATAGGGATTTGAGAGGTGAACAGTAGATAGCGCCATGGAGATTTGCGATAGGTGGTGGTTTGGCAAAGAAACATAGGGGAGGGAAGATGACGGTTTGAGCACTGGCTGCATTGGGGTTTCTGGAGAGAATTTGAGTAGGTGTAGTGGAGGTTAGAATTTCGACGAGAAAGTGTGCTTAATGACTGAGAAATGACGTCGGTCGTTTGGCCCTTTCAAACCTCACCAAAAACGATGTCGTTCATTTAGCCTTTCAAACCTCACCACAAGTCCCTCAATCAGACTATCCACGTGTCAACCAACCAACGAAGCAGCTACACTAACTTCATTGTCTTTTTATAATATAGGTAAATATGTATGTATGTATGTGTATATATATGTATTTATGTATATGTATACATACATACAGAGATGTATGTATGTATGTGTGTATGTGTACATATATGTACATATATGTATACACATACATACATACATAGATATATATGCATATACACACATATATATATACACACACATATACATATATATTTGTGTGTGTATGTGTGTACATATATATACATATATGTATACACATACATACATACATACATAGATATATATATGCATATACACATATATATACACATACATATACATATATATTTGTGTGTGTGTGTCTATATATATGTGTGTGTATATATGTATATTAATACATACACATATATGAGTATACATACATGTGTGTGTCTGTATGTATGTATATATATAGACATACATATACATACATATACATATATGTGTGTGTGTGTATATATGTATATATATAGGTATATATATATACATGTATATATATATAGATATATACATACACATCTACGTGTGTCTATATATGTATAAACATGTACATATATATGTAGCTGAATCCTATATATACTGGGTCTTAAGGGATAGGAGATGTAGTTTCTGATTTGATAACTAGCTTGGTTCAAGCCCGTTGTGCTAGAGAGCAAATACTCATTCTGCTCATCAGGTCACTGACTTTGTGCTAGATAGAAGGTGGAATTATGATATGTTAAAAGAGTGGTGGCTTCCTTTGCAGATTGTGCAAGAGATCATTCAATTTGCTATTCCTTCATCTTCATCACCTAATTTGTGTATTTGATCTCTTTCCAATAGAGGTAATATTTCTGTGGCTTCTGCTTTTCAATTGGTTCGTATGGTTAAAAGTAGATCATGGATTTTTGATAGGCTTTGGCTTCCCCAAGTCCCTTTGAAAATTTCGGTATTTATGTTAAGATTGGTCTGCCAGAAATTGCCATTGCAGGATGTTCTTTGGAGGATTGGATTTTCTGGTCCTTCAAAATGTTTTTGTTGTGTTTTCGCACATTGTGAGTCCATTAGGCATTTATTCTTGACTAGAGCGTTGGCTTCTAGGATTTGGCAGTGGTTTTGTGTTACATTCAAAGTTGCACACAAGGATGCTTCTATTTGGGCTTATTTAGTTGCTTGGTGGTTTAAATCATCTACCACTAGGAATTTGGATTTTTGCATGTAACACCTCTACTCATTTTTTGGCATATTTGGAAGGCCCGGAATTTTGTTGTTTTTGCAGGTGGTCAGATGAAGTGGAGATCTATTTGTGTTGCTGTTATGAGGGATATAAAAGCTATTTTCCATATCAAATTCCCAAAGGTGGTTCCCATGAATTTGGAGTGGCATGAATTTTTGGAAAAGATATCAGAAACAATGTAGCCAAAAGTGGGTATAGGTGGATTAAATAGGTTAAGCCTCCTAATGGCCACCTTATGCTAAATACTGATGGATGTGCGAAAGGGAACCTGGGTACGAGTGGCGGTGGAGGGATTTTACGTGATGATCAAGGCAACTTAGTTTTGGCTTTTTCATGTTTTCTTGGGAGGTCAACGAGCATTCAAGCAGAAGCTAAGGCTTTGCTATATGGGTTGCAGTTGTGTGAGCAGCACAGGTATGTGAATGTGGACGTTCAACTGGACTCAAAGGTGGTAGTAGATATTCTTGGGAAAGGTTTAGGGCATCCCTGGTCAATTATCCCTGAGATTGAGCAACTGAAATCGTTTCAACTAAATTTCATTTCTTATTATTTTAGACAGGTAAATAGAGTAGCATATTTACTTGCGAATATAGGTTGTGATTCTCGTTGTAACTTGCTTTACATTTCCATGAATGATCTACCTAGATTAGTATTTGGTGAATTTAAGATGGATAGAATAGGTTTTCCTTCATTTAGACCTCGATAGTTTCACATGTTTTTTTTTGGAGGTAAGGTTTATGTCCCCCTCCTTGTTTTTCTTTTTTAATTTCAATAAAATTCTGGGTTGGCATCCCACCCTCGTGTACAAGGTTTTCTAAAAAATATATATATACACATATATATATATGTGTCGATAATTTTATATTTATGTATACACACACACACATATGCATATATATATATATATGTATATATGCATGTATTTATGTATATACACCTATATATATATGTATATAGATATCTAAATATATATGCATATAAACATATATATACATACACAGACATATATATGTATGTATTTATGTAAATATTTCTATGTATACATATATGTATATATGTAAGTATGTGTGTGTATATGCATATAAATATATATGTATATATATGTGTGTATGTATATGTTTATATATATATATATGTATATATGTGCATATATATGTATATATATGCATATACATACATCTATATGATGCTTCTTTGAGAGCGGGAAGAGCATATGGTGGTGGTGTTCTAAGGGATGATAATGGAAGGGTTCTTGCTGCATTTTATAAGGAGTTTGGTGACATGCCTATTCTATTGGGGGAGGCAAGGGCTCTTTTGTTGGGTTTGAAATTGTGTCAAAACGGTGGATACTGCAACATTATTGTTGAGGTAGATTCGAAGGCATTAGTTCACTTAGTTTCCAATTTATCTTTGGGTGATTGGTTACTTTGTTATGTTTTGGATGATATTCGGCTTCATTTGAAGAGGGTTTGTGGTACTATTCATCATATATACAGGCAAGCTAATGTTGTTGCTGACTCCTTGGCAGCCCTGCAGTTCAAGGATGAGCAATTCTTCTCAGCTGATGATTTCCCTATTTCAGTTCGTAGGCTTGTTAGGTTAGATAAGATTGGTATTCCTCAAATTCGAGTGTGTTAATTAGGATGCTATTTTTGTAAGAGAGTAGTACTCCTTTTTTATTACTTTAACTTTGTATAATGGAGGTATTGGTCTAGTCCCCCTCCAGTCATTTTAACATTTTACTTATTAATAAAATTTGGGATGGCCTCCCCCCACCCCTCCCCCCTGGCGTACGGGGTTTTGCCAAAAAAATATGTATACATACATCTATACATATGTATACAGATATCTAAATATGTTTGTATATATACATACATACAAACATACATACATATATGTTTTGTGTGTGTGTGTGTGTGTATACATTTGCATATATATATATATATTTATATATTTACATACTCATATATATATATGTATGTATGTATGTATACATGTGTATATATATATATATATTTTTGTAAATATAAATATAGATATATTATGTGATGTACATTAGATATTGCAAATATAAACAAATACAAACAAATCAAATAATAAAAAGCTTCTCTCCCAAATCTACTACAAGTGCACGGGTCTATTGTAGTACTTTGGGTATTACATGTCGAATCCCACGAGAATTCAAATAATTTGCAACTACTAAGGCTTTATAACTAATTTTTATTATCTAAACACATAGAAATCAATAGTGAGTTTGGGTCCCTTCAAAGAATAGGTAAATGATTATGAACTCTTGTAGAGTTAGTTCATTGCAAAGAATCCTAGAACATAGAATCCTTTAATGAATCATGTATGAATAACTTGCTAAGTTTTACCTTACCTTGTTTAGAATCGAATTCTGTAAGTGCCATAACTAGATCTCTCTATTAAATAACAAGATTCCAACTATTATCATGCTGAAACTTTTTGAAAACATGAATTGTATTGATTCATTTCTGCATCTGTTATTCTCATCTGAATTACTTAAGCATTACTTGTTCATTTTTCATTATTATATGCGTTTCTCAATGTCAAGTAACAGCTAAATAACTTGTTTAAGTTGGCCAAGCAAAAACAAATGTTAAAGGTTGAACAAGTAAACAAATAAATGCAAGTTTAGCAAGTTTTGATAATTGAAGTCATGTTTTTGGATTCATTAGCTTCTTCTATAGCTCTGAGGGAAGGAGAATTTGGCATTGGTGAGATTGAATTCCTAACCTCTGAGGTAGAGTTATATAGCTCTAACTGCTCGACTATCTATTCGTTTCTAGATTTAACTTATACATTAATTCATATTACTTAAGTTTTTTTATATTGTATGGGTATTACACTTCCTCTAGATTTTGAGTAGGAAATTCCTGAGAGAAGCCACAAGGCAGGAGCTTGCAAGTTCTTTTCTAATGGCCAACTCACCTTAAACTACTTGATTTTTTGTAGAACTAGAATTGGAAACCATATATGAGTTTAGGCATGCAAATTCAAAACTGGAAAGATGATCAAAAATATAAATTAACTTTTGTCCTTTTTCCCTTTTTATTCTTTTAAGTGGAATGACATCGTAAAAATTATTAATTCCTTTTAACTAATAAATTTAAAAAGTGATGGAAGTTATCATTTTCATTTATTCTTGATACAAATAACCCAGAAAAAGAATATTGACCTTTTGTCTTTGTCTGAAATCATTCACCATTCAGCCGGCACACTAGAATTTTAATTTCTCTTATATTAGAAAAGTTTTGCCAATTTCTCGAAGCAAGCAACTACCAAGCAAAACGAGGGAAGACTAGCCGGTAACCAAGCCAGCGTAGCACGTAAACATCAAAGACACGGAAATGGAGAACAGCCAAATTCAATTCAACCCATCAATAACGTCTCAGTTTCTCACTATAATCCGCCCCTTAAAATATCAAGCCAAAGAAGCAATTCCTCTGCTTTGCATTTCCCTTCACACCTCTCCCTTAAACCATGTATTCTTTGATTTTCTTCATTTTAAGCAAATCAAATCTTCATCTCTCAAAAACCACAAATAATATCATATTTTTCCATTTCCAACTGATCATGGACTCCAACCAAGAACCAAATCCTTCTTTCTCGAAACTCCACTTTTGCTGCAGGGTTTCTCCGCTTACCTTCTTCTCCAGATCTTTACACATTCTCAGTTTGGTATCATGGAATTACCAAAAACAGTGTCACCATAGTACGGACTGCAAATTATGAGTTCCCAGTGCCATATTTTATTCTTAACATAGGGTTATAGTTCAAGAATATTTAGAGAATCTCTTCATTTTTTGGCCTAATCTAGAAAATGGATAAGAAACCGTCAAAATTATCATAAATTAAGTCACAAATGACTTTTGTGCAAGCACTAATGGGAAAATGTGTTTTTTTTTTAAAAGAAAAAAGGAAAAAAAAAAGTCAAATTTCAATTCCAACAGATTCCATCTCATGCCTCTCTCACTCCCCAAATCTAGGGATGTTCATGGGTTGGGTTATTAGATTTTTGAGTTTTTGAGTTTCAGGTAAGAATTTTATAATCCAATCGAATCCAATCCAACAGATGTATTTACCCGAATAAATTTATTCCAGCAATAACTTGGATAGGTTATTCGGGTTCTCAAATTAAAAAGGTTAATTTTTTTTTAAGGCAAAATATAATAAATAATTTGAATATTTGACTTTATAATCTAAACCCTTTAATTTTATGCCGTTTTTACAATTAAAAGATGCAATAAAAAAGCAAACTTTATATGAAAACATTGAATAGCAGTCTAGATAGTTTTCGTGGTTATGGGTTTTCACTGAGGAAATTAGTTGTGTTAGAATAGTTTTAAAACCCAACTCAACCCAACCCTATACCTATCGAGTAACCTAGCCCAAGTAATCGAGAACCTAAAAAGCCACTTATATCCAAATTTTTTCGATTTGGGCTCGATTTTAGGAATTTGAATTTGATCAATATTCTTAACCATCATTCCCGTTTTTCACTCCCGATGATGATGGTAGACCCTGAAGCTCAACTCCATGATGACTAATAGCATTGCCATCATTATTTTATTACATCTCAGCAACGAGAAGGCTAGCTTAATTGGATGCTCCTCGAGAAATCGAAACTTGTAGTAATTGGCTTTAGCCTTAACCAAAGCTGGGAGCTCATTTCCTCAGTAAACCCCAATTCAACCAAAATTTCCACCGATCCATCGAGTGCGAAAGCTGCAGCCAACATCCTATAAAAGCTCGATCTAAAACTCTAAAAGGTGTCATGAATGAAGGAGATTGATGCCAGCAAACATTAAGAAACTAGGGATAAAATTGTACTATTTTTATAGGTTTTATAGGGAGTGACTATTTTGTAGGTCGATTAAGAAGGATTATATTCATTAAAAAGTTTGCTTCGGTGTAAAGCGGTACGATTTGGAGCTAGATTTAGAAATCGGAGTGAGGTATGGCAACTGTTCGAAGTACGTTTCAAATTTTTTTGGTGAAATTTTGCAGAAAATATGAGTTGATCTATGATCAACACTAAACTCTAAGTAGACCCTAGTGTTTCTATGTCGTGATATTTTCGATAAATTATGTTGTGCCCCCACTAAAAATATAAAACACACACACACAAATGAAATAAAAAGGGGGTTTAGGAGAGTTGGTGCACTGCGGTGCTTAATTGCGACTGTATGAAAAAAATGAGAAATTACAGTCCTAATGATAAGATCTCAAATAGAATCCTGATATACTATAAAGTTATGCTAGATGTGTGCAGTCCAGTGTATTAAGACACTAATTCTATCCAAAAGAAGTTCTGGAGCGTGAAGGTTCCAAAATAAACCATAGAATGAAAAACAAAGTACTAAAATTCTAATGAGCTTAAAAACCTTAAATAAAAGTAAAATAAAGATAAAAATTTGAAATAAAGTTAGCAATAAAAATGAAAACTCTATACTACACGACTCCAAGTCTACACCAAATGCTAAAAAAAAAGGTGTTTTGGTGCCTAATTGAGAAGAGAGAAGGATAAGGCCTCACTACTGAAGGCTACCCTTTCATACTTGGATAATCTGATTGCATGATCTAATCTAAGGAGGTGTTTGGTTCAAATTCTCAATTACTATCACTATGAATATTATTAATTTAACTATGAGTATGAGTTTTGATGATTCTCCCAAACATGTTTGGTTTAGTAATGAAATGTGTATCATTCTTCCTAAAAAGGTTAATGAGTTTGATAAAGTAGTATTCAGAGGGAATCATAGAGACCCCAATCGATCGCTTTCATCCCATTGAAGGACAATAATAGTGTTTTCCAAACATCAATACTATTGATACCATTCCCTCCTTGATTCCCCTAAACCAAATACCACCTAAGTTTATTTAAAATAACCTCAATTTATATTACATTTAATTGTTAGCTAAATAAAATGCCTTATAAAAACGACTTCAAATACTCAGTGAGAGATATTTTCAAGGGTTAAAATATATCTTCAGGTTCTTAGCGGTACTATCACATTAACTCAGAGAGATACTTTCAAGGGTAGAAATATCCCTAACATCTCTGTGAGAAGAGTGTATTGGATTACTATTCCATTTTCCAATGATACAGTTTGGTCTTGAATTGCACTTGATAGTTATCTTTGTGATTGTACAGGAGCTAGAGGTCCAAAATCTATGATTAAAATGGTGAGGTAACATTGTGCTATAACTTCAAGTGCTTTAGAAATCATTAATACATTTTGCAATTTGTGTTATTATCGCCAATTGGACAAACAAAAATACAAGTATAACCATCAATTGCTATTTGTAATCAGTACAACATAGGAGTTAAGTGCAAATTTCACTTAGTTTATCGAACACATAACAATTCAGTTAAAATATAAAACAATTTTAATAATTTCTGTATTTGGTCCCTTTGGCTGTCAAATTTCACTTGCAATATATTTTGCGCTTGTGAATTTAAAAGCACCTAATGTCATACCAAAATGAATATAAGGCCTTACTTTCGCATAACTCCCTTAAGGTTTGTCATAATTTCAAGAACCTCCTTGCAGGTTTAAAAAATTATACTTACATTCCTTATGTTTATATATTTTATAACAAAACAAAATCATTTTAATAATATATCCCATAAACACCAACCAAATATCCTATAATATCCTTAATTGCTTTTAAAAATAAGCAATAAGTAAAAAAAAATTAAAAAGACCCTAAAAATTAAAGTTTTCTACCCCTTGCATTGGGCCTCGCAGGCTATTTATGCATGCTTTTTAATAAATTAATCAGCTCTTTCTTACCACAGTTGTTTGTAAGATTTTGATAGATAAAGTAAATTTTATTTAGATTAGTCAAATAATTGGGTTTTAGCTAATAGAATCAGGTGAAGATTGAAAATTTGGTTTAAGAGTATAAGACATTTTGACATTTTTGTGACTAATTAATTAATTTTTTTAATATGTATTTTTCTTTTCTCGAAGCAATTAAGGATATTTTAGGGTGTCTGGTTAGTGTTTTTAGGATGCATTATAAAAATGCGTTTGTTTTGTTATAAAAAAAGTTACAAACACAAGGGGTATAAGTATAATTTTCAAAATTTGATGAAAGGAGAGTGCATTTATGACAAACCTCAGGGGAGGTATTTGAAATTGTCGCTTAGTTATATGTTACATTTGAGGCTCTTATCCTCAACATCCATTATGTAGAAAAGCTTTCGTGGACACCTTGTTGCACCTCTTAGATTGGTCCAAAAGTCATCTCTGATGAGCAAAATGTTGTTATGACTTTGAGATAAGTTAGAGGAACTAGGAAAACCAAGATTTAGCCCTAGACTGTGTTTTACTCAAGAAATTTGCATCTTCAACAAATTTGCATCTTTGTCGCATTTTGGTAAATTAGGCTATGTTCTTGTATTGTTGTATTCGAGGAGTTTATATTCTTGTGAAAATTTCTGCTTTCGCATGAATAAAACTAATTAGGGTTTTACGTTCAAAAACAAGTACACAATACTATTAAGCACTGAGCTATGGACTGGCTGTGCATTGCAACTCAATAATACTAAAAGCTTCTCACTAAATTCTCATTTCTACGGGGCCTTTATAGTAGTCTTTAGCAATAATACAAATGAATTCAACAAAAATTGTTAACTTTGTTAAGGATGGAACAAATCGAATTTTCATTCCATAACCATTCACTGTGAAATAACCATATAAACACAAGAAAGAATACTGAGTATCTTGACTATGTAACACGTAGAATACGTTAAGAGAAAAGAGAGGTAAGTGCAATTATGACCAATTTCAAGAGAGGTTTGTGAAATTATCCCTATCCTTAATAACAATTAATATGTTCCCTACCTCCTAATTAATGCTTGAACTATGCATCTTACCTCCGAACGCAAGACTTAATAACTGAAATTTCTTACACAGTTCCATCGTAGCTACATCACTTTCTTCTACTATTGCGAGGAAGTGTTTAATAGAGGAGTTAAAGGCGTGATCACAAATTAACAAACTACAAGCATAAGCACAAGTGGGAGAATTGCTATCTAACATTTTAGAACAGGCTATCAAACTACATGTTTTAGTTTGACAAATTAAACAGACATTTTCACTGTGCTAGTCAAACAAAAGCTAGGTCGAGAAGGCTCAATAATGTGCATCAAATATTTAAGCATTCCATTACTTCCACTTGGTCTTTGAATTATAGAAAAACAGTACTTGATCCAAGTATCTAACTGATCGGTTGAGTTGTGACTTCACAAGAAGCTTAAACTAAGATGCACTTGTTTATATACGTTAAGCAAAGTCTTTTATTTAATTTGCTCAGAAAAAGAAGATGAAGAAAAGAATTGTGAGAAAAGAAACAACTTTGAACTCAGAATGAGAGTAGACATTAGCTTATTTGAAACACACAAATAAGAACCATGGACAATTGTGAATATTGATGTCAAGAGGGTTAAACATTTATTGGTATGGCGGTTACATAGCTAACGTGCGTCGAGAACAAAACTAACTGCTAACGTGTGCCAAAGCAAATCCGCCATTGATCGAGCATAGAAGCTTTGCAACTGAGCTCTGCTGATAGTAAAACAACCGTAATTGATTGTCATGTAGCTAGATTCATAGCTGTGTTGAAAAATCTATAACCGCCATTGGAATTGTGATTGGAAATTGAAGAACTATGGAGAAAGGAGAAAGTAGAAGAACTATACTTACAAGTTTGGAAGGGTTAGATGTGACAGATCTTACTACACAGAATCAGATTAAGACGTCTATACCAGAGGGAGGGAAGATCGAGGTAGTTCTGAAAGGGATCCAATTAAGTCCAGAGCAATTTCGCCCATTGAAATCTAAAATGGGGCAAAATTGTGAATATGAAAAAAGGGATGCAGCTACGGAAGGGATGAAAACTTGGGCAAATGTGGTGAATAATTCTAGGAAAACCCATGGAGGAATGAAGCTGAATTTTGTACCAGCAACAAAGATAGATCAGCTGGAAACAGTAAAAATTGATTTGAGTGTTGTAGAGGAAGGGATGCTCAAGTGGAAGCATGCTGTGATTGGATTTACCTTGGGACAACAGCCAACTTACACAAGAATGAAGAAATTTGTGGAAACAAGGTGAAAAGAAATAGGAATTCCTGAGGTGACAATGATGAAGAATGGGCTAATTGTTTTCAAGTTTAACAATGCAGAGAGCAAAACAAAAGTACTTGAGAGAGGACCATGGCCCTATGGCAGTCAGATGTTGTTCCTTAAACGATAGAATCCCCTGATGAATTTGGAGGAGGAGGATATGCAAACAATTCCAAATTAGCGTCGAATACTCACATTGTAAACAACGATGGAACATATACTTTTCATTAATAAAATTTGACTTACAAAAAAACAATATTTATTGGTTGAAAAAAGTCTAATGACAAATTCTGAGACAAAGAAACAAAATTTACCATTTGATTCAGTAGCTCTCATTGATTTTCAACAGCTAAATCTGACATTTAGATTCAATTCTAAAACATTACGGGGTAAAGTTAATTTTAGTGTAATTTTTTCTAGAATAAATAAAATTGTTTTGCTCTTTTCTTTATGATCTTTTATCTTGTGTTTCATGCTTTAGAAAATTAGCGATTAAGCTCGACAAATATCTCTTTGCTTTGGAAAAAAAAAAAAACTGATGGATTATTCATAAAGATGGAAGTGAAATTGAAATTGCTTCTTAAAATTAAACTTCACAAGAAAACAACAGGAAGCTTTAAAGATGTCCTCCAAATTTATTACAAACGAAAAGCACACCCAAACTAAATTTTAAGACGATATGCTTCACAATCTTTCCCTGCGGGCCAAAAGATCAGTCGCCATTTTCTCCCCAGTGTTCAATCTGAGATAGAACAAGTAGAAAACCAAGAAGTGAAGTTAATGCTGTCCCTGGCTGTTAAATGGAAATTTCTCAGAATTTCTAATTTTTAGATCATCTAACGCAGTTGTGAACTAGGTATGAAAGTAACGAATGTTAACAACTGAAATGTTGACAAGTGATTAAACCAAAAACCCAAATGGCAGAAAACCTTTAATTCCACCATTGACCAGAAAAGCATCAAATAAAAATTGATTAAAGCAGAGTAGATTCTGAGTTATTCTACTCACCTGCCAAGGAAGCACGGATAAATCTGATGCATTTGGCATTCAATGTTCTGGAGGATAAACAGAGAGCTTAAAGCCACTAGTTGTGTTGCCTTTTTGTGCTTGCTCAAGTTTCAGCACCTGAAGTTTCCTGGCCGAGGAAGCCACTGAAGGATTCGTGCAGTGAAGGACCACCATCTGGAGGGTAGGAATATCTGCCAGGTCATGTGGGAATGCCCCAAGTTTATCACAATTTCTGAGTACGAGACTTCTAAGTTCAGGGAAATGATCCACCGAAGCCTCCCAAACCACCAAATCTGTGCGTCCAATGTGCAAGAATTTGAGACGAAGAAAGCCTCCCCTTTCTGTTTGCCACAACCTTCCTCTGAATGCATTGTCTTTCAACTTAAGAACCTCAAGATTTTCCAGCTTACCTAATGTGTACATCTCATTCCATTCCAGCAGCGTATTCAACAAAGTCAATTTTGTTAACCGTTTGGGGAAATTCTTTTCTGAAGGAAGACTGTATAGCGGGGAGGAAATATCATCATTCAATAACTTCAGATTCTCGAGGGATTCTAACTTGCGGAGATAGTTAAACAAACTAGAATCTCCACTGGTTGCAAAAAGCTTGGTTAACTTTCCACGGATGCCCAATTTCTTGAGCTTGGTGGTCCTCTCAAAAATTTCTTCTCTGCAACTTTCTGCTGAGATGGTACTCAAAGTTTGGAGATGTTCACCTATTGAAGCCTCTTCCTTGCTTTTATGGTTTTTGTTATCTGGGCAGGACAAAATAGAAGACGCATTTGTATGCAAATGCCTCAGCTGCCGCATCTTCCATATGTCTGATTTGATTTCAAGGCTGGGTGACGTTGTATTCACTATAAGAGTTTGCATGTTACACATTCTAGACAATGCTGGAGGAAGAGTGGAAAAATTGGAAGAGATGGCTACATATTTCAAAAGAATCAGATGGCATAGATCAGGAGGAAAACGGGTGAATATGAGGGATTGAACTTCCAACACCCTAAGCAACTTAAAGGTTCTGGGAATTGCAGACACATGTTTGGGCTCCACATTTGTTTCTTCCTTGGCAAAATTCAAGAAAGAGCGGACACGCTTACCAGAAGGTGTGGTAGAAATGTAGTCCAAAACATTGACATTGTTGATGCAAAGCCGACGATAGTGATCTAGAGCTGGATTTTCAGATAAAAAGAACGCCAACTTATCCTTTTTTATTTCATGGAAAAGATTTTCTTCACTAGCTTCATTCTTGCAAAATTCACGCAAGGTGTCATGGATTCGACAAGTTTTAATTCGGTCATTTGATCGTCTTTGTCCCACCATTACTAAATTTCTAGCAACGAGCTCCTCCAAGTGTTGCTCTGCTATATCTTCCAAGTTTAAATCACCTTCCTGTAGTATGAGTCCTTCTGCAATCCAAAGCCGCAATAATTTCCAAACAGGGATCTCAAAGTCTTCACGAAATACACCAAGGTAAATAAAGCATGGCTTCAAATGATTCGGCAAGTGCTTATACATTAGTTCTATTACCTTTGTGGTTTGCTCTTGGTCCCTTGCAATGTAATCCCTCACACTATCTGCCACATGTCTCCACCAATCAACTCTTTCTCTATGGTCCCAGAGGATACCTGCGATAACAACTATTGCAAGTGGTAATCCATCACATTTTTTAGCTATGTCGATCTCGTACTGTTGCAGCTCTGGTGGGCACTGGCTTTCATCAAAAACCTTCCATCGAAGTAGCTCTCGACTCTTATCTAAAGGTAGAAAGTCCAATTTGTAGAAAGGAATTCTTCGACTTGCATGCTCTGCCACTTTCTCATATCGAGTAGTTATTAGAACTCTGCAGCGTTTGCTGTTGTTTGGAAAAGCATTTTTGAATCTATCCCAGTCTTCTTTCTCCCATATATCATCCATCACAATCAAATACTGTTTTCCATCCAATTGTTCATGGAGATATGCTTCTAATTGATCATCTACCATCTTATTGACTTCATCACTGATTTGGGTAAATGATCTTAAAATACGGAGGAACACTTCCCTCTTCTCATATTCTTTAGAAACATACACAAATGCCTTGATCATGAATTCATAATCAACAATTGGATCCTTAACAACCTTTTTAGCTAGTGTTGTCTTCCCGAGCCCAAGCATACCAACTATCGAGATCACTTCAAGTTGTTGTGACCCTCCAGTGAGAAGTTTGCTGATTGTTTCAGTTGCCCCCTCAAAACCAACGACATGATCTTCCTCCACTCTTGGAGCCTTTTTAATAACGTACCACAACAACAATATGCATGAGAAGTTATTAATACCGAGGGATCATTCAATTATTGAAACTAAATGATAAACTGAAAGTAAAAAAGCGACATAACGACGTTTTAAAATGTGTGCATTGCACAGGGCATTTTTTCTATAGAAAATTATTGATCCATTTTTCTTTAAAGACTAACACGAAAAAGAAATTATTTAACCATTTAATTATTTTTTAAGTATATTAAATTGATTATTATCTGTTATAAATAATTAAAAATTTTAAAATATTCTGAAGTATATTAAATTCATTATTATTTGTTCATCATACTATATTTTTAGTTAATTAGTTAAGAAAAAAAAGTTAATTAGTTAAGAAAAAATAAATTTGCTTAAGGCATTGATATTATAGAATCAAAGGAATATTTTTATAATCATAATAATATGATTTGTATTGAAATAACTAAACTTGATTAGAAATCATTACTTTCTTATATTTGGCACGATGAGTTTTATTCATGTATTATGTTAATAACAATAATATTTTAGTAATCTAAGATGGTATACATTTCAAAGTCAGCATATATTTGCTAAAAACATTGTTCCAAATCAATCCATAATCATGTCAGACACTATCATGGTCCAAACATTTTAGGTTGAGTTGCATTATTAAAGGAAGTTTATTTTAATAAAAATCTTGTTCCTAACTAAAACGGAATACTTAGTTTTACTCCTGTCTGATACTTTTTATAATATTTTTTTGGTTTCATAATCTTATGCGCCTGATTACATAGCTTCATTTTATTTTTAGCATCTGTATTAACATCATCAATTCTGGATATGTGTAATTCAGATTGTTGTTCTAGAAATTTACTTCCCATTTCTAGATTTAATTTTTAAAAGGCATCCAAGAAATTTTGAATAGCATTCTATTTAATTCCAAAAAGTGATATATTATTGATCTATAACAACAGCCTAGCTAGAAATTTTCAATATATATATATATATATATAGAGAGAGAGAGAGAGAGAGAGAGAGAGAGAGAGAGAGATGTATATGTATGTGTCTGTATATGTATGTATGCATGTATATGTATACATACACATTTGTATATTCATATACACCCACAAATACATATACACATACAAATACACACACATATATACATGTGTGTATATATACATATACATATATGTGTGTGTACACATATATATGTATGTGCCTCTGTGTGTATAGATACACACACACAAACAAATATATATATTTATGTATGTATGTGTCTATGTATATATATGTATATACATACATATATATGTATATGTATATATATATGTTTCTACATGTATATGTAGGTATACGTGTATACATATATATATGTATATGTATATATATGTTTCTACATGTATATGTAGGTATACGTGTATATACATATATATGTGTGTGTGTATATATTTGTGTGTATATATAGATATATACGTATCTATATATATATATATATGTATGTTTTTATGTATGTACACACAAATACACACGTGCACACAGTACACACATGCGCGTGCGCGCGTGCACACATATATATATGCATATACATATATACACACAAATATACACACGCGAACGCGCGCACACACATGTGTGTGCACATCTATACATGTACATGTCTTTGTGTGTGTGCGTGTGTCTCTATGTGTGTATGTGTGTGTATGTATATGTGTGTGTAAATGTTTTGACTCATCCACAAATATACACGTATACACACGCGCACACATGCACATACACACAGTGGCGAAGCCAGCAATTTGTTTTAGGGGGTGAGTCCAGAGTAACAAGTAGTTAAAAAATGTTATGCCCAAATCTAAGTAACTTATGGAGACAATGACTTGGTGGCATGGTTGATTTTTTTTTTTTTTTTTTTGGTGGAGGGGGGAGGGGGGGAGGGGGGAGGGGGAAGGGGGGCAAAATACAGTAATGAAAAAATTTTTACTTACAAAAAAAAAAATTTTACAAGTTAGATGGGGGTGGCTCGCTTGGTTCCCCCTTCCCTTTGCCCTTGTATACACATCAACATATGCATACGTATACATACACACACACACACACACACACACACACACACACATATATATACACAGATATAGATACATACACACACACACACACACATATATATACATGTATATATATGTATGTATATATGTATATGAATATGTATGTGCATGGGTGTGTGTGTGTGTGTGTAAGTCGAACCTCTTTATTATTATTTAGTTTCTAAATCCCAAAATAATTATAAAACTCAAATTTTCTTCCAAATTAAATTTTTTTCTTAAAAGAATTAAGAAGGATACTTCAATAAAAACTATATTACTACATAAATCTTTGTTAATTTTAGAGACATAACATTGCCATCAATTTGTCTGTGAGGGTATTATCGGGAAGAAAATCCAATTCACTTGATACAACTTGCATTTTAAGTATAATATAGATATTTGTGTGCGCAATAGAGATAGAAAAATATTTCTTTATAGCAACGTAAAGATAAATAGCCTACATATTCCAATGTTGTTTTCGGAGACTTTAATTTTTATATTTTACTATCCAACAATATGAACTAAATTGACGAGATCTCTTCATTTGATTAGAAATGTTTAAAACATGATATATGCCCCGTTTCTTAGACAAACACACCCTATTTTATTACCTAAAATACTAAAATAATATTTCCTTTGTACATATAATATAAGTTAAGGTCTTATAATTCGGGATAATTTTTGCTGAATTTCCGGTTTTATAAATTAGATAGGAAAATTATGGCATAAATAAGCAGAAAGATAAGGAAACCGATATTAACAATAAATAAATAATTAAAAACAAGGCTATAAAGTATAAGTTGTCTCCCCCCACCCAAAAAAAAAAAAAAAAAAATTTCCAAAAACCTAGTTTTACCTCTTCAGGCTGGCGAACCCTGTTATGATCGGCAAAGGCTTGATGTTGCAAGGCCAAAAATCCAGCGCGGGCATTTTTTATATTAATCTCCACTTTACTGGCAACTTCTTCAATCTGTTTCCCCACATCTCGGAGCCTGGCGGGATAATTACTAATGTTAAAAGCTTTTAATATCCAGGGTCTTGCTCTCTGAATTGAGGCTTGAACGACATAAGTCTCCACTGCATCTTCAGCTTGGTTGACTACGTTCCTTATGTCCTTCGCCAATTCCTTGACAAATTCGCTGTCGTCATTGTATTTTGAGTAATCTCTCATCAGAGCTTTTAGTTTCTCGAGATCTTGACAAAGGGTCTGGATGTTGTTTCGTACATCAGCGATCAAATGATAGTTGTATTTTAGTACTTTGTAGAGGTTTTCCAAGAGAGAACTCACAGCTGCGACGGGAAATGATATCTCCATCTATCTTACTCAGAAATAATGAAACTCAAGCGTTGTTTCTCTGTTTAGAAGATCAAGATACTGCTACTGATTGAGCAGAGGATTAAATACAATTTATAGGAGGAGATTTAGCGGTTATCACAATGATTTGACATGACTAATATTTACTGTAACTTCCTAATATTGTTTAGATATATATTATTTGGAGGATTATTCAGAATAATTATTTGAGAATTTTTGTTGACTTTTTGAAAAGGTAGGAAAGTGTTCGAATTTTGAAAAATTTTTGAAAAACTTGTTTGAATAGTAAATAATTATTTTGAAAAAATACTTGGATTGTTCATAAAATTCATAACAACTTGTTCTATCCTCCCAGCGTAAGCGCTTTCCAAAGACTCTGCCCTTACTCTGTAATCTTGCAGAGCCTCGTTCTTAGCTTTCATGGTCTCTTGCCGAGCTTCCTCATGTGATTCACACCTGGCTTGGAGTTCTTTTATGGTATTCTCGGAAGCTTTCAGTTTTCTCTCCGATTCTTCTATCTCTGTCTCCTTTATTTTCTCTGCCTCCTAAAATCTTGTCAGCATCTCGGCAATGGAAGTATGAGCTTTGGCAAGAGTACGGGCCACCTTCTCGGATAGCTGTTCGGTGTTCAATGATTGCGCCTTCTATATATCTTGAAGAATGTTAGATTTTTGTAGCAGTTTCAAAACTACTCTTTCCTCTTCGGCGCTATCCGCTATCGTTAAGTCCCACTGAGGCATAAAAGCCTCGCCTTTGCTGAGGAAGGTTCCCTTTTGGGATTCGAGCACTCGTAACTGTTTATCCCGTCCATGACGACCAAAAGTACCTTGGCCCCTAGGGCCCTCCCGACTCTTCGACCAAATCCTGGCCTAAAATCCTCAACTATCTGTGTCGGCTCTGGTATTGTTTGTACTTCAGGCGGTTGAGGTGCTGTTGGGATGACAGCCGAGCTCACTCCTGAGTTCAACCCAACCTTTGGTTTCTTTGAAGGACCTGTTTCGTCCCCTATCCCAGTTCCTTGCCTCTTCTTCTTAGAAGCACCTCCATTCAACACTATATTGGTGAACCTCGACACTACAAAACAAGAAAAAATATTAGTTAGTATTTATTATGTGAAGAGGTGAAGATAAAACTTTACCTTCTTTTTTTGAGTCGAAATGAGTAGACAAAGCCGCCCTAAGGAACCCTAACTCGGCTCAGACCTCCTTGCACTAACACCAGTTCAAAAAAATCCCAATAGTTAACACAAAAATTTTCTTGAACTATCTGTTGATACTCCGCTTCCCGAAAAGTCTCCAGGCTAGAATTTGACACTTCGTTCAGATCTCTCCACCAGAATCCCTTGGGGAAGTAATCATCGAAAATGAAGAAAAAGTGTGATTTTCAATCCTTGATAGAAGAAGGATAATCTGTTGTTAACTTTGGAACTCCTGTTCGGGTGCTGAAATAAAATCAACCTTTGACAGTGGTGTGCTTCTTAATAGAATAGAAATGTCTAAATAAATCAATCGAAGCCACGAAGCCAAGGTGGTTGCACAGTAATTCGAAACTAACCACAGTTTGGATGGCGTTAGGAACGAGCTGAATAATCATTGTCCTTCAATACTCTAGGTTATCTCTAAAGAACCTACTAGTAGGTATTCTCAGCCCGGCCTCAAACTGATCCACGTAAACCGCCACCGAACCAGCTGGTGGTTCGTGAGCTCGGTCAGTTAGTTCAGGGAAATGTGAAATGTACTGATGCCGAAAGATGTACCTCGTTTTGACCATCTTAGCTGCATCTCTTGGAAGAACATAAGTGAACTTCGGCACATCCCCGAAGTACTCGAAGGGCAGATTATTGGGGCGGTTCGGCATTACCACTTCAACATTCACAAGCACAGGAGAGTTCAGAGGAATAGAAGGGCTGTCCGGTGTTTCAGAAGGCGAAGTGCTTTCTTCGGAATCCACTTCGTAATTTTCCTCTTCGGAATCGTCGTTGTTATCCCCTTCGGAGTTCCCGGGGTCTTCGTTCGTGGCTTCGCTATCAGTGGCTTCGGCAGCTTCTTCCCGCGGAAGATCGATGCTAGTTGTTGCTTTTGAGCTCTGAGTCGAGACTTCGGGTCTCTTAGCTTTGCTCCCACTTGTTCTCACGACCTCAGATGGACTACTGGCAACTACCATACTCATTGTTGATATCTGAGTTCGATTGATTGTTTTCGAAAACTTTCAGTTCAGCTACTCGGCACTTCAGTTCAGCTGCTCGGCGCGACTAAATTAGTTCAGCAGCTCGAGAGTAAAAAATGAAAAGAAGTGAAAAATGAACTTCAAAGGTTCCTATTTATACTATCAGTCAAGTAAACCGCCATAAACTATCCTCTCGAGATTCGAGATGGTTACGCTGTTTCCTTTTCTCTCTTTCCTACTAATTGTACCCCATTACTACATTGCAACAAGATGTGTTGTACACGTCGCACCTGTTAGCAGTTATATTGTCGCAATTTCAAAATTTCAAATTTTGAATCCTCATTGTTCTCCCTCTTCAAATGAACAATAGTTCGAACCTCTTTCGTTCCACTCATTTGATTTGAACTAGGGGGCTTGTGTAGGATCCTGAGTGGCTAAGCTCCACATCATCTCGGCCACGTAATGAACCTTTACTATTCACTTCCAGCTTGGCACACTACCTCTTTAGGAGCTCTGCTAGTCAGCTGCTCGACCCATTACCTTGGGAAGCTAAGTCTATTTTCAGCTGCTGTTACATCCTCATTAATGCTGTTGCGTCCTCATTAATGCTCTGACACACGTTGCTATTACCGGAGTATGGTTTGTCTTATCTCCCATCTCTTTTCACTTCTCTAAGAATAATCACTTAGAGAACACACATAACAGAAAAACCTTAAGCAAAAACACTCCTTCTTCTCTCTTTTTTAAGGCAGATCATTTACTGATTTAAGCATCAGAGTGTTTATGGGGATTGAATCCCCTTGCATGTAAGTTTTCTTGCCTGACAGGTTACCAATGTGGACGCTTACGTGGAGTTCCAGAATTGAAGATTCTACAGTTGGATTGGTATCCAAAGTGAAATAGAGCAAGATAATAGAGTTACGGTATGTGTAGAACACTTGGAAATGGTTTAACTCATGCCGCTCTAGTTATGGACTATGGAGAGCTAAATAATGGGCTGATTATTTTTTGCAATTATTTTTGTTACTGGGAAGCCTCTTAAAATAATTAATTTTCTATATGTAAAATTTGTTTGCATGTCACATATCTTTTTTGAATTTAAAATTTTCGTTTTGTACGTGTTGCAAGCATCTACATTAATTAATGTAAAAAAATTTACACTGGTCAATTAAGTTGCTCAACCTGCCCTTTTTTTATTATTATTGGACAAAAATTTAGCTTCTACATGGGTGCAATATAGAAATGCATTGTCTACATGAAAACCCTTTAGCTATCAAGAAGCATTTTGGGTGTATCATTTTGTCTATTTAATAAATTGAAGTCCCAATCCTTCAAATACATGCATGGTTGATATTCATAATTTATTTATATAGGGAAAAATAATACGTTTTTAAATCTTCATTCTCTTTCAAACAAAATTTTTGGTTGGTCAATTCCTGCAACTGTCATTTTGAAAAGGGTTAATAACACTTTGCCCCCCTGAACTTAGGGGGTAATCACACTTTATCCCCCCCCCCCCCAACTTTAAATATATACACTTTGCCCTCCCAAAAATTAGTCAAAGTTAGGAATTAAAAAAAAAAAAGTGAGTGCTATAACATTATTGCCCTTTCATTAATGAATATATTTATAAAATAATATCATTTTTTATTTTAAAAAGATTTATATCTTCTCTATTGTATTAATTATATAAAAATATTAAACTAAATAATTTAAAGAAAGTTAATATTTTGTTTGTATCCTTGAAATTTTCCTCTTAGATTAATATTTACTTCTTTATATATTTTTTTAATTTATTAGACTTTAAGTAAACAAAATAACACGACACTAAAGTAAATTCAATTGTCAAAATTTATATAAAAATGGCAATACCAAACTCATTTATTTAAATTAAATTTTTATCATTTTAACTTATTTAAACTTTTGGACTAATATCATAGTCATTTTATATTTATCAAATTACTCCAATATGAAATTCTTAATCAAAGAATATTTTGGGAAAAAAAGAAGAGTTAGCCTATTGTATAGTACTAGGGCAAAAAAGAATAAATAAGTTAAACAAAAAATATAATATTTAGTCCAAAAGAATAAATAGAAATTCTTTAATTAAGAATTTCATATTGGACTAAGTTGATAAATATATATATATGACAAAGATATTAGTCTAAAAGTTTAAATAAATTATATTGATAAAAAATTACTTTAAATAAATGAGTTTAGTATTAGCTTTTTATATAAATTTTTGTAATTGAATTTATCTTTTAGTGTTGTGTTTTTCATCAGTTTTGTTTAAGTTAAAGTTTAATAAATTAAAAAAAACATATATAGAAGTAAATATTAATAAAAGAGAAAAAAATTTTAAAGATGTAAATTAAATATTTACTTTCTTTAAATTTTTTAGTTTGATATTTTTATATAATTAATATGATAGTGAAGAAATAAATCTTTAAAAATGAAAGGAAATGATATTAAGTTATAAATATATTAGTTAATAAAAGGGCAATAATGTTATAACACTCACTTTTTTTTTTTTTTTGAATTCTTAACTTTGACTAGCCTTTGAGGGGCAAAGTGTATATATTTAAGGTTGATGGGGGCAAAGTGTGACTATCCCCTAAGTTCAGGGAGGCAAAGCGTTATTATCCCTTTTGAAAAGGCATATGTCAACTTCCCAAGTTTCCAAGTTCCTAGTTAGTTAATGGACAACACTTTCTTGTGGCAAATAGGAATATAGGAGTATTAGATATTCCAATCATAAGCAAGTGACCCACCCCAATCCTGTGGAAAATTTTTAAATGGACCAGTTTATGTTTCACTATGAATTTTGTGGTGTAAAATAAAGTAACATAAGTATCTTTATATCATTTTTTATGTGAATAAGCATTATTATGCTTATATGGCACTATTTAAAACTACAAGGTTCATAAGTGAGATCGTGAATCTAGTCTACCTAAAAATTTCCCCATTTTTGCAAGTAAAACAATCACTTCTCCACTGTATATAGAGGAGGGAAAAAAAAGTTTTCTACTCGTTTTTTCTTTTTGGCTAATAATCTTATTTAATTCTTTTTCTTGCCCACGTAATTTTATGGATCCATTCAGTCTGAATGGATTTTGACAATGATTATTTAGCAATTTTCTATTCTATTACATCATGCTTTGTTTGCTTAACAACTTTAAATATCCATTCTCATAGGTAATAACTTTAAGGGAGACGATATAAATACTTCAAACCTCATTAGTCCCAAGATAGAAGCTCAGCAGATTCTCCAGCTGACTCCATCTGGATGGTTTTTTTTTTTAGATATTTTTTACAAAATATTACTATAACAATTTTAAAAATTTTTCTTGATAAATATATTCTGAGATAAAAAAATATTAAAAAAATATATGACATTTTTAAAAAAATATGTTTCTAAAAAACACAACTAAACAAAAGGAAAGCAAGTTATAAATATCCATGGCTCTTTAATTTCTTCAACTGACAAAGTACATTCATTGCCTTCCAAGATAAACCTGCAAAAAAATGAAAAGCATTTTTTTATCTGTTAAATGGTAAAACCAAAGGACATTGAACATTGTTAATTTATACTATTGTAAAAGTGTCTTATGCACCTTTAATATTTCATCGTTTTTTATGTGCCTATTGTGTCGAAAAGAGGAGAGCTCAATACATTCGACAAAAATATCAATTAAAATTATTTTCATCTTTATATTTTAGAGATAGAATACCAAATGTACTCATACCTCTATTATTCCAACATTAATTATTCCAATTTTTGGCCAAAAGTTGGAGAACCATAAGTAGGAACGCAAAACAATTCAGAAATTAATTCATTAGTTATTATATCATGTACAAAAATTCCTTGTATAATATATTCAATTCTGTATTGTATGTTGTTTGTACAAAAGTTTCCTTTTTTTTTTTTTTACACAACAAAGATGTTAAATTTTTGGTTTATTTCTCAATTCTTTTCATTTTTTTTAAATTAGGGTTTTTTTCTTACTAAAATAACACTAACATCATAGACATTCAGGATCATTCTCGTAACATTGTCACTTAAAATCCTTATTTCAGGTATTAAAAAATGCACCACTAACTAATGTGCGCGATTTCAAGAAACTGGCACAAGTAATCTATGAAAAACATAAGAAATGTTTATAATTCCATCTCCAATCAAAAGAAAATTAAAAAAGAAAAAAACATTAGTTAGTCTTTTTTTTTTTTTGCCTAATTTTTTTTGCTCAATACATATTAATTGTGTTCAACTTCTATTATAATTCGCATAACACAATAAGGGTCTGTTTGTTTCAAGGGAAAATTTTATCCAGAAAATAATTTCCCAAGCTTCTTGTGTTTGGTTCAATTTAAGTTGAAGAAAATAATTTCCTGTGGTAAAATCTTTTCCACTAACTGGTGTAAAATGACTTTCATAGCGACTTTCATGAAGTTGTTTTCCAACTAGAAGTGTGTTATGCGCATTTCAATCCCTCTCTTATCTAGAACTTTTAGGCGTGGAGAAACAATACCCAACCAATGAAATATCTTGTGGAAATTGCTCCAGCGAATCTTGTTGAGGACCACACACTCAAAATTTCTCTTCATTGACTTCCGTAGCGATTCTTTTACACCCACAGATTCAAAATCTCTTCCTTGACTTCCATAGCCAACATCTCACACCCACACACTCAAAAATCTACTTCCTGCTTAGCTGGTGCACATCTCATGGAATACTTCCTAAAGTATTGTTGGATTTCTTGAAGTAGCAATATCTAGATAGAGAATGCTGGTGTTTTTTTTTTTTTTTTTTTGGCTCCCGGGAGGGTGAGGATGGATAAAGAAGAATTCGTTTGTTAATTATGTCCATATGTTGACAAGAATTTGTTTGGAAAATCAATACAAATTACTAACTCTCTTGTAGGACTTTTAGGGGTTGCTGAGTGAGTGGGTGCGTGGTGGTTGTTGGCATGTTGGTGGTGGCGGTGGCGGTGGCGGTGGCGGTAGTTCTTGGAGGAGTTGTTGCAGGATTAGAGGCTTTTATAATAAATGACGTCCTATGAGATTATCACTTGTGATAGAAAATAATTTTAAAACATTCAAACCAAACACCAAAAAATACAAGAAAAATAACATTCAAACAAATATTTTCTTTGGAAAATATTTTTCACCCAACCAAACATAACCTAAGTGTGTCAATTTTTCCTCTAATCCAGGATAATATCTGTCCAGATTTATTCATCATTGACTCTTAAAAGGTTATTATTGTGCTTGAAACATTAACTCATTGGCATTTATGTTATTTGCTCTTTTTCTAATGGACTTGCCACTTCTAACTGTTGACAAGCCTTCTGAGGGGGGCAAAGCAAAGTATATATTTATAATGTACAGGAGGGAATTTGACCGCACCTACAGTATGTGGGGGTAATGTACAATTAATCGTTAATAAATCCATCGCAGTTTGCAAGAAATAGTTCTAATAAATTAAGGGCTTTTCACTGTTGATGAATTAGCACGACAGAATAAGAAAATTACTCGTAAACTTTATTACAAGTCATCAGTGTGAAAAGTATCTTGGTCACATCCAAATGTAATTTATAGGCCTTGGTTTTCTATTTGCTACTTGCAATATGTGACTTTGCTTAGAGTCTCAAGAAAGTAGTGCATTAAGAATACACCACTTGCTTTTTGTTATTTTTCCTTGTGTTTTATGCTCATCATAGGATTGGTTTCTCCATTTATTTCTCATAAGGACCTTTATTTAAAAACGTCTTATTCATTATCAACTACTACTTGCCTTTTTTTCTCTTCTTTTTCTTTCCCCTTTCTTATATTTATAATTTGAATAAACTTCTCAATTTATTTCTATTAATATCATTATATTTCGTCTAGTCCATTGTCAAACGGTAGATGAAGTACCTCAAGATTGTGATAGCAATCTCACTAATTAAACATTCAATTTGAAGAACAATACACAATGTGCGCTAGTAGTCATTGACATACATATCAAAATAGTGGATCTTTAACGACAAATGTAGTGTTTTAATTAATTGAGAATTGAATTCTGTACATGCAGGTACTATGAGATAATTTATTCATGATTTAGAAACTTGAAATTTATAAGAGAAAAATATTTAACATTTCTTGAATTGCGATATTGAGTAGGAGTAAAAGGTAGAGACAACTAATATGTACTCCACACCCGTGGAGAAAGTGGAGTGTAAGAATTGAATATTGAGAGTTCAACATCAATTTTATAAACTAATGGTCACAATAAACAGAAGTTGTGGTTTTCTATTTCTAACTCTTAATTTATAAACAAGTGATGCAGGTGCAACTTTTTCAGAAAAAAAATACTGAGTCGAAATTGAATTTGGGATTAAATTGATACATTTTGACTACATAAAAAACCAATATGCAACTTTTACATGAGGGACTAAAAAGGATTTATTTATCATTGAAGGACTATTTGTACAAATCCCAAAGGAATTAATAATCCAAATGTATAATGATATAATTAATAAACTGAAGGGTTAAACCAAAGGAAATTTTTTATGGTTTTGAACATCATTGCCTAGTTAGTGTTATATTATAACTTCCGTAAATCCCTTGCATGATTTTGTGAAAAAAAAATTGAGGATTTAGGGGTCAAATTGATGAAACGGGTCTTTAGATGTTCTTAAATTTGAGCCTTTAATTTATACTCATCCTTCTTGTTTTATAGGTGACTGATGTCAGATATATGTTCTACTAATCCATAGAGCTAATTGGCTTCCATTTTTGTGATGTTTAA